>VZRN01000474.1:1238745-1387914 GCA_013397935.1 Dasyornis broadbenti | reverse complement strand
TTTCCCTTCCAGAAACACAATCCGCCCCCTTTGGATAACAAGGTTGAACTCCAAGTCAACAGTTTATATGATTTATACTCATTCACTCTTTGCCAAGCGCTTTGCTTTTCTCTGGCCGCACCCGTCGCCGGGTAACGAAACCGCAGATAGAGCTCCACACTCGCCTCGCGCTGACAGCACGTCTCATCCACTCTCACTCACACAGTAACAAAATAGCGACACGCAGAACAGAAACAACAGTACGATAGTGCACGCCAGTGGGGTCCAACCCCTGAGGCCTCTGCACGCCAGTGGGGTCCAACCCCTGAGGTCCAACCCCTGAAAGGTACGTTTCACAGTGGGGTCCAACCCCTTTCTCTTGCCCAGGACTAATTTTGGGAGACTCAGTCTTCCTCGGGACTTTCAACCCACCCTCGGGGCCTCTAACCCCGGACCTGCAGGTATTTCTGTCTTTTAAAAAAATAGCAAATACCTTAATTTGGTGCAGATGGTCGAAGTCTACTCCCGCCTGAGCCAAAGGACAGCTGAGCTTCCCCTGAAAATTCAGGGTCGTGACTGGGAGGTCTGCTTATCCCTGGATCTGACAGCCAAGCAGAGTCACGGTCCCATCTCGGGGTGCCAGTTGATTCGCCCCAAACTGGGCCAGAGGACACTTCTGAGACAGAGTCAAAGAAGCGGGTATTTGCTTTATTCAGCACGCTGGGTGTGTGGGGATCGCTCCTCCAAACACACACACCAGGCACTTCTCACAACACAATATTAAGGGTACAAGTCATGAATATGCATCACATTATTTTGGACAAGCATGGTTATACAAATTATTTCTCGGATAACATTAATACCATCAGCATGCATGCCCTGTGTAAGCAGGTGGTCGTATTGAGGTAGATTCCTGGAAGCGATTTCAGGCTGGTCATTGTCCCCCTTATCTTGACAAGATCAAGGCGACTTTGGTGTCTCAGATTTTATAATCAACATTTACTGTCTCTCACCAGCTAACTGTGCTTACATGAGTTAACTATTGATTACCCCCTTTTCAAGAGGACAGCATCATCCCGTAGATGAACAGTGGTCAACTAAGGCTTGATTATAATATACTGCTTTCCCAGTCCTGCAAAAATTCCATGATGTATCTTGTAATCACAGGATTTTTTAGCTTGGAAAAGAGTGTTAAATCATCATGTCCAGCTGTTAACTCAGCACTGCCAAATTCACCACTAAACCACATCCCTACATTGTGACATTTACACTTTTAAATACCCTCGAGGATGGAGACTCAACAACTTTGCTGGCCAGCCTGGGAAGTGAAGCCACATCTCCTGAAACTTAACTCAGAAACACACACTTAACTTCAACTCCTATCCAATCTGTAAGCTGGGAGCAGCTGATGGAGCGCTACATCTCATTCTATGGCCTTTGGAGGGTGGGCGTTCAGAGCCATGAGGCTACATCTGAGTCTCTGAGGCTTTCATGTCATAGATCCTTGGCTTGTTTCAGATCAGAAAATATATGTAATAGTATTTATAACTGTGCAATAGAAAACTCTACTTTTTGAAATCTTCTGTAAGAGTTGTTTGCAAAATGCAGACACAAAAATGTGCAAACAAGTCTAAAGAAAGTCAAAGTAGGGAAGGATCAATTTGCCCAGAGTTGTAGAACATCATTTTACAAAGTAGTGATGATAAAACTCTCCTAACCACTTAATGTTGAATATTCCCATTTGTTTTCAGTCTTTCTCCTTTAAGGGAATATTCCTGGCAGATTGGAAAACGCTCAATGCAAGTCAGATCTTTTAACTTCTCTCCTTTCTGTCATCCTTGAATAGCTCAACTCTCTCACCTCTTCTTTTCCCACACTGGAAGGTAAAGAACGGAAGAGGCACGGGACCCTAAGCCACTCAAATGGCTGAGAAATATTTCTTTGAGATGCAAGTGCTGTTGTATGGCAGAAAGCACAGCTGTGCAGGATAAACCCAACAAATTTTTGGCACTAACAAAGGGCAGGAAAGTCTGCAGGCAAAGCTGAGGAATACAGGCTGATTGCTGGGGGAAACCTGGTGTAGAGTTGTGCTGAAGAACTCTATGAAGTAACTAACAGGAACTTACTGTGCCTACTGAGTTCTTAAACAGTTCTACACAGTCTGGAGCACACATGTGTTGCCTCTTTATTTGCATATCTATGGGCAAGGCAGGGTATTGTCAGCTTACCATAACAAGTCAAAGGAAATTGGAAATGTACAGAATCTGATTCTTAAAATAATATCATATGAAACTAGAGATCACACCATGCTCCACAAGGAAAAACTGTCATGACCACTGACTGCAATTTAAGCTGATCAGTAGTAAGACCCAGTAAAATGATATAAAAAGGGCTATAAATATCAGACCAATTTCAGTATTCAATGGTATAAAACACACCATTCTAATTAAAATAGAGATGACAATGTAATATATCTTGATCCTTATGTCACAGAAATTAGACTTGCCCTAGGACTTTCAGACATACGTTGGATTTTTCTAAATCTAACTTTCTCAGTTTATTAGGGCTGCTAAGTCAGCAAAACCATTGTAATATGTCATTTGATACGTTTTAATTCTGTTGAAAAATCTATTCAGTTCTCCTTTAAGACTTTGAGATTCTCCTGCTGGAATCTGTCAGCAGTGAAAAGCATTGCTATTCAGAAGAACAGCACAGCATGTCTCTCTGATAAATATCAGAAAAGTCCCTTGGTGACAGTGATGTACTTCATTTATTTATTTATTTATCCTATGAATGCATTCAAAAGTGCTCGTATCATAAAACAAAATGTGGGAACAATCTGTGGATCTTCCCCTTGCTGGGCCATTGCTCCCACCTCTTGGGTCTGATGCCCTGTAAACTGTCATTTCCATATCAGTTCATACCTCAGAAATTCAAGCCCTTGCAGCACGTAAGGCCATGTAACTCCATTCTCCTCATCTTTGTAAAATTTAGATTTCAGCTGTCAGCTCAATGGCAAACTTCTCATTGAAATGTCATTTCACACATTGCTAAGTTTCCTCCTCTACCCCGCCCTCTCCCTTTCACTAGCAGAGCTGGTTTGAATCTGGCTGGTTCTGATCTGTATGACAAAAGGATGACAAGACCTAACTAGAGTTACATTTCATCAGCTGCACCAGGCACTTTCAGGTAGACAAACGCTGAATCTTATTTGAAACCCAGATTGTTTCACTGAACAATGGGGCACCTGCTTCTACTCTCACACATTTTCAATAGCAGATGTAGCTCCACGGGTTGCAGGGTAGTCACTCACAAGCTTGGACTCATCCAGACCTTCTACTTCAGGGAAAGTCCTGCCACAGAGCAGAAATCCATCCCATGTGGATCAAAATAAGCACGTAGGGAAAAAAGTACCTGACCAAGAATTAAGTAACTTGGAAGCCCTGGAGTAATCCCATGTAGAATCTGCTAGATTTTAGATAAACTCTTAGATGTATCTCTCTTTTGTCTGACTACAAAAGGGACACTGGTACATAGGTTGTTAGCCCTATCTTAGAAGACTAAGTTTACAGTGGATTAGTTTGGATTTAAGCAGCCTAGCTTTGGGAAGCAGATACTTTAATGAATTACCGAGGTTTATAATCCATACTTCTTGATCAAGCTCAAGTAGATTTATGAGTTTTTCTTCACTTAGTGGTGCTGTCATGGAAATATCCTTACATTGGAGTCTAGTGCTGTTCCCAATGCCCTTAGGCAATCCCAAGCAGCATTTCCTGCTTGTTCTGCACAAACAGAAACACTCATTTAAAACAGCAGTTGAGACCTGGTGGGGTCCCCTAGATGCTAATGTTTAGACACCTTAATCCTGCTCAAAGCACATGGAGAGTTAGTCTGTCACTACACTGTTTATCTGATCGTGTTGCAGCATCCCTGATGTGACTGTGCCTTTTCAAGGCTCCTTCTTGCACAGGCTAAATGAGAGCTCAGCACTTAAAACCTGGCCACATGCTGGACCTGGTTAGAACCTGGAAGCCCGGCCTGAGTGTCAGTATTGCATTATTACTCCCTTGCGCTTCCAAATGTCTGTAAGCAAAATTTGAACTCTACCTAAAACCTTGTCCTGTCCAAATAGTCCTGCCTTGAGAGCATGGCATGCACCAACAGGAGCTGTGAAGAGGTGCCTTGGCAGCTGGGGTGAGAAGCACGAGCTGGTCAGTGCCACTGCTCAACACAGCTCCGCTCTGACTCACCACTCAGGCTGCAGGAACTAATAATCAGCATATTCAATTAAACTGCATTGGCATCTGGACTTTCACAACCAAGCAGCTTAGATGTTGCTGTATTGCTGAGGTAGATGCATTTGTGAGTCAGAAATTAAATCCTGTTTCCTCTATTGTATTCTTTATATAATGATATTATAGAGGAAAAATAAATATATAAACTCCAGACTTTGTGCTTCCTCAAGAACACCAAGGTTTCTTTGATATGAATAGTAATTAACCAGGGGAATGAGGACCGAGAGCTGTTCTGGGCATGTTAAAGTTAAGACAGGTTTACATGAGTTTTACTTAAAGACATAACAAAGTTCAAAGATAAATTCCATCAGGGAAATCCTTCAGGAGCAGGAAACACTCACTGATAAGCATACTCTCTTTGCAGATATACAAATGTGTGAAACTCCCTGGCCTTTGGCCATTCTCAAATGACTTGCCCAAGGCCACACAGGGGATGTGTGACAGGCAGCCAACATCCCCCAGAGACAGCACAGTGCTGGTGCTTCCCAGGCCCTGAGCCCAGGGTGCTACAAGAGCAGCTCCTCTCTGTTTTGACTGAAAGACTTCTCATGGCAGATGCCAAAATTTTATGTTCAGGAACGCGTCTCCAATAGGGGGATCAGTAAGAGGAATACACATTCATAATGTCCCCCAGAAGCTCTTACAGCTAATGATAGCCAATTTCAAAAGAATAAAATTATATTAAAAATACTCTGTTTTCAAACTCCAACACTAAGAACCAAGTATCTTGCTAAAGTAACTGAAGTAGAAGAGATGAAAAAGAAAAAGTCATAATTCCAATATTAAAATATTTTTATTTGACAAGTGCTTTCTTATTTACCCCACAGAAGAAAAATCCAGGAATATTTTTTCCCCTGACATGTTGGCAAAACTACTGAATGTCACATAAAGTAGGGCTGCAGATTAAAGACTGAGGGTATTTGTGTCAAAAGTACTCTGACTTTGCGCTGCTGCTGCATTGGAAACCAAAACAAGTTTCAAGGAGTACCTTTCCCCCACGGAGATGTGATTTGTTTCTTGATGTTTTGGGTGAGGGAGCAAAGGAATTGGGAGGTCAAAAAATCCAAACCAAAGAAAACACGGGGGAGGAGAAAAATGGAAAATAGCACATGCAGTGTTAGTGTTGATGCCCTCTAACCTGTGTTTATCACGTGTCCAATAAACACAACAAATACTTAGAAGGAAAGTATAATTTGTAAACAGAGATAAGTTGCCCCAAGAACCGTTTACAAGCAGGATGTGCAAATTCTTATTGTAGTTCCCCCAAAAATAAGCAGTTTCCTGTTCATAAAATATATAATTAAATTGGAAAATACTCTATTTGTGGTTTTTTTCATACTGGTTTTCCATGGTCCTGCTGCTTGGATTTATTAATTGGTGATGAAAATGTAGATGCTGCACCATTCCTTCATACCAGTGTCTTTAATTTATCCCTCATTAAAGTGTTTTAAAAAAAGGTTTTAAATCTAAAAGTTGGGAAAAATTATATATTGGTTCTTTCCTGCAAGTGAAGTCAAATTCCTCCTTTAAATGCTGTGCTATGAAAATAAATCAGTCTGTCAGCAAAAGGCTCCTTCTGGTTTCAGACCCTTGAATGGAGCACACCGAGAGCTTCTGGTCAATTTTGAGCAGGATAACTGCTCACAGTCACAGAACAGTTGGGAATCAAGGCACCCTTAAAGCCCTTCTAGTCCAAACCCCCGGCAATGTGCAGGGACATCTCCAACTAGATCAGGTGCCTCAGAGCCCTGCCTCATCTGACCTTAAATGTTACCTGGGATAGGACATGTTCCACCTCTCTAAGCAACCTGTTCTATTGTTTCACTCATTGTAAATGTGAATTTTAAGAGTGAAGAGGGGCTCTAAAGCCCTTGACAGTTACACGTGGGCAGTGTAGGGCTACAAGAAGCAGAGTGTGAAGGAAAGATGTGCCATTGGGACAATTTAATTCAGAACTGAATAGTTTAAGTGTTTTCTTCTAGAAGTAAATGGCTCTAAGCTTGGAAACAGAATTGATTAACATTCTGAGCAGCTCCTGCTGCTGAGAAAGACAGATAATCTCACCTTGAGCCCTGAGTATTGTTGTTTTTATGATTATTCTTCCACGGGGTCAGAAGGAGTTGGCAATATTACAGTGTTGATAGATTTTCAGTCATTAAAAGGCAAAAGAAGCTATGTGTTTCTTTAGCCTCAACAATTAAAAACAGACATAATATGCTATGTAAGTATGAGAAAACCCCAATCAAAAGAATTCCTTCATTATCGTTTGCTATATAATGGATTTATTACATGTTTGTGTATATCCATTTTGTGCTTACTTATCAATCTGCTATTTGAAGAAATGACAGAAGAGCAAGAATCATAATCCAGTTTCCTATTCCTGCTCCCAAGCTGGGTGTACAAGAAATGAAGATGTGTGGGTACTTGACAGTCACATTACCTGACACCATGCATCATGAAATAATGGCTTTGGCTGTTTCTTTCTGTCCTGTACAGAGGAACTTCAGTTTACCAAACCTAAAGATATAAGGAAATCAGTCATCTGAAATGTAACTATCTAATCCATGTTAGTCATATCAGCTTCCACTAGAGCCATCAGAGAAAAATTATCACCTGAGATGATTAATCTCGGCCTGGGAAAGGTGTCTGAAACCAGAGGGACTTATTACCCTCTCCACCAAGTGCAGAGGGAGTTTGGACAAGGCAGTCAGATTAGAGCTGTACCTTGTAGATAGCCAAGGTCAGTGAGATGGATGTTTGCCCACTCACTCCTTACAGCCACGGACTCTCATTAGACGCACCCGCTGCACCTGGAGCAGTGCAGGTCTATCTCTGCTGCTCTACAGACAACAAACATTGGTAGTATTAATCTGAAACATCCCTAGTCCCTTATCTCAGACGTGTATCTGGCCAACCTCGAAATACAAAGTGCAGGATAGCCAGCACCATTTCATCTCTCTCTGAAACACAAGGACTTTTGCAGAGAAACACTGCAGCCTTTTAACCACACATAGGAACTGCTGGTGAAAGAGCAAGTCACAAGTCTTCACTTGCCTTGGGCTGAAAAGGGAATAGATGGGGGACTGAAAAGATGCAGGAAGAAGAGGGTGGCTCATACTAAAATCTTCCCTTGAAAATCATCTGAGCAACCCCTTTTATTTAGTCAAAACTTGTTGGGAATTAGATTTGCACTGGGGTGAGAGTGGGTAAAACAGCAATGTAAATTACACGAGGTTGTCATCTATAATACAGTTATTGTCCTTACACACATATCAAATGAAGGTTGACATTTTTATAAAATATTTTTGTTCCATTAATTTATGCAGTTACCCCTGAGAAATACAGTGCTTATATTTATGCAAGCTTCGTGTGCTTAAAAACTGAGGAGTTGCTGGTGAGGGTAAAAGAGGCAAACCAAAAGAAGAAATGCCAAGCTACACCCCAGAAATCCTTGAGGTCTGTAGCACTATGTCTCTTTCCTCTTTCAGGCAGGAAAAAGCTCTTCATGAAATGACACTGGAGTTGACATCATGTTCCTGAGCAGAGCCCAAGGGCATGGCCAGGCTGCAAAGTGTACTGAGATAAGAGATCACATGGATAATCACCTCTTTAGTCCTTGAGGATCCCCTTCCTCCACCTTCTCCTCCCTCGACACTGTCACACAGCCTTCCATACAGTACCAGCTGGGGAACTGGAGCAGCAGCTCTTCAGTTTGGTGAAATCCTGCTTGTGCACAGCTGGGATACTGGGACTCCAGCTTGGCCAGGCAGCGGGACTTCTAAATGTCCAGTATTAAAAAAAAAACAACAAACAAACCCAAAACCAAAAAACAAGTGACTGAAAACATGAGTGCATATATGATCTGGGGCCTGCTGCAAGGACAGTCACAAAGCACTTTGTCCAGCCACTGGCCATGGCTGCTTTAAGATTTGTCATTCAAAATCTCTTCCACATTATAGGAATATGTTTCAGTAGCTCCCACACTGGCTGTGAATGTTTCCAAAAAAAGTAGAATGTTTCCAATAAATTATGCTAGTGGGAATCAAAAGCGGTTTTGAGCAAATCATGCCCCAGGCTCTTCTGGGTCTCCCTCAGGTGTAGGTTTTAGTGTAAGACAGTCTGAAAGCCATATGAGAATGATAACCAGCTCCTGCATGCACAGTGAAGTTGAAATTCCTGTCAGTTCTTTCCCTGGCTTAATGCTGAAGCAAGAATATCAATGTCTTTAATTGATTTCCATGTCCTGGTGGCTCCTGGTATGCAAGAAATACCTTGAGGTACTGATCTATTACAAAAGGTAAGCAACAAAACAAAAAAAAAAAAAAAAAATCAAGAATTGAGGTGCACTGAGTGGTTTGCAGCCATCTTCACTGCTGATATCAGGGTATGGCTTTTAGTAACATTCTGCATTTCAGAAGGCTTCTAAAGCACAAATCCATTCTCCTGCAACAAGCTGAGTTTGTTCCCTACCTGCTTATTACATCTGTCAATCATGTGTGAAAACTGATGCCAGAAAGTAATCTGAAAATGCTGTTATATCCAATAGCAGTGATAAGGATGAACTCTAAGGCGCAAAGGACTTTGATGGCAGCAAACCACCCACAGCTTGGCTCACAGCATTTTCTGTCGGGCTACCTTTCATTAAGTCTTTACCAGCAAAAGAAAATGAAAGAACCCAAACAAAACAGAAAGAAACTAATATTAAAATGTGAACTTCTGACAAGAGCTAAAGCAAGTCTCTACTTGCACACAAGATTCTTTCATAGCCTTGAAGGAAGAGAGGAAGGGTGAGAAATTTAAGCAAAGGATGTAATTGTCCACTGTCTGTGCTCTCTTGATTCCTGTTCATATTCCTAGAAAAACAACCTGGGTTTGTACCTACATGAAGAGTTTTGTGTCCAGAGGGTTGAGCCATGCAGGTGCCATTTAAAATCTCCTGTCAAACTGGAAAAACTGCACCTTGGTGGGAAGGGATTTTTAGGAAAAGCTTTTGTTCAGGTGAGGGAAAGAAATGGCTTTACAGAATCATAGAATCAATTAGTCCAGAAATAATCTTTGAGATCATCGAGTCCAACGTATGACCAAACACCACCACGTCAACCACACCATGGCACTGAGTGTCACATCCAGTCTTTCTTCAAACATCTCCAGGAACAGTGACTCCACCACCTCACTGGGCAGCCCATTCCAATGTCCAATCACCCTATCTGTGAAGAAATTCTTCCTGATGTCCAACCTAAACCTCCCCTGGCGCAGCTTGAGGCTGTGTCCTCTCACTGGTTGCCTGGGAGAAGAGCCCTATCTCCACTAGCTAGAATGTCCTTTCATGTGGTTGTAGAGAGTGATAAGGTCTCCCTTGAGCCTCCTTTTCTCCAGGCTAAACACCCCCAGCTCCCTCAGCTGCTCCTCACAGAACTTGTTCTCCAGACCTTTCACCAGCTCTGTTGCCCTTTTCTGGACTCACTCCAGCACCTCAATGTCCTCTTGAGTTAAGGGGCCCAGAAATGGACACAGCACTCAAGACGTGGCCTCACCAGTGCTGAGTACAGAGGGACAGTCACTGCCCTGGTCCTGCTGGCTGTGCTGGCTGTGCTATTGTTGATCCAGGCCAGGGTGCCCTTGGCCTTCTTGGACAGTTTTTGTAGGCTGTTCCATATGTTTATTTTAACCTGAGCCACCTGAACAGCTTGATCTCACAAAAAAGGGAAATAAGTGGAAAAGGTTTGCATGTTCTAAAATGCTATTTTACGCACCTAACTACCATCATAATACCTTTTATCAGCTATACCTAAGGCCATCTCAACAAATGGTTGATGACTTCTGCTGGAAAAAAACCAATCAAACTTATCCTATGATTGGATGATTGGACAATGATTAGACTTGGTGATCCTTGTAGGCCCCATCTTATGATATTCTATAATTCTATGAACAGCATTAAAATCAGTGGAGTCATTCTTGATTTAAACCTGTGAAGAAAATTTCCCAATACAATTCTTCCCTTACCTTGTGAGGAAGGAAAAATATCCTTGCAGTAGCAATATTAATAGAAACACACAAGTGGAGAAGCAGGGAGCTGGGGAAGAGAGCCCAGGACCCTCTGAGATGCTGAGCACTGGACTGACATAGTGCATGTTCACGTTTCAGCCTGCTCGAAGCTGGAGGCCAGGGCTGCTGTTGTGATCAGACAAGCAGGATGAGAGTGATGCGCATACACATCCTGCTGACAGCTGCACTGGCCTCATTGCTTTAGAGTCTCCAAATTCAGAGGAATGCATCCTTCCAGTGATCAGGTTTCCTGTGCTATTGAAAGAAGAGAAGCATCTGAATCTCCCCCATCCTTCCAATAAACCTGCACATCCAGGCTGTGTGATGCCAGCTTGGAGGCTGAGAACACTCTGGTTAATGCAGTTACCTCCCTGGAGACTCACAATGGCTCACTCAGAACTGACTGCAGCACTTCTCTGCAGGGTGGCATAGGATTTACACTCACCCTTATTTTCCAATGTCTTCCCAGTTTTGTGCAATTAGGACTGACACTAAGTTAAATCATTAGATTAAATTTACACAGAAATTTCTTTTCCCCCTCTACCCCAAGGAACAGATGTGCTTAAAAAGGTGGCCAAAAATTGTTTCAGCAGAGACACACTGCAGATTTTGACAGTAGTTTCAGCATCAGCAACTGGTTTCAGGGTTTTTTTCCCTAATTGGTTATCATATTGTCATCATGCATTGGGTTCCTGAACTTTCTGTCTGGAGGGAGACATGTAGGAGAAAAGTTATAACTTCAAAAAAAGAAAAAAAGTCTTAAATAATGCGTTTGTGGGCACTGACACGACACACCTAAATTTTAATTAGTATTGGATATGTGTCCCCAGAAATTCTGCACGAAATGTTTTAAACACATACATATAAATAAGTATATTTTTTCTTACCTAAGGGCAAAGCTCTCATTTACCTAAATCAATGTCTATTGATTTATGGATGATGTTTGTGTCTTTATGTATTACATCAGCTTGGACAGATCCCTTGGCTTTTCTTACTAGGTTCACTGCTTTGCCTGGGGAGGTAAAATACTTTGTTCAAACACATGCCAAAGGCAACAGCAACACTGCTCAAACATACACATCACTTGCTCTTCCCACTCGATGTTTAAAACTATGCCCTTGCTTTAGATGCTCGTGCAGTTTGAATCAGACACACAGGTAAGCTCAAAAGTACTGACCTGGATGGAAGGATGGATCACATGGAAGATCCAAGCATGTTTGTAACCCAGGCAAAGGTTTGGCCTTGGATTTCATGGAAAGGTTAGCAGAATGTCAGCCTGTCACATCTCATTAACAGTAATAATAACAACTCACACTTCTGAATGCAAATTCCATCGCATATCCTAAAGGTCTCAGCAAACGTTGGCACACCGGCCCTAGAAAGACAAACCACGACACTTTCCTTTAAATGTGGGGAGAAACAGAGGCAGCAGGAGCAGAAAGGATGGAGAAGGATTCCAAACAGCACCCAGAAGTGGGAGCAGACGTGAGAAAATGGAGATACCACAAGGGGCAGCCAAGGCAGCACCAAGTGTGATGGAGGAAGGATGTCTTGCTATTTTGATGGGGTTTATTTTAAAATCAGAACCAGATCTTGTGTAAAGCAATACTGAACTTCACTGTACTACACTGATATGCACAGTCCAGTCCAGTTGTCCAGCAAATATTAGCAGAGATTGGCAGAGTGGGTTTTTGATCTGCTTCATTCTTTCCAAATGCTGCAGATGTCCTTTGCTTTAAAAATAGAGATCCAACCAAAAGCAAATCCAGTCATAACTTTCACTAACTTGACTCTAATTGAACTGTCGTGTGTGTAACCATTCTAGAGAAATGGTGATTCCTGCAATCAGCTGAAGAGAAAGAGGCTGCAGGAAAAATAAGGCAGAGACACAGATAAGAAGATTTTATTCAGCTTTATTTGACAAGTTTTATTACACTGAGAAAACATAATGTATCTAATCTCTTTGCAGCTGTTGCAGCCCTTCAGCCTTTATTACTTAAATCCTATTAGATATAAAATTGTTTCTATTTGTCAATGGCATGATATCTTCTTTTATTATTGTTATTATTATTATTATCATCAGAGTCTTGCAAGTATGGCCATGAACATAATTTCTGGTCTATCTTCTTACCAATAGTTAAGGTTACCGTGTGATATTCGCCTGTTTAAATGGCCTACTTTTTCAAAAGTCCTGGAGAGCTGTGTGTATCATTAGGATACACACAGTGGCACTAAACAAAGCTCAGCAAATAATGAAAACCTGTGCAAATGAACCAGCAGAGCTAATTATTTCTATTATGGATGCTGAAATTCCAGTCAGGTTGGGCTCAGCTCTATGCTTACCCATATGAAGACCTTGAAGCAAAGCCTTTCATCACCATACACAGGTTTTTCAGTTTGTCTCTTGTAAAACTTTAATTCTTCATTCTTCACAGAAGGATGAAGGACATTCTTTTTCTAACAGGAGTTCCCACTATTGCAAATAAATATCACTTGCAGTGCTTCTTTCTCTCTCTTTCTCTAGGACAACCCATTCTATGAATCGTCCCCACCACGATGTCCCATGGAAGTCTGGTGGCTCATGGACAGCCACGGCAGGGCATGACATGGCTGCACTTCCCATGAGGAATGCATGTTTCATTTCCACAAGGACACCATTTCATTTTTGAGGCAAAAGATTTTACTTTCTGGAAAAGTGATTTTGTTTTTAGCCTGCCAATGAAAATCATAACATGTTGATATCAAAATTATTTTACAGCTGTTTCTAACAGGTGGGTTTTGACCAGATATTCTTGCAGCATCAGCAGGTTAGGGTAGAACAACAGTGGGAGAAAAAATAAGGCAAAGGTGTTTTGTCCAGAAACTTCCAGGAGAGTTGAATATACCATGAGCATCTCCCAGGTGCTTGCTCTTGCCTGCACTGGAAACATCATCTTCATCTCATTAAAAAGAGCACTTTCATGCTGAACAAAATTAGTATTTGAGACTGCTAGTGCCATAAAAGTTTAACAAATGAGTAAGACACTGATTCTGAACGCATAACAATAAGGAGGGGGAGTTGTTTTCTCTTTTGCCAATTGTTTTTTATTGTTATTGTAATCTCTCTCTCTTTTTATTAGTTTAATTTTCTTTTGTGTAATTTTGTTTTTATGGAGCAGATTCATTCCTGCTGTACCTCTGGTGGAATTTCAGAAGAGACAAAGACATACTTTTCTGTTGTCAAAAGATAAAGAAAATGTTAATTTCTTTCTCAAAGCTCTCATATTTAGATACTATGGGCAATTTTTCTGTAGTTTCTCTCTGTCTATCTAACTATAATAGTGATGGCCAAAAAGTGGCTCACAAGCAGCTCATGATCTGTTTGCTTATCAAATGTGCTGAATTCCTGACTGCATATTTTAGCATGCTGAAATGTGAAAGGCATTAAATTTGGACAGCAATATGTATGGAAATGAACTGAAAAGTTCAAGAGCTGGGAGTTGCTGCCTCAAGCAGGAACAAGACACTGCATGGCAGCTGATCTCTGGAAGGTAAAAGCTTCTGTCTCTTGCAGCTTATCTACTGCATAATGGGTAGCATCTTGCCTAGGAACTCTGTCGAGCCAGAGACCAACTGACTAAAAAGATGAACATCCCATCAAGGTGAAAAGCAGAAAATTGGGAAGCTGGATGAGATCACAGACAGCAGACTGAAATACATCCAGAACTAATCATATCTTCCAGGAGGTTAAAAAAAGGTAGAGCCAACAGTGGTTAGATATATGTTTTGGAGAAGTGAAGGTGCATCACAGAAAGAGAGAAAGAAGAATGCAGTGATAGCCCTTATTTGGAAAGATGTGCTTATGTGGCGGTGGATTTAAAAGTTTGGGGTGCTGATCTTTGGGGATGCATGTTCTGAAAGTGTAGTGTGAGCTAGGTCTCATCCAAGTGGAGACTTCCTTAAATGGTGGGTTGTGAATTCTGCCCCTCCATGAACCTGAGACTCTATATTTCAGAGAACATAGTTAAATATATGACAAATATATCTCACACCTGAAAACCCTTATTTTAAGGATGTCTTTTAGTGACAAAGTGGATCACTGTCTGCAGGTTGTATTTCTGAAATTAATCTGTGATTCAGCTTTGGCAACAGGAAGTCCTAGAGCTGACTACAGAAAGCCATGAAAATGCAGATACAATCTGAACTGAACTGTTGAAGGAGACAAATCTCTTCAAAGTCCAAAGAGCAGGTCTAATGAAAAAAAACTTGGGCATCTAAAACTGAACTTGAAGGATCTCTTAATTTCTAAGTCTTAGACTATAGTATAACACTAGTTAGCAACCCAGTTTAGCTGCATCTGATCTCATCAGGCATTTGTATTTTTGATCCAAAGATTCTTAGGACAGGTTTTTAATAAGCCATGACCATATAGGCTGTTTGTTTGCTTTCCACTCTGCATGCAAGGAAAGACTGGGGTATCCCTAAAATACAGGGTAAGACTCAACTTTACCACAAACCCATCTGCCACAGTGAGAAGTGGCCCCTTCCCCTGGAGGGAGACCCGGGGTGCACTCTGAGGGAAGGACAGAAAGTCATCCAACACCCAGGGACAAACTCAGCAATAAGAGATCCTTCAATGCACCGAAGGAAGAACACGACTCTCTAGTGCCATAGTCAGAGCACAACATGTAGGAGGGGATATCAAAGGTAACTGAGTCATACAGGCGCTTTTGGAACTGTTTCTGTTAAGCTGTATCTCTTTTATAAACCCAGCAAAGATGAATGCGAAGTACACCCACAATTTCTAGACCACAGAGACATGCTCTTGCTTGCTTTTCTCTCCATCCACTGGCAGCTAGGCTGTCTGGTGTTGGGCTGGTGCCTAGAAACCCCAGCAAGTGAAATCAAAGAAATGTAACTCCCTCACAATGATAGTGGTCATTACAAGTGGCTGCCACAAACAGAGAGTGTGTGGTGTTGAGGCCTGAAGCCCTCAACTCGTTATAAAAAACAGAGAGACTTTCTTCTACCAGCACTTTTAGAGACTCAGTCTTGCTATTTTTTGTGCTTAGGTGCACATACTAAAACTAGTTTCCAATTAATAAGTGATGAGCTTTTATTAGACTCCTCAACACTGCACTCGTGTTTTTGAGCACACCTGAAATTTGATCATATAAATAGCTCTATCCTCTAAAGGTGAGTGCTGCAATAAAACCATGTCACAATCTAGGCCATAGGAAGAACAAAATATCTAAGAGCCTTCTTGAGATTAAAAAGAAGTATAGCAAGAAATTGTTGTCAGTTTTGTACAAAATGATAGAAACATATTGGGTATTAGGAGCAAACAGAAAAATTCATGCACTGGAGTGTTCTCCTTAGCATTATTAAAAACCACTACATTTATTTTTGATGTTTGAAACATTACACTCATTTAGAATTACAATTTATCATTCAGACTTTCAGAATCTTGAAAAATAAAATAAGTGAGCAATACTCCAAGAATGCAACACTGTGTCAACCAGCTGTAACTGGGACATTAAATAATTACATGCTATGTAGCACAGATAAAATGCAGTCCAAGTATTAACCACCAAATCTTTGTAACTCTTCTCTAAAACAGAAACTCTATTCCCACTTTGCAGATAGAACATTAAAAAGAAAGTAAAATCTTTATTGTTCTATAACAGCTATGACCAAATGATTATGTTGTGATTCATTCATTCCAGTTTTCTTACACAAAGCAAAATACAAGAATTAGAAATGGTTTATGCTAGGAAACAAAACTTTAAAAACTTCACTTCTGAACAAAAGACTGCTTTTCTCCTAGCTCTGGATTTAGGCTAGAAAAATTTGCATGAAAGGAACATATGTTGTCAAAGATTATGCACTCAGAATGGTGATGTGGTTCAGAGAAACTGGAGTACTGCTTCTGAAATGAACCAAATGTAGTCCATCAAAATAACCTTATTAATTCACTAAGATTTAATAGCAAATAATTTTGCTCATCTCTGGAGGAATTGCAAAACTAGCAGGCGAGACATAATTATACTGAACCAAGACTTGCAGGAAAGGACCGGAGCCATCTTGATCTTGGGCATCTTAATCTGTGCATGGAGTATTTCTGAGCTCTGGTTCCCATTAATGCTACATCTAACATTGAGCATTTTTACACAGGCACTATCAAAGTGGGCCATTTATGTATCAATAGCAGTTTTGGATAACTGAGGACTCTTCAAACCTATGCTCTGTGCAGCAGGATATACTTCACCTTTTCCATTAATGTTATGACAGTGTACCCAAGACTGGCATAAACCAGTCCAGATTTTTATTTCAAGTTCATTTTCAGCCAGAGCAGCTCATGAGAGATCTACACCAGCTTCTCTGGCAAAAAGCAGATAAGGGAATGGATAGCCTGGGATCGAAGGAGAAGCAGCAGCATCCTTCTTGAGAAAAGTTTGGATTTTAACTAATTCCAATGAAAAACTGCAGCTATTGTATCTGTCTACCAAATAAACAAAATAAACAACACAGGAAAAGGCAGCAGGAAAATAAAACTGGCCAACAGTAAAATATCAGCTCAGTGATAGCTAAGAAAAGAAAATTATATCTCTCAGCTCTATAATTCAGGCCTAATGAGCGGACATTCTGAAGCAACTGGATATTAGATGACATTTAATTATTCATCATTTAGTCAAAAGCATGGGCAGTTTCACTAATTTTCCAGCCAAAAGGGGTTGTGGAGCTGTTACCATAAACACACATGGCAATGTTATGCTCTGATTCAGCAAAAGAGATCTCTGTGAACTCAGTGGAGAAGGAGTTTGGCTAAGGCTCAAAATTATTATTTTGTGGTTTAGAAATTTGCCAAACAAAAAAGGAATTTCTTGAAAACCATTGTGATATTTAATCTTTATTACTTCAGCAAAAGCCAAGGGATTTGTTTTCACTCAATTAGACAATCACACCAACCCAATTTTGTTTCTGTTATACATATATATGCACATATATACATATGCATGTATGTATAAGTACCTATACCTCATATATTTCTAACTGGTCTTTTTTTTTTTTTTTNTTTTTTTCATTTCCTAATCCTTTATTTTTTATTTATTTTTTGAATATCTTGCAGGAAAAAACACAGCAAAAAATCTGGCTAATTTTTATACTGGTCAGACTTCTCTGTTTTGCAGAGGATGGTGTCTGAATTTAGCCAGCTTTGTCAACTGCTGTGTTCTTAATTAGACTCCTCAGCTGAGTACAGTTTCATCAACATATCAGCAAGGGAGTTCAGAGCTAGGAATGGCAGAATAAATTATTGATCTTTTCGCTAACTTGTGTATCTGGCACACTAGCTGTGGAAGGACAACTAGGAAAAACATAACAGACCCAGATTATCTCTCCCATTTTCAGTGCTGAGAATGACACCACCTTGGATTTCCATTTCATTTGTTCAGACTGGCTTTGCTCCCATTTGTGGTTCTCTACGTGGCACACTGTGGAAGTTTTAGACATAAACCTCCCTAACTCCTTTTACAGGTAGAAGAGAGGACCAAAGAGACTAACGGCTTTTGAAATCCAGCTCGGGCGTGTAAGGTGGGTTTTGTCACTGGTTATCACACCCAAACACTGTAAAGGACTGGGTGCTTACAGGCTGGACACCAAAGTCAGGAGTAAACATATTACCTTAAGCTACCCTTGACACTGGCCTTACATCAGCCTGCCAAAATGAAGCTTTCAAAATGTGTTGGGCACATGCTGCCTGCTCCAAGACAGATGGAGAGGCAGGGCAGGGTAGGCTCTGAGCACAAGAAGGTCAGTTCTGCACCAGTTTTGTTTCCGTGCACAGAAACTAGAGCTGAAAGGGCCACATTTTTGATGCACAATGGTCCAGCTTTATGCAAAGTTATATTTACATTTTTAAGTCTAGTTTGACTCCTCACCTGTGATGACAGGATATGTAGCTACCTTGGCCTGGTCTGCAAGCACTCTGGGACCGCATGAAAATCTGGTATTTATTTGCTCATGCATCGTGCAATGTTCACTGAGAATACTATTTTAACCATAAGAACACGTTGTCACTCAAGCTACTGGATTTTTCACTAACAAACAAGCAGTATTTTATTATTGTCTGCAAAAAACCTGTTGTTTTCTTATAGAAAATCTAGATTTTATGACAAAACTTTGATTTCTAGCTGAAGGCATCCTCTTTCTCAGTGTTTGTGCAACACAAACAGAGTAACAAAATTGAAATAACTTTTCCCAGATTATGCTTTTCTGAGGGAATTTTCACAAGCGTACTTTATTCATACAAGATAATATGAAGTATGCATTTAGCAAGTGACTGAAATATTTTGCTACTCAATAAACTGTCTCTAAAACTTGCAATACAAACCTAGTTAATTTGCTTTATTTCTTTCATATTAACCCAATTGCAGCTGAACTTGTGGGTCCGGCAGGAAGGGATGACTGTCAAACTGAAGCCTGCATCCCTTCTATAAGCACATGTGGTTTTAGGACACCTTTCATTGAAAAAAATTAGAAGATGAACTAAAAGTGGACATGCTAGCAAGTTGGAAGAGAAAATAAATCCATGACATGAGCTATGCATGAACACACACTGGCAGAGAGTTATAAAAAGTATTTCTTTCAGTGTGAGAAGCAATTATGAAGGGAGAAAGAAAACTGCTGGGGTACTGACTGACCTTCGTTTGCGGTAAATAGGAGGCTGGCAGCGACATGTTTGCTGCTGAGATTCACTGCAATAAAGCAGTGAAGTGGAGGAGGGATTTTTATTCCCCACTGCAGATGCACCTATCTGTGCTTGGATCCCAAAGGCAAATATTCAAACTAGGAACAGAGCCTCCTGGAAGGAACATATTAAAGAACCCATCACCTCTACAGAAATTTCCCTGACAAAAGCGCATTACCCAGCAGAAAATACCAGCTCCTTCCATTACACAATAGAGCATTTTAACAGCAAGACTGTTATCAGTTCAAGCTCCATAAGGAAAAAGCATTATATACACTTAACATCTCAGGAGGAACTGGTGTAATCAGATGATGACTGCTCAGATTTCAGCCTTTCCTCTCCTGAAATTTTCAAAACAGCAACAATTCAGCAATTCCCAAATGATTGCCTCTCTCAGAAAGCAGGAATCTGAGTTATGATAAGGTCCCAAGCAAGCCCTTCCCTTTGAAAGGGTTTGTCACTGACATAAGAAACACTTTGCCATTTGCCATCACAGTTATTTGCACTCTAGATATGTTTGGGTACAGTTTCACTTCAGACCCTGTAGTGGATGTCAAGCAAATAGAATGTATTGTCTCTGAAAAATTCCTTGATATTCAACCTCTCCCCACATTAACATTTAAAAAATTTTGTCCCCTCACTGGGTTTGATGGGATCTTTCTGACTAATAACCAACATCTGAAAGCTTTCCCATTAGGTGGAGGGAGTCCAGTTACAAATGCATCATTGAATATTCTCATATACATATGCACTTACACAGGTAAGTGCATTAGCTAAGGGTGAAGTTCAGTGAAAAAGCAGCCAGGTCAGTAAGAGTCTTCATCCAGTGACATTGGTTCAGCCCTGAAATTCTCATGTCACCACCTGGGGGTGGCTGGATTTGTCTTGGAAGTTTCTCCAGTTAAATATGTCAGAGTCCTGACCTTTCTTACTTGTGGCTCCTGGGACACTTCAGATCATGGATACATCTTTCCTTGGGAGCCAGTGTGTCTGTCAATGTCCCTTTCTTACAGATGGAGGCCAGGGTGAGCTGTGCATTTGTCATGCCCAGTGTGGATCACTGCAGTTCACTGTCTGGCTCCACTTAGTTCAAATGCATGGTTTGTCTCTTCCATATTTTAGGAGCTTTATCAGCCCTGTCCCTACCTCTTTCTATGATTCAAGGCCTTTGTACCATGCTGCAAAGCAATGAAAGGATCTGATTTAGCTACATTAGAGCGTAGCCAGGGTTGCCGGGGTCCTTTGAGATGAAATGAATGAGGAAGTGTTCGAGTGAGTTACAAGTACTGGACACCCAGGCTGAGGGATCTGAGCACAGTGAAACTTCTGGAGAAAGGGGAAAGGAGACAGAGTTTGTTCACTATTAGGAAACATTGAAAAGTGTTTCTCATATAATAAATTCTTTATCTGCTGGTATTATTATTAATAAAAGCTTAAGATGACTATCCTATCCCTTTTCTTACTCCAGATCTCATTCTAATTAGGAAAAAAAAAATGTAGAAGGCAGTGCTACTGTCACAATTTACCTTGACAACATCTCATGACTTCTGTGATAGAGATTGACCAGACACAAAAATAAAATGAATGTAAATCTGGCAGAAGACTCTGTCTCGAATTACTTGAACTGATTACATGAGAAGAACAATTTTCTATTTCCACACCCGTCTTGGCTTTCCAGGAGCTGATCTATGAAAGCAGCACTGCCCTCTCCTGGATGCTCTCTGCTCTTCAGAGCTTTCCTACAGCAACTAAAACCAGAACATCAGGGAAAAAGGAAAATTCACACAAATATAAATTTAGATTTCTCAGGAGATGGCTTGGCCTGGGCCTGAGTGCAAACTCCTCCAACTCTTTTTCTATGCCCCTGCTCAACAGCTTTCCCAGAGGTGCCTCAAAAACTCAGGGAAGGACAATTTCTCCAGGCTCTGTGCTCCTAATGGGACAGCTTGGCCGTCTTTGAACCTCCTGGCACTGATGCTGGAGCTTTCTTTTCCTGGGCTGAATTTCCTCGTGGCCCATGCATGCTCCAGAGAGAGCCCTGTTTTACCTTCATGTGACAGTGGCACAGGTGCTCACAGCAACTTCCTGGCAACTCAAAGCACATCATTCTGCAAACACCCATCTCATCCAGCCAGCACCACTGCTGGCATTCATGAAATTGAAGACCAGTCCAAATCAATCAAATCAAATCAAATCAAAATAAATCAACCACCCCCAAAGTGAGTGATTCCAGGCAACAGTGAGAGGTAGCGAATTTAGGATCCCAAAGTGATTCCTGGTAAATGGCCTTCCCCTTGGAAGGAGTCTTCTGTTTGTTTTGAATGTATCCTCTCATCATTACCCCATTGCTGCTCTGCTCCACAGATTTTGAAGCTATATCTTTAAGTAAGGCAAGATAGTTTCAGAAACATTTTATTACCTTCTGTACTGCTCTGTTATCACATTATTCTCTGTTTTAAAATCTCTGAGTTCAAAAAAGAGAAGTTTGAGAAAGAAGGGTAAGAGACACCGCCAATGGTCTGAAAAACAACTCAGCAGCTGTTCAGCCAATGTGCACTGTATACAAATGTTGGGGTTTATTTCTATTTTCTTCCAAAGCCTTAGTTCTCATCCATTTTTACTGTCAAATGACAAACAGCAAAGAACAGCCACAACACCCTACCTCCAGCTGTGATAATTAATAACCTGTCAAGACAAGGATCTCGCTGTCTTAGGAAATCTAATGTCTGGCTAGAGGTGGTGAAAAATACTGAGAAACAAGAAAGAGGGGAGAAAATGCATGATTAAGAAGTTCTGCTTGATGGGGGGAACAAAAAACCTTTATAAATAAAATAATCTCTTTCTATAGGTATGTGTATTTAAATGGAGTTAAAACTTGTTCAAGGAGTCCATTTTCAAAGAACAAAATCCTTAAGGGAAGATTTCTGTATAAACACAAACAATTTCTATGATTTTCTTTTCACTTGTAAAGGCTGCTCAGATGTTTTTATTCTTGCAAAATTAATTCTTTTCACTTATAACTAAAGTTCTCTGATGACTGTGGAAAGTCTTCTATTGATTTTGGCAGGCTTTGGATTTTGAATGAAATAGATTCTGCTCGTTTGAGTATTCGTTTTAGAAGAAGGTAAAGGGAGTTAATTCTGAAGGGCCCTTTCATTGTTACTTGAAAAGCAGATCCATCCCTTCAGGTTAGTGGGACATAAATCACATGAACAAGTCACACTGATGACTCTATGTGTGGGTATCAATAGATGCTCAAAAGTATACTTTACAAATAGTGAGACAACAAAATATCTGTATTTAGAGAAATAGAGAATATCTGTGTTCTAGTGAAACACAGATTTCTGCTCCATCCATGTCTTCAGGCCTAGTATTCCTGTTTTCTCCCCTGTCATCACCAGCCCATCAAAAGCTACTGATTCTAAAGTCTTCTTGCTGTGGAAGCTCAGTACTACACCATCATTGGCAAAACATTCAAACTCAGTCTGGGTGACGAGCTGAAATAGCTTGTGGGGCTATCAGTTGTACAGCCAGAAAGCTGGAAAATACACAACCAGATTTTTCAGCAAAAACAATGTGACAAGTTTTTATGCAGGAATGTTCCAAGAGAAGAGCAAAAGCACTGTTTTACTCACAGAAAGACTGAGTTTGGAGGCAGCCTTTAAAGAAAAACGTACATATGTTGCACAAACTAAGAAGCCTTTCCTGCACACAAAAATGAAGTTGAAATAGATATGCTTTTTGAAATTTGTGTCACTTGAGAGTTCAAGACAGGCTCACATGGGGAGAAGAAGCTTTTCAATTTTATACTGCAAAGCACCCAGCCCTCCAAGGAAATACGAGGAGGACACAACAACTACTTGAAACTATCAGGCAGTTTTGATAAAGTAGGATGTGATTAGCAAACTGGAACTTAGCCAGAGCATCCTGGTCCACATTTTCATTCCTCTCTGCCTTCATTCTCTCAAAGTGCCTGACTGTAATCTACCCCTATACAGCTGTAATGTTTAACTCAGCTTTTCATTCCACTGAAAATATTACATAGGGAGAATATTTGTTAAATGACTGTGCTAGTTTAAAAGGGAGGGGAATCCAATTTAACTCTGCAGCATGTGCCCATTAAGATGATATTACAAGTTTTAATTAATATCTTGATTAGATATTGTTATTCATAGTTCTATTCCAGTCATTGAGATCAGATCTTCATTGTGATATTGCTATTTTGACACAGAGAAAATACGACTTGTTAGGTATGGTACTTCTCTTTCTGAGACCAGTGTATTTCAGAGTTCAGCTAACTGAAACCACTGGCATGAATAAACTGGTGGGAAAGGCAGTCTTTGTTTGTGGTTGGTGGGGTGCAAATTTATCTTGACGACAACTGTAAATAACGTCCAAGAGAGTTTACAAAAAGAACTAAATACAAACAATTAATAGCATTATTTAGTCAGACAAGGATACCTGCAGAATGAACTTCATTCAGCAGTGACTCGCAGCACTTGGCTTATGAACAAGTAGGTGAAATACAAATTTTTATCAGAGTAAATCTTCTGATTATAATTTATATTTTTATTACAGAGGCACTACTCTTGACTTCAGCACAGCCGTAGACAAGCAGAGTCAGGATCCTTTTCCTCCCAAACACCTTCACTTACATAAACAGCCTCCTTGCTTTCCAAAGAACCCCCTCAAAAATCAGTGATTTTTGCTTCCCCTCAAAAGTCAGGGAAGCAAGGACTGAAGACTCCTGTTCTTAAAACCCTAACTTTACTTAACCCATCTTCACAGATGGGAATACCTCACTTCTCATCCCCTAGAGCACAGACAGAGCCTTGCTGATGCTTCCCACACTGCCAGTGTTGGGGCAGGGAACAAACTCATACACAAGGCCAGTGGCTGTCCTAGAAGAGCTCACATGTTCCTGGATCTGTATGAAAAATTATCCACTCTGGAAAGCACCAAAATCAGCCAGAGCTGCATGGTAAGGTATGAAAAGAGTGTTTAGAGCACACTCTTCCAGGCAAAACCCAAGCAGATTGCAGGGCTCCCCCTGCCCCTGAGGGGAGTCTTTAAAAGAAGGGTCAGGCGCCCTGCGCTGCTGCAGTGCCTGTTCCCGGGATTCTGGAGGCAGCAGCCTCTCCTTGCTGTGCTCTTCCCAGGCACGCTTCATTTCCCGGTGTGCCACTGTGCACGGCCCACTGCCACAGAGGTATTAAACCAGCAGAAAAGACTCAATTTCCTTCTGTCAGGGCTTTCCATGCTGCTGACAAACAGCAGTCGACTGACATTTAAGTGGGAAAAGCTTGGCTTTGAAGCCTCAGACGATCCGTGCCCTATTGCTTCTTGCTCGCTGGCTTTGTTCACATAAACCAGGCTGAAATGTGCTGCCAATCATAACAGAGGAGGGAAAATCCTCTGCAGCATTAAGCCAGCTGGAGATGCTTATCCTGACCTGCTCTCAGAGGACACGAGTACTGAATCCATCCCTGCCAGAAGGGAGAGGATGTTGACTCCTGGTTTTGTTCCTGTGATTTCAAGAAGCTTAAATATAGTCTTCAGAAAACAAGAAAAGGCTTCTTATACATAAAAAAATTAGTAAGTGTAGTGTTACCAGCCAAACTTAGCCTAAAACAAATAACCAAATAAAAATCAAGCATTAAAAAGTGTTCTCAGTTTAGTCTGAGAACTACATAGACCATGCGATTAAGCTCACTAAACAACTTGCCTGGTTTAATTGTTCTATTCCTTCCTCCTGAAAAAGAAATTTCTTAAAATAAAGGAAGTGGAAGAAACCCCTAATTTACCTAGGCCACTCCAAAAATGGAAGGAACGAAAAGTGTTAATTCAGGAGTCAGCACCCAAATACTCCAGAAAGGCAAATTTTGCCTGATTTCTTACTGGAGTTGAGGGTGGATTCAAAAGGTGCATAATGTGCACACAAAGTCCTCCTTACTGAAAATTAAAATCCAGAACACTCCTTATCCCAGAGGACTTCAGCCCTTTTGTGTCTGAAGTTTTGTGTCCTTTCTTGGTCACAAGAGTTACGTCCTTGGGTAAATCTCCCTTGGTACAGCCAAGGTGGAAGTATGTTCCACTCAGGTCTCATCACAGCAAGTTTAATGCACACCAACAGGACCGGGCCCTTGTGAAATTTAACACGAGTGTTTGAAAAACATCAGTTAGACCTCAAAAGGCATAGATTATATTTAGTGGTTTATTAACATCATCTGACTGTTTCGGGCACCTTCAGGATTCATGTTTTGTAGCACATCTCCACAATGCAGTGCTCACAAGCAATGTTTTCTTAAATGAGAGCAGAGGTTCAGGGCGCCTGTATAATTTCACAACTAAAGCTGTGGAAAGGAGTCATGAATTCGAATGAGGATTTCTTTATGGGTTTATAAAGACCCAGATCCAATAGACCCAGGATGAATCTGTAGGGTTGAGTTTTTTCCCCTCAGAATGGCTGCCATGGCCATAGATTTCTGTAACAGAAAAATGACTGTTTCCTGTTCATCATTTCCTCATCTAGGAGAAAAGATCCAAATAAACTCTGTCTGAGAACAATTTCCACTATGCAGCCTTCAAATGGGTACAAAGGACATAATGGAAGTATTTGTACACAGGATATTGAACTCTGTATCCCTCTTCCCAGCAACACTGAAAATTAGTTTGAGTAAAAGCACTTAACACACCTGGAAAAAGAGATTACATTGGGTTTTGGCATTTTTTTTCAAGAGTTAATGAAACTTTTACCTGTCTTTATACTTCTCTTTTGCTTATTACTTCATTCTGAGCCCCTTAAATCAACTCAGCCTGTCAACTCTTCACAAACTGTTTCCACCTCAAATAATAGCTGCATTCTGCTTTGGGTGTACCCTGGAAATATGAATGTACAGTCATCATCAAGCTCTTCTTTTATTTTTAAAATTTATTTATTCAAACTTCTATGTATTGTCAAATCTTTTCTCTCTCTTTTCTACCTTTACTTAACACATTCAGCCAATTGGCCTGTGCTACGTTTGATTTTATTTTCCCTTTGGGTCAGACTTCAAGAGGTCCCAAGATTTAATTTCATTAATCCTGTATCATAGAATGGAAAGTGCTTCATTTATATAATTAATCCTCTTGCAGAGGCAAATGCTTCTTTTTATTCCTCTAGAAAAAAGAAAACATGGTGAAGATGTGTGTTAGAAGAACAGTCAGTTTTCCAAACATGAAAGCTTCTTCTGTGTGTTTGATGTCTCAATTCCTTGTTGGACTTTCTCAGATGAAATAGAGAAGGCTCTTATCGTGTTGAGATGTCAGCTCTGAGAAAAAGGCTGTTGGGCTTCATGAAAAAATTCCAAGCATCTAAACACATAGATTGGCCTGTGAAAGTACCCCAGGGCCTGATTTGCGGTGATGTTCACAGGTGCATAGGAGGAACTGGGAATTAGGGAGAGGGACCTGCATGATTTTCCCCAGAACAAGTTCTCTAAATACTGAGCTTCGCCCACTGTTCAAAGCCTACGTGACTCCTTCCATCTGTGATTAATAATCATGGATTGTTCTTGAGAGTACATAGCCCTTAATTAAAAATCAAATAGGATCTGAGAACAAAATTATCCCTTTCTTCCTAACCTGAACAAGCAGAGGAGCAGGAATAGTATTGGGAATAACATTGGAACTACCAGTTTTCAAGACAATAATTCAGATGTCAAAGCACCTGAGAAGAGGATTGCCACATTTCATTCCCTCCCAGACCCTGATCAAATGTTAAGCTGTGCTATGCAGCTGGTCAGACTAGGCAGTATCCATCAGTTATGGCTCTCTCCTTGCTTCCAAAGCCTGATTTTTTTTTCATTACAGCTGAAGGAACTAAACTAAATCCATTAGTTTAGGCTTTCCACATTTAGAAAGGAAGTATTTGTGTCAGATTCTGAGGGTTAGAAAAATACTGAGAAAAGCTGAAACACAAATATTAACAACCTTGTATTTGCCAAGCAGCTCTAGAATTATGAAGGAAAAGAGGTTTTATTTTCAAAAATTCAGGTTTTTCTTTCTTAAAATGCTTACAATTTTACTTTATTCTCATTATAATATTCTTTCAACTGCTATTACTTTCCATTAAGTACTTGCAGAAATATTTGAGGAGAAATTCACTTTGCTATTCTTACAAATATGCCCTTCCCTAGAGTATACTCTTTCAGACATTTCAATTTTTTTATCTTCCCTTCTCCATTTTCATTTGTCCTCTCTCGACATTATAACTTCTTTTTACATTTATGACTGCTGTATAATGAAGAAAGCAAGCACAGATTCATGACAGTGAATGATTCAAACCCTCATACATAAGAATCAAAAGTGACTGCATAAACCACAGAAATTTATATTTACAAAACCATTTCATATAAACTGTATGGAGTCTGCCTGTGTGGTTTCTTAGAGCCTTAAAGCAGCACAGAAAGCAAAGGAATAATGTAGGTGATATTTGAGGGATTATTTTGCTGTTGCAGAGAGAAGCAGGAGACAACTTAGTTTGTGCAAAATGAGCTAGTACACAGAGCTAATAGAAAAATAAATAGAAAAATAAATAATAAATGAAATATTAATTCTCTCTTCCTAGCCAAAATATACTATGACTGAACAAATATATAGATCTGCTCTGTTAAGTAATAAGGTGCCATTTTTTTCCTGCAATATTTTTCAAGCTAATTATTTTAGCTTGAATACCCAACCCACAAACTTGTTAAACTAATCAGCGTTTATGCTTATTCAACAACAAAAAAATTATTTAGCTTTTGTCCTTGAAATAATGTTTGTCTAATGCTATGTTCAGCAACAACATACATCAAAATTAAAAAAGCAAACAAAACAGAAATTTCATTCCTTAATAAAGGATTAGAAATATTTTTATTGCCATGGACCACTTAAAATTTGTTGGTTTTATTTTTCCTGAGCTCTGAATAACTCAGAAACAAATAAAATTACCTCGAAATAATTTATTGGAAATACTTCTTATTATTCTACAAGTATATTAGAAGAGCAGAAATAATAATAATAAATAATAATAATAGTAATAATGCTGTCCTGTAAACTGTGGACCCTGTATTCTTTGACATAATTTATAGATCCAAACAATTAAACCAAAAAGTGTGATTACTGTACATTTTACAAAGTGTTTTTCCTTTCTATTTGATGTCTCACTTAGAACTAAAAAAGCTACTAATACTGCTACCCGGAGTGTTAAAATAGTTTTACAGTATTAGTGCCACTGCTGACCATCAAAATATTTTGTTACACAGAAAGATATAAAATGTCTTTCCCTCTTTTGTTGGAGAGCTGCAGATAAAGGAAAATATTTTAGATTAGAGACATACTGTCTTTACACTAGAGACTCCTAGAAGTATTTGTCTCACAAACTAATTTCTGTATTTGCAGAGAACCAGAAAGTAAATCCAAGGTGATTTCTTCACTGTGGGCTGCTGACTGCAGAAAAATATAACAACACAGAAATAGTAAGATCATTTATCATTTACATTTATTTTCAATACTAGTTTCATTTTCTGTTTGAAGCAGGTTGACCTTGCAATCTCCATTTTGGGGAATTAGATGACTGTGAAGGTTTCTCAGCTATGTAAAGGAATATTGCTCACACAGCTCAATCAAGAACCTTTGTTACAAAATGACATTAATATTCAGACTACGCATTTTCTTATGAGAGACGGCACATTGTCTCAGGGGAGCTGTGAGGCAGCCTTAAAGCACAATCTCATTGCAGGAGGGTGTCAGAAGTGCTATGAAACCATTCCTTTCCTTTTCCTTAATCCCAATACACACCAAAATTTTGGGCACTTTCACTGAATGTGAAGCTAGAGAGCTTGGCGCACCGACATTTGGATCCTGGACCAGAGGTGCTCCAGAGCTCCCTTCCAACCTCAGTCATTCTGTGGTACTTTAGACTCGCCCTAACCTCAGAACAAATTATGTGCACTGATTTTCCTCCCAGCAGCAGTGTTGTGTGTATGAAGAGGGTTCAGAGCCACAGGAATATGGCAGCACCTGCCTGTCTCCTGCATAGCCCTGTCCTAGGATGGCCTTTCAGGCATCAAGAACCAAAACCATATTTACAAATGTAGGTAGATTTCCAGCGCTTCCTGGTAGGTATGTTTTCACAAGATCGGCCTGGAGTCTGCCTTTTCCATACTTAAAGAAAAAGCTGAAAGATATATATTTATGTGCTGGCTGAGAAGTTTTTATGCACCATCTTTTATCTGCCACGATTACATACAGAGAAATGCATCAAAGGAGCACACTGCCCCCTGAGCTCTATGTTCAGGATTCAAACTTAATAGTAATTTGCATTCCTATAGTGCCTAAGAGTTCAACTAGTTTTAGAAACATGATTAAATCCAGGCTTGCAATCCCTTCTGAGCCTGAGACATTAACTGAAACAAGCATGTGAGAGCATTCACTGTGGCTGAAATCCCCTTGCACCATATGGTTGCAGAAAATTATTACTGGTTAGGGCAGGTCTGGATTTTATGCGTTCTTTTACTCAAACACAATTTAGAGATTTTGGTGGAGCCCTCAGTGTGGCAAATACTTGATTGCACTGGCACACTGGTGAATGGCCGTGTTTTTGAACAACTTGCTTTGTTCATTTTTACTGCTGGGGGTGGTGGGGAGAAGAAGATGAAAAGAGAGAGAATTCTGCTCCATTTTTCATTGTCAATATTTTGGTAAGGATGTAATGGACCCATTTACAGCTGGGAAACAAGACAGACATTCCCAGATTTTCAGGCTGAAACAGGAGAAATGGAAAAAAAGGAAGAGCTCTAGGTCTGATTCTCCTCCCTTTGAACACTGTATTTCATACCACTTAATCACCAATGGATATTTAGGAAAAGGTGCCTGAATACACAATTATTTGATTGTCCACATTGATCAAATACAAACTAATCCTCCCTGACAGGAAGGATTAATTAACTATCATCCAAGTCTCCTTTTTGCTACATGCTTTTGAATTTGTTTTCCTGCATCAAATGGGAATTTGTTCTTGCTCAGTTTGTGCAGTGTGCTCAGACGCTTTCAGATAAATTCTCTAATAATTTGATTAAGTGAATGCATAAACATATTGCAGGACCTGCAGGAATTTGTTTCAGGAGGTCATCATTTCCCCAGCTTAAGGCAGTCAGTGCATAATTGCCAACCACAAGCCTCAGCATAGTGCCTTGAGAGAGAGAGAGACTGAGCCCTCATGCCTCTGAGATAATCAGGGAGAGGAGAATCTTCAAGCAGCTGATGTCTTCTTGCTTAGCCACCCCTCTCATGTCTGAAGATTCTGATTAACATTACAGCCACAGGAGTTTTCCCACTGCAGCACTGTGAACCACACTGGGCAGCACCTTTGGCAACAAGGATGTGTGGTTTTGCCACCAGCAAGGGCTTGAGGAGCATTCCTCAATGTCAGCCCAGCCCATATTTGCTACAAAGGTATAAGGACCACGGGGAAAATAGCACACACTGATGCCATGAGCATGGCAGAAAAGGCTGCAGAGAATCAAATCAAAGCCCTTGTATCTCAGTGCATCTTATATGCTTCCTGTCAGGCAAGAGCCTTCCTGTCTCACAAACATTAAATTGGCTGAATCCTGGCAACTTCTATGCAATATGGGGCTGTTATTCCTGTATTACAGGTACTAGTAAGTACTATATAAGGCTCACAGAACACCAAATCTAGAGTTATGTTTGAAATTAGACACCCAGTTGTTTATTTAGGTTGAAATTAATGGAAATTGGACTTGTATTCCATTCTTTGGAGTCTCAATCCGCTGCCTACCAGATCATCTTTTTTTTAACACTTATTTTATCTCAAACACACACAACTCACATCTATAACTTTCCCCAGGACTAAGTAACTGAGACCAAAACAGAACACACTGGTGTATATTGGTACAGACATGCCATTTCAGATAGCCTGAAAACAAATTACTATCATAGGGAACTTTTCCTTTCACAAGGGAACAGTTTCATCTTCTATTTGTGTATGAATCATGAAAGCAGCATAAGTAATGCAGGCCATAGTTGGAGACTTGCACCTTTATGTCACTTCTTTATCCTTGCTGTCTCTGTGATGCAATTGCAAATTATTCTCTCTCTCTCCTTTCCCTATTTGTAATTAGAGGGCAGAACAGATGGTAGTAGCTTACTTTAAAGTGATGTCTTCATTAAAACGCTTCTTAGTATGCTGCCTAAGAATCATGAACAACCGCAAAGAAATTATTCTCGTTATGGGCAAATCTCACATGGTTTTGAGGTTCATAGTAGAGAGACATCAACAACAGAAACTTTGTGAGACCAGCACAAAATTCCAGAAATGACAAACTGGGCTGAATAGTGTCTCAGGAACATCACCTCCCTGTGAGGACTTTGGACACGCTGTTGCCAAACCATCTGCCTATAAAAATCAGGAATCAGAATGTCCTTCTTCTGAGCCTCTTGTTTCCAAATTAAGTAGAGGTTTTAGGCTTACACCTCTGAGCAGAGGCAAAAAGGGAGCCAAATTTACTGTTTTGTGCTTTTAGCTAGTGACAGATGGTAAGATTTTTACACAGGTCAGTGACAAGACAAAAATACCCAAATCATTCTCCCCTTCCAAATCATTGTGCTTGCAATAATGTTCCTAAGAAAGGCCAAAGGTTGTCTTGGGTTGTGTAGAATACAACATTCACTATCTTTATGAACAAATAGGCATCACTGTAGACACGAGAAAAGACATGTAAGACTGAGGTCTTTTCATGAAAAGGGAGAAGAATGAATTCTCCAGAGGTTCTCATCACTGAAATGTGCTTTTCCTCATAGCTCTGTCTGTGTGTGGATTGTTTTCAGCTTACTGTACTTGACACAGTCCCTCCTCCTTAACTCAGACCTGTGAAAGAGATAATTTCAAGGACAATTCAGGAGCACAGTAGAATTGTATCTTGTGCCACAATTTGATAGTAATTGAGTGATCAGTAGACACGGGTGTCCTAATTTCAGTTACCACTGAGTACTTTTCATTTCTCAGCATACCTGAATTCTGCACTGGATGAATTTTCTTGTATATTTTTAGAGTTCAGACTGACCACCTAAATCAGCTAATGAGTCAGTGCCATAAACAGAAGTTGTACATTCACAGACCTGTTAAACATGTTAATTAGTAAAAAAACCCCAAAAAACCCAAACCAACCAAACCAAAAATCAGCAACATTGATAGAATTTGCCTATGGAGATTGATTATACCCTTTTTCTATACTTTCCACTGTGGTTTTTTAGCTAGAAAATTGTATTATCAGGCTACGATTACAAGGGTTAAAATATCACCACTTTTCACTCAGAATAAGAATATAAGGTTCAAGAATTTCAATAAGTTGTATCCTAAGGGCTTACTTAAACCAGTTTTTCATTTAAAAACTTCAGGTTATCTTCATCACCTCCCAGGTAAGCATTATTTTAATAAATGAAAAAGGTAAAAGGGATACTCTGAAGACTCATTTTCAGGACTTCACAAAAAAGCTTGCCTCATTATTTCAATTTGCTGCTTTTCCTCAATTGATCAAACAGTCTTTTGTTCCCTTCTCTCTTGCTATTTTTAAATTTTTTTTAAGCAGTCCTCTTTTCCTTCCTGTCACCTCCTATTAGCTCATGAGTCAGATTCACGTTACTATCACGCAGTTTGCAAATGAGTTCAACCTGGTGTAACACAAGAGAAGAAAGTGAGCAGTTGCATTGCTTCAAGAATTTCAGTGTCAATGTGCATGCTTGGCTCTCAGTTCTTTGGGATGTTAAACCCCACAGCAGATGCCAATCTCACTGTAAAACTGAATGAATTTTTTGTTCCAGCACAACAGAACTCACCAGTAGATGCATTAGCCCTGTGCACTGGTAAGGAGGTAGTCTAATCACGCAAAGACAATGTGAAAACTGGATGTCAAAAAAAAGCAACAACCACAAATGCTCAGTAGATATTCAAGTGCTTTCTTGGCTGGGAGTCAAAGAACTCTACAGGTAGAATGAGAATGCACAATGGAAATCTGTATGAGTAACTACAGAGAATGTAAAATTGAGCATTTTCAAAGTCTCTGTCATAATGTTACGTGGAAGTATTGCCTGGGTTTTGGTTTTTCAGTATTCAATGAGCAGACAGGAACTTTTTTTTTTACTGTCCTTTTTTTTTAACTTCAGAGTAGAGACAATTCATAAGTAGACTAATTCTATAATTATAGTGTGATTTTAGTAAATCAATACAAACTCCTCCATTTATCATCGTGGATATAATCCATTTTAAGATGCTATCTAGCTGAACTGCAAAAGAATAGGTATGGATAAGAAAACAACTAACCTCCCTACTCCTCAAAAAGCTTTAAACAAGAAAAGTCTTTTATTGATCAGGCTGGTTTTTCTTCCCCTCCCTTCCTTGGTTTCTTGCATAATGCAGTATGAGTAACCTGAATTGCACACATTAACTGAAAGAAATGCTTTCACCTATTCAGCTCTGTGAAAGAAAACAAATCCATATTCCCAACCAGGAAATCATAAGAATTTTCTCTACCCAAACACTAATTGGCAACATGCTATGATAGTGAGAATTATTGCTTTGCATTCTCAAGCCATTCAGGATAAACATGAAATAACAACTAATTAGAGAGAATTAGATTTTCAGATTAGATTGGTAATATTGTTCAAATAAAGAATTGCACTATACCTGTTTATTATGGCAAGATTCTTTTACACTGAAGCCTGGGAGAGTAGTCCTTTGTATGAGAAACTGAAGTTTTATCAGCATGTGACAAGAATCTAGTCATCTGTATTTAATTGGACAGGTTTCCACTTAAGTGACAGAAGAGGGGTGGAGAGGCTTGCAGGAAGCAGGTGCCAGGAAGGACAGATGGATAAATTGTTCTCTCAGCCTGAGGAGGTTTCTGCATACGTACTAGAAACAGAAATCACTCAAGAGGAACTGACAAAACAAGACATCCTTATGCAAGTGTAGCCAAGAGAAATACTTCTCACTCCCCAATTTATTACAAATTAGTATAGCTTCAAGACACAAAATCTATGGTGTGATCAAGGAGACAGCAGAAGAGTTAATTGTCATCATCTCTGGGCCTTGCAGAAGACCTTACTAACATCTCCTGAGCTCTTTTCCTCATCAGATAGAGAACTTCACTTGGTGACCCCAGCTACAAACATGTTCCTCTTTTCATTGGTAAGTAAGGAAAGAAAAAACAATACACCAAATAAATCTTAGTCAGACGCAGAGGCTTTTGGAGAGAGAGGAAAAAAATTTATATATTCTTCCATTGTTCAGGTGGGAGCCTAAGAGGAAATTCTTTGTAAAGCTGGGAGGTGAACCCCACTGTTCTGAACTTCAGCATTTCAGCACAGAAGCATTTATCTTCAATGAAATAGTTTTGTAGCCCAGGCTAATTGTTGAAGAAGAAACAAGCTTTTAATGTTGTCCCATGGCTCCAGTCATGAGACCAGTAAGATTTACTTTAATGCTTTATGATGTCTTTATTTCATTGTGCATGTTTTATCTCTAATTGCATTTGTGAATTGCTTTATGCATCCCAAAGTGCTTAGAAGACTGGAGATACAATAAAATATAAGAGAACAAACCAGGAGAAATAATTACTGAAATATGGGATACAAAAACTTAGAAAATCAATGTAGAGAAACTGTTGAATTGAAGATGCGAAGATGCATCCCTTGTACTTTATTAGGCTGAATCAGCAGAGAAGGGGTAAATTGGGGAAACTGCAAAAAGATTTTTGGTTTAATTCATCATATTGGAAGTAATATCACAGAACTTCTCAATTCATTGCTGCAATACAGACATAGGTTTAAGCACAATAAAGCTGGGAATAGTGGCTCATACATTTGGTCTGCTAAACTACATAGAATGAGGGGAATATCACTGCACTAACCAGGCTGAAAGCTGCTGAGAACCAGGAGATGAGAATTATAGAACAAAGAGAGACTGGGAGAAAACGCCACTAAGGAAGACAAGAAAGGATGCATTTAGTCCTGTATGTAATGAAGACTCACCTGACATTTGAGGCAATAAAAATGACAGCATGAAGTACTGCACATATTCATTCTTTTTCAGCCTGTAACATAATATGGCAAAAGTCATGAGGATAATGTTTACAAAGTAAGGTCAAGCATGTCTGAGGACATGGAGGAGAGAGAACCTGGGAACATGAGGTTATGCTGACAGTGAGAGCAGGCTGTAGTGCTCTGCCCTCCAGGACTACACTGAGCCAATCTCTTACAGCAACAGTCCTATTGGAGGGACTTCTAGGTACAGATAAAAGGGGAAGCCTGGATCTTAAAACCTCTAAGTTTTCTCAGCAGGACATATCTGTACTGTGGCCAATTTTCCTCTTGCCTGGATGAATGTAATGGACTGAAATAAATGTAAGCCACCCAATAAATACTTTCTCCCTCTGCCCCTGAAAGTTTGGACTCCCACTCCCTCTTCAGCTGCTCCAAAATGCACATTCCACCTCCCTGACATTTCTTTGAGGATCAGAACTGTAGGTGAAACTGTGAAATATCGATTTATAGCAATGCTACAAAATCCTATGCCATCTCTAAATGTAAACAAACCAGTTTTGAAAAGGGGCATGGAGGGGCAGACAGGAGCAGCAGGAGGGAAGTGACTGCCAGCAGCAGGCTGTAGGATCCCCCAGTTCTCACTATCCACTTTTTCAGCCCACACACTATGTATGGACCAGCAGCAAGAGTCAAGGAAAAGAGTCATGCAAATATCTGACAGAGAAGAAACTGTGATGCTGCTGAACCATAGCTCCAGATATAACATGTGAAATGTTAATTTTATTTTAAAAAGGGAAACATGAGTAAAATATTTTTTGTTAAAAGTGTGAGACTAGATTCTCCCAATGTGTCTTTTTTTAGATTATGAATTTACTTAAATATATCTTAAATTAAATCTAAGTGGAAATACTGTTGTATTATATAGACATCCCTTAAACCAACTATCATGACTCTTTATATGCATGAAGTGAAAAAAACAAGTATTTTCTTTAAAAGTCAACAAGGGTGACTCATTATAAGAGAAAATTGAGAGTTAATTTTCTAAAGACTTCATCCTGGAAGGTACTTAACACCTTTAATTCTTACAAGCATCAAAGAGGAAACGAACATCTTCCCAAAGGATTAACTGTTTTACAGCATTGCTCTAAACCCAGCAAAAATGCTTTCTCATAAGCCTGGACCATAGTGCAATCTACCCTGTTTTAGTGTGATCACTATTTCATCTTGTCTCTACTTACCACAAATCTCTACAATTTGAGACTTTCAGAGGGAATTTGCATTGACATCACCAGGACGATTACAAACCTTCAGGACAGAGCAGCAGTGTAATGAAATAAATGGTAGATCTTTTATCAGACAAAGCAGATGCCTTACAGCTACACTTCTTAGAAGAAAGATTATAGGTCTTAAAATGGAAATGGAAGATATTTTCTGGTCAAGAGGCCACTACCAATGCCTCACAGAAGAATTTTAGGAAAAAAAAAAAGAAAGAAGCATTTTTCAAGATGAGCAGGAACTCCATAGTCCATGCCTCCCCTGAGGAGCTTACAGTGGTCAAATGCCATAGATGTCTCTAAATTTTAAGACCAAGGGAAGGTTTGAGGATTTGATTAACTTCAGATTTTAAGGCCTCTGCAAAGTGCATGTACAAAATGTTTTCCAGTCCTGAAGCATTTCAGATTCCCTTTTGCTCAGGCACTAAGAATTGCAGGAGGCAAATGGCAAAGGAGATTCAAACCCAATGTCCGTCATTAAATAGAAGACCCTATTCCTTGAGATATTCAAAACCTACATGGACAAAGCCCTGAGTAACTTGGCCTATTTAGTTGGGTCTGTTTGAGCTGAAGCATGGTGAACAATGTAATCTGCACTGGCACATCCCTACCTAAATTACTCCACTGTAATTTAATTACCATTAATTACCATTACCATGGTAATTTAATTAAGCATCTGCATTTTAGCCTGTATGTTATTAATGTAGAGGCAAAGAGTCTGCATTTCCAGCAATCTGCTTTGTCAAAAGACTTATATCAAGTATAGAATGGATAAAACAGAATAGGTCTTTTAACTTTTTTTCCCTTTAGATGAATACCACTTGTTCTGATCACACAAAAAGAGATTTCCTAGGTTTTGCCTAAGAGCAAAAACAACAGTTAGAGACAAAGCATTTCTGGTGAGAACCAGAAGCTGTGGAAAAGTAGAATTAACATCAGTCATTCTTCTGAGGGTCAAACTCGTGTCTGATAAATATCCTCAAACCTGACCAAAAGAAGAAAAGCAGAGTGTCAGGGTATCAGAGACACCCAAGTGGTTGACTATGACTGTTTCTCTCTCTAACTGCTTCAAAAAAAAAGGATTTTCATTTGAGATAAAAGAATGTCACTAGTAAAAATTATGCAGCAGTTGCTACATACATACAAAATCCTCTTCTGGGGCCATATTTAAGCACCTACTTTAGGAAGAAGGAAAAGAAAACCTTTGTATGAACTGCATTAATGGTTTCTTCTTTTTCATTCAAGAAGTGATTCCAATGATGGGGTCTTCTGTCCTAAGCTATCTGTAAAAGCTTTGCACAGGCCATGTGGATGAGTCTGCCTATATTAAACTGAAAAAGCTTATTCAGTTTTCACTTGTATGTCACAAATACTTCTCAATAAAATCAAAGGTCAAATTAGCACTTTTCTCATGTCAATGACACTATAAAAAAGGTGCTGTAGATATGCCCAAACAGACTCACAGTCAGAAGAAAAACAGGCCCTTGAGAATATTGCAATTCATTGACAAATTCACTGCGGTCCTTTAAGCTCCGTTGTGTCTAGAATTTTCCAGAAATTACTGTCTTAAATAAAGACACTAAATCCTGCTTTGCAGGAAATCTTGCAGCTTTGTCAGACACTGATACTTATTTTAGGTCTGAATTTGAAACCAGCACTTTTCAATTCCTTTAAATAACAGCTGACTGATTACAAGCCTAGAACTTTACCTCTGTTATTTATAGAGACTACACTCTCTCAAAGAGCAAAACAAAAATTGCAAAGGTTAGTAACATAAATATCAAGGAAACTTCCTCTTGGAAGATCTATACATTTCAAGTCTGAATTGTTTTGCTACAAACAGCTAATGCATAAAGTTTGTGCTAATGTGTTGGTTGGCAAAGGACCAGTAACCTTGAATTTGTTAACAGCAAAAACCATAATCTAAAGATTACAGTGATGGCTGGTCTTATCTCTCTCTGGAAGATTGTAAATTCTGCTTGGTGAAATTTTCAGAGGTAGGCACTAGCACCAGGAACACAACAATCTTGCAGACATCAACTGGTATCATTCAAAAAGAGAAAAAGACAGGTTAAGCTGAAAGATTCTTTCAGTTGGGTAACTTGGTAGGAGAGATAGTACCTTTCACTTCTGCCTGTTATTCTGACCAGAACAATATTGCTCTCTTTGTTATGTATTATACAATATTAGCTTGTAAATAGATCAAATGAGTAAGAGGAGTTAAATGGAGACAAATATGCAGGTAGGCTTCAAAGGACATCTCTAAGTGTTTTGGATCTGGTTTTATTGGATAATTTTTTGGCATTATTCTAGGTTAGATAATAATTAACTGCATTATTAGTGAGGTGGCTGTTTTACAAAACAAACACCAACAAAAACCACCCCTAAACAGAAGAAATAAACTTTTGTATCATTCCCTAGTATGAGAGACAAGAAAGAAAGGAGTCTGAACAGGTAGGAATCATTCTCTAAAGCTTTAGCACAAAACCTGCTGATGAAATAGCTACTAATGACCTGAGCTGGAATAGTATATATATGGCTCACCCTAGACTTTAGGACAGGCAAAGAACCTCTAAAAGCAATATTCTGAAGGTTCTGACATACATTATGGTCTGTACTTCAAGTAACTAGTGCCTTAAGATTTTTCTTTTTAATTAAATCACCTCCTCCAATGTCTCATTTAAATACTTATTTCATATATAGGTTGGAAGAGCTCTATAAAATCACCCACTAGGAGAAGCTCAGAACTGGATCAAAGAAAACATTCCCATCTGAAGTATATCTCCGTGTAGACACCTACAGAAAATCCCTTCTGATGGCAAGTCATGTAAAGCCCTTTCCATCAGAAGCTAGTGGTCTCATTGCATTTGTGATTTATGGTAGGCCATAACCATGAATTGTTTGGTTTCTTTGCACAGGATATTTGTTAGAGTCTGATCACTCTTAGAAAACGTAAGACAAGATGGGCTATGAAATACTCTCTTCTTTGGAAGTGATGCCTGCTCTGAATTTCCTGGATAGAAATATGAGCTACACACAAACACAACGATGCCAGTGCCTTTTGGAAAGATCAGATTGATTACACCTACATTAATCAATAGAAGAGTTCACATGAAGGCAAATCTCTCAAACTTTCATGAATTGTCAGACTTACACACAACTGCTTTGTGTATGTTTAGAGAATTTTCAATGTCCAACAGAAGTACTGGGGGCAGATGATACATTGATAGGTATGCAGGTACTTTGGATAAATGGAAATCTAAATCATGGGGGAATCTTCAAAGCAGAAAATAGGGAATTATAATAATGAATCTCAGACATCCCTTCTTCAAATGCATGCTATAAACCTTAAATCCTGATCTTGCCACTTTTTTCCTCTGCACCAAAATCCTCCTGTATGTTTTGTCACCCTCTGAAATTTACACTACAGAGTGCTGGAGAGACTGTGTTCTTCATTCAGGGTGCCCAAACTCATGTCCATCATGGTCTCAGCATCCCTGGGGGCTGCAGCACTTGCAGTCCTTGGACTGGAACGCAGTCTCCTTGTGGAAGTTATTTGCTAAAGATCTAAGGAATTATGGAACATATGTGAACCTATATCTCAGAGAGTTCTAAAAGCACATCCCTGGTTTTGCTTCAAAGCACAGGCACATCAATCCATTTTCAGCAGCAGAATGCAACTACTTTTAACATGGGACAACGCATTTCTCCAACTTCTCTGCATCAGTTGAATCCACGTAACTTAATACTGAAAATTATACTGCTTTCACCATTCTCTCCTGCAATGCCTCCTTTTCTTGATCCTCAAAACAAAGTAAATATCAGGTGTGTACCAACTCTAATTTTTGATCTATCACTTAAAGCAAGTAAAATTTTTCATACCTGTAGCTGTTCTCCCACTCTTTAACCCACTGAACGATGCTTTTACTCAAGGTGGCACCTGGGTTCTGGTAAATGGAAAAAGTGCATGTATTGGTAAATGTACATCTGTTTTTGTATCCAAAACAGACAGTTCAGCATCCTCCTTCAGATGTAATCTCCTGGATTTAACCTCAGAGTTGTCACTGCTTTTACAATTAAGCTTGTGTTTTATCTTTTTCAGCTCTAAAGACTCTGTTGTTAAAATAACAATGTAAGCTTTATTAGTTAACTATTTCTGTCTGTATGAGCGAAAGAACTCCATTTGAAAATGCAATGAATTCTTAGGTCATATGGAAAATCAACTAACCCTTACTCAAACACCAGCGGTTACAAACAGATATTAAGCATGCACACATTCAGCAGGAGATGACCAGAGATAATATTACAGTCTGATACATCAAACTCCTTAGGCACAGCAAAGAGACCCCACAAAAGAAGTGGTAATCGTTTAAAAAAAGGGAAAGTAAAAAAAAATAAAGAAAATCAAAGGCCGTGCTCAGTGTGAATTCAAGAAAACCTTTTAGTAATGCTGATCGTTGTTTTCCAACTGTTGCCTTTTTCGGGTGGTAAAAAATTGAGGCAGACACAGCAATAGCAGGGAAAAGGGTATTTACCTTGGTTTTACCAGGATCCTTGGAGCAAAGCCCGTTACAGATGGAAATACGGCGGCAAGCACCCGGGCCCCCCACACACCCAAGCACAGTGAGCAAAGAGGACGGGTCCACACAGGTGCAGGAACAGGCTAAGCCCCCGAGCAATCCTCAGTATACATTTTTATGGACCTCACAAATTAGCTCATCAATCTAAAATCCCCAGTAAGAAATGTGATAGATTAAGTAATGATCCTCCTTCCCTAGTCAGTAGCCCCCCCCCAATGAAATTCCAGTCTAGTTTACAAAAACATGTTCCAGAGAAAGAGGCCCATCAAGGTTGGAGCCTACAGCTCTGAGACAGTGTAGAGCTGTTGATGTCTCACTGGGTATGTTTCATCTTCTTGCTTGGTAGGACCCCCAAACTAAGCTACATATCAGACTGCAAGAATTACAGGTATGTGGGACTGGGGTACAAGGGATATGTGTAAAGGGTACAAGAAATATGTGTGAAGGGTATAAGGAAAGGGAAAGGGGTTTGAAATGTATTAAGGGCATAAAAAAGGTTTAAAAGAGTATAAAAGAAAAAGACTTAAAAAATCATCAGGCATCACAACTAAATGGGTTTCCAGTGATTTCAGGATTCATACACAAAATGGAATTGTTTTATGAATTTTGCAAAATGGAATCTCCCATTGGCATAGAGAGTTTTGCTACCACTGTTAAAGGGTTGAAGGCATAAGCAGAAATCACAGTCTTGACTTTTATCTTCTGCCATTACCACAAGGCAAGTCTGGCATATGGTCGATAATTTACCTTAGGTAAAATCAAATCTAGAGAAGCCAAAGGACTCCTGGGGTGTTCAAGTTTCACCACTTCCTCAATAATTTCTTTTGATATTGAGAGAGTAAAGACTGTAGGATAATTGACAAGATTGTCCCTGACACATTGCTTTCCTAGCAAAGTTATCATGCCCTTGTAGCTCTTGCACTGAAATGTACAAGCTACTTTTTCAAGGATGAATGGAGCTTACCAATCATCTATCCTCAATTTGTGACAAAAATAAGGAAAGCTATAAGCAACTTGGAATCAGAGCAGGAATTGTACAGTTTTTTTTCTGTAAGCATAGAGTTCCAGTTAGATATGGAAATAATGAACATGATTAGTCTAAGCAAGTTGTTACTCATGATAGATCAGAAACTCCTCAGAACAGGGAAGTTCTTGAAACCCTTTAAGGTCTTGGTCAGGGAAGCATAAACAGCTACTGACATGAGGACAAAACTTGAGACTTCTTGAATGAGCAACAAGCAGAGGGGAGTTCGCTTGCTTAGAGTAGGTGCTAAGTTAATATGGTGAATATTGCAGCCTTTGAGGATAAAATCACAAAGTAGGTAAAAAAAAACCTCACAAAGTAGATAATAGTTGTTGTGATGTTGATGTTAATAATGTTTTACAGTTCCCTCACAGACCAGCTTACCTTACTTAGTGGATGCTGTTTCACACGTTGGGTAACAAAATGATGCAAATGTAAAAGGAGTCCTGAAGCCTCGGATAGATTCTGCAATGCTATGAGTAAACATTATCTCACTGAACTACACTGATTTCCATCACGTGAACATTTGATTCATACAAGGCACCAGCTTAACTTTCGGAAAGTACAATTTCTTAAATAAGATACATTTATTTGTGTTCCCTTCATTGATCTTTCATTAAGTCCATAGTGACACAGATCATTCAATAACACTAAAAATCTAATTATACATGGTTTTGCTATTTCACATATTCACTCACATATTTTTTTTTTTTTTGGGTTACAAAAATCATCTCCGCTTCTGAAACCATCTGTCTTCCATCAGCACAGGCTGACTGCCTCGCCAACTTTAATCTCTGGTCTTTCTTTACTGTTGCAAGTCATTAATCAGGTACTTCCATCATTGTAACCAATGGCGACCCTATCTATAATCATCTACTGTTCTTTGAGAGCTTGCTATCCACCAGGGACAGTGCTTCTTAGACAGGTTATAAAAATGTGCCATTCTAAATCCTACACATGCATTAATCACTTGGCAACCTTTTGCTGTTACAGTTTCCCGTATTCTAGTTGCAGCTATGCATTTTTTACTCAGAACAGTATTAATTGTAATGATAGTAAGACACTGCTCCAAAAAACTCTGGGTTAAAACGCATTAAAAGATAATTGAGATTGTAGTTCTATATCACTTTTTCCTCAGCAGTCTGAACACAATGAATATTCCCTTTGCTGTTCTTGCTAGGCAAACAAATATTTAATCTTGATAAGTCAAGCTAGTAATAGATTCATAGATTTGAGGCTAGAAGGGATGATTAGCTCATCAAGTTTTCCTTCATATCTAACATGCCAGAGAACGTTACCTTTTACTGTGTTACCCACAGTGAGATGGGGAGAAAAAAAGAAAAAAGAAGACCCTGATTTTTAACTAAAACTCATTTTTTACCAACAGACATCCAGTCTTTACTTCAAGGAAGGTTGCTAGCTTTGTTAAGAAACAAAAAAACCCCAAAAACAGCACAGATGGTGAAAAATTAAATTTCAGCATGTGCCATACCATACTGCAGCCTCCTGTAGGATTGCCAGGCTATTTCCCGGCTCTGTTTCTAGAGGTACACATGAAGCAGATTTCTCCCTGAACCTCTCCCATCCTGCAGCCACCCAGCCTGCCATTCCTCTCCCCCACCCCTCTCTATTTCTGTACAGCATTTACCCTCCTCTGCCTCCACCCAAGTAATTTTCTGTCCAACAAATTTGCAGACAGTGGCTGGGGCATTGCCTTAGCTGGTAAAGAATTCACAAAGAGTATTCCTCTTTGCTGCCTGATCATTTGCTTCCTGCTGCCCAAGGTGGTTTTGATTGCACCTGACATGTTCCTTTCCAAAACTTTCTACTTTCAGAACAACGTGAAATTCAATTATTTCAAAACAATAAGGGTTTATAGGACGGATCATCAGAAACCCTTTTAACAAACCTTGTCTGCAGACTCAAAATCTACAAAACCTGCAATTTCCTCTGGTAGTTTCCTGAATAGCTAAAACTCTGTCATTGTGACTTATTTATTTATCCATTTCTATTTGAATTAGAGTGGAATTAACTCCCTGCTGTTCTTATTAGTTGGAGGCTTTTCTCTCCTAGAATAAACATCAAACTTCAACACTATTAGCATATTTTTTTCAGCTTTTAAAAAATTGCTTTGGGAAAAGGACTCCCTTCAGCCCTCATAATCTTAGTATCTTCCTTCTCCCTTTTTTTTTCTCTGAGGGAAGGAAAGCTGAGGGGAAATGAAAAAATAAAAAAATAAAAAATTAAAAAAAAAAAAAAATGAGCTCTGGTATTACTGTTTGAAACCAGCTTCAAAGTTCCAGAACAAAATATAGGGGATTATACTTTTATTTATATGTATATACATACACATACATACACACACACAGGGAAACTTCAAAAATTATTCTTTCTACAAAAAAAAGAAGTTAAGAAATCTTTTGGCTTTAGCTCTGAAATCCTGTGAAATTTCTATTTTCTGCTTTCAGTGGGGTTGGTGGTGCACTTATCTATCACTCACTACTCCTATCACTGACTCTCCTCTGGCTGCCCTCAATACAAGACTCCCCAGCTATTTATCCTGGCCAGGTAGAACATTCACAGCTCTGCTGCTTCTCATCTGTCTCTGTTATTCATTACCCTTAGAGTAGGCTGAGACCCCACTTGCCATCCTGTCCCACCACATACATTTCATTTCCATCTCCCTTTTCATACAGAGCATCTACACTTAACTACTTTGCCAGCATTCACCCTGTTTTAAGAGAAGCAAGCACATGTCTCAGAAAGCTCCTTTCATTGATTTATCACGTGAATTTGAGGGAATACCTAAATCCACTGCTCTCAAAATTTATGAGACAAGTTATGCATACAGTTGTCATCCGAGCACACAGCTAAAGGAAAACTTTACACTCTTGCTGGGAAGGTCACCTCTCTCCATGTTTTCCACAGCTGGAGCCATAGTGGAAGATAAGAGCACACCAAAGTGGACAGACAGTTCCATCCTGGGAAGATCAGACAGGGAGGACAAAGAGGACCCTGGCCTTTAGCACTCTCAGGGCAGATTGCCCCACCTCTGCATTTTGCTTTGCCCATTTAAATCACAGAGTATCTAATAGGCTTTGTCACTGGAGACCTGCTCTGGACAGGTCTGACCAGGTTAAATAAATAAAGAAGTCTGAATTCAACAAAATTTAATTCCGTTATCTTCCAAAGGGAATTATGCTAAACCCATTTAAAATGGCTTTAATTCTATTGGATAGTATTATCTCAAAATCTTAATTCAGGTTAGTAATACACTTTAAAATGAACAGATTTACCTGTTCTCAAAAACCTATCATCAGTATTGATTCACAGACAAGCCCCTATTACTTTACAGATAATACTAGTCTGGTGGAACATTAATAATGACACAAGTGATACCAGTTGCTGAATCTAATTTTTTCAGGAAATGTTTTTTTCTCTGAAGAGCTCAGATTTAGTAAGAAGCAGTTTTTCTGATTAAATTAGCACAAGAGAAGATACTATATAAGAATATTTCTAAATAATTATTCATCTTAAGTAGGATGCCTCATTTATAAAACATATAAGAACAACTCATTTCGACAAGTCAGGAAAAAATATTGTTATTACAAAAATATTCTGTCAAAATACTGAAATCATATTGATTATTAAAACATATTTCAAAACTAGGAGAAGGATGTATATTAACTACCACTATTGCTGAGTGTCTTCCTACTGCTGTGAAGGCACGCAGTGTAAGAATAATGTCTAATCTGCAGCATTCGGGTTTAAATCCAGCTGTTGCTGCAGTCCTTGCTTGCCTGACTGAATGGTTGTGGGGTTTGAATCCAGAAAGAAATCAGCTGACATGAAAAAGTTGGCAAGAACTAAAGTGCTTTCACTTACTAAATAGCTGGGCCAGCATTTAACAGCAGACAATGGTGGTGTGCTGCGCGTTTATTAATTTATGTTTCAGTAATATATAAAACACTTTTCCCACTTAATTCTGAGGCAGATTCTCAACTCTCAGACTTAGTCAGGAGAAATCAGGTGGGTACCTGTGGCCATCCAGGAAAGAGAGGAAGCTGAGAAAACCTGAGCTCAGGAGGACCTGGAAAGTCCCACTTATTCATTGCTACTGTGGGTTGGGTAAGGCCATCCTCTGTGCTAAACAAGAGCTGCTCGTTGAGAGAAAAGTGAATAGTGATCATCATCACAAGAAACAACAGCCACCCACTACCTACACACAAGATTTAAACAGCGTAAAACACTTCATTTAATCTTCGTGAGAATTTTTTTTCCACACTGACAACCGAACTGGATTTGTGAGATTATAAAGCTTTGCAGAAAGATCAGAGGATTAAAAAACAAAACAAAAGCAAACCCCGCCTTCTCCTGAAAATCTCAGTGTTTCAAACTTTTATTTCCACGTCAAATTGCCAAGAAGGAAAATAACATCCCAGGAACCTATGGAAAAACCTGGTTCCTTAAAAGTTGGCTGCTAATATGTGACATTTCAAAAAGCAGCTAATTTAGAAATACCTCCTACATAGAATTACTTTTCCATTTATTTCATAACATATACTGCTGGCATACAATTTCAAGACATGATACAGCAATAGATGTTTAATGACTACAATAGTTGAAGCCCTCTATTATTGTATATAAAACTATTAGAGGAAGCCATTGTGTAGAACAGAATGAAATATCTTTTTCTAATTTAGAGATCAAAATAAGTCATTTACGCAGAAACCAAATAAATTGTTTTTAAAAAAATCATGATAATGGACATTCTTGAAAATATATATTATGAAGATCTCATTTTAATGGAAAATAATTTAGGGAAATTTATCTAACTGAGGTAGCTTGCAATTTCCTTTGCTGTCAAAACAAAAGTCCTGAATGAAAACTTTTAAACTAATTTTAGGAAGGTTCATGGAACTAATCATATATCAGACTGGTTTATAGAAAGATAAAAAAGTTATTTCTCGGTTGACTCCATTTACATCATCATAGGATTTAATACTATAACATATCCTACGAAGAGTACCACGTCATATCAGTTGACTTTCTGGTCCTCAAGGTCAAATTTAATTGGTATAGAAAAACACTTCCTATTAACTCTATTACTGTTTGTGTTTATGCCAAAGTGAATTTGCCTGCGTAGAATTTATTAGAGGATTAAGTCACTGATATCAGAATGTTCATCTTAGAGGAATTGAAAGATATTAGATTTAGGGTAGACTTTATGGTAATTTATTAAGTGATTGAATAACTTGCATGTCTACTTATTTTGAATAACTGCATAAAATTTCACTCTAATTAATGGAATAAATTAGTCTTATGTCGTCTAAACAACCTTTATTTTTCTATTAACATTTTGTCTCATAATAATATATGCCTATTCATGTTGTTGAGAAGTACAGAGTTGAAAGTGTTTTAAAGGAGAGGAGCCATAAACAAGTCTGCTAATAAATGATGATAAAAAAGAGCCCTTTGCATAGATTGCAAAGATGCAGTGCATCTTTACAATAAAGCACAATGTACTCTAAGACTGCCACTTCCCAGGTGCTATTTGGATCTTGGAGAAGAAAAAAGGGAGATTTCTTTTAGAGAGAAGCAACCTCAGCCATGAAGATCTTCAAATCATGTCCCAGAATATTTACTCCTCAATTTCAGAGAAGTATCAGTGTGAAGGTTATATCACCAGGAAAGCTGAAAATACTTATTTTTCAGGTAAATAAATCCTTTCCCTGTGAAAGGTGGGAGATGCCATAATACAGCAGAATCCAAGGCTGAATTATGAATTACAGCTACAAAAAAATGGCATAATGTATGGAAACCTGAAAACAAAAAAAGCAAGGTTTGACTATGTTGAGAATAAAAGGCAATTGTGGACCTAATCAGGGCCATGTGAAGTTGGATATCACAAAATCAGATAATTAAAGGACCCTTTTTTCCCATTTGGTTTTGGTTTTTTTGTTTGTTTTGGATTTGGTTTTTTGTTTTTTTGTTTGTTTGTTTGTTGAGATTAACAAATATATCTTGGTGAATTCAAATTTGCTATGGTTCACAAAAGGGATTGCCTGTTCTGCAATTATTCTGCCATTCTGAAAAAAATTCCACATTGACATTAGAATTATTTTTTTCCATCAATTTTTAAAATCATTTAGAGACACTATGATTTCACTAGGGAAATGCCAGGGCATTATAGCATAAGAACAACAATTATTTCTCTTGAAAGTACCCCCCCAACACACTATTGATGACCAAGCCATGTCATTCAAGCCTGAGCAGAGAAAACAATGTAATGCCATTCCACACATTCCACTTTTTTATCCCTTTTTTAAAATGAAAAATGCACTGATTTTAAGACAAACAAAATTACTCCAAACCCATGCCTGTGGTCAGGCTCCTTTGCCTGTTAAACATGTTATCAGTATTGCTGCTGCTGCTCAAAAAAACAAAACCTGCACATTCCTGAAATAAAAACATACATAAGCACATTTTCAGTGAGAATGAGGAAGGACCATTTTTTATGAAACTCTACTTTTTGTCTGAATACCTATTCCATTTGCAAATCAGAACAACTATCTCGCTCCTTTGCACCATGCTAAGGGCTTTGAATAACCTCAGTATCTTGCTTGTCAACTTAACTGAGATCAGAACTAAAAGGTGTAGAAGTGTACATTGAAATGCTCAGCATCAAAATAATTGCTTTGCTCTTCTCTTTAAACTAAAACCGCAGTGAGCAGCACTGTCCTTGGCTTTGTAGATTTAAAGACCTTTTAAATAAACATAAAAATAAAATTCCTATCTTTCATGTAGGATTTCTATATAACCTGGATTTGTGACACTTTTCTGCTCAAGTTCTTTTGCAATTTCTGCTTTTTGCAATTGTTTAGTACTTTCTTTATTAAAAAAAATAATTATATTTAACATCTGAGCTTCATTTTCTGTTTTTTAATGATAAAAATTGAAAACTAATTTCATTTCATTCTCGAGTTATTTACATATTTATAATCATTTCCGTTTCAAACCCAAAGAATGAATCAAACTCAGAACACCTATTTTTTTATATTTCTAAGCAAGCTGTATTTAAAAATCATAATAATTGTCTACTACACACTCTTCAATCCATAAATATGATGCAGCATTTCCCTTCTGAATTTTAATTAACCATTGTGTTTGGAAATCAAGAACAAAGAACCCATTTTCAGGAGAGGACACTAATTACTGGAAAATTAGAATATGAATATATCAGCCTAGGAACTGGTATTTTGGCATCATAGCAAGAACAGCAGCTAAGAATCAGAATGAAATACTGGCTTTAGATTAACCTGAAATGCAGAAACCTGCCATTTCCCTGGGCTGGTCAGGCTTGTTATATTATTTATTCTAGTGAAACCACAATATTTGCTTTTGATGGAGAGCCAAACAAGGTCACAGAAATTGCCAAGCAGAAAACTTGCATAAAGTGCCCCTAGCAATAACTTCCGACTTGCATTTGAACTTGATTTACATAGGCAGTAGAATTTGACACAAAAATGCTGACTTTACATTGCACAGACCCAATGTAAAAAAAAAAATACTGCCTTAAATCATCCAAACATACAGGGTTACACTGATAGTTTACTTGAGGAGTTTCCAACTTGCAACTGTATCTGTTAAGATTTCAATGCCTGAATAGACACAAAGGAGAAAATTCCATTGCCCTGGGTTTCTCTTTCATGAGTGCTGCACGAAAGGAAACTCAACTGCTCATACGGTAGGTGAACACTGACTGGGACTTACTCAAAGTGCAAAAAGTCTTTTTTGACAAGGTAATAGCATTAGGCATTCTGCCTCCAGTCACAACTAGTGCTGCTTCAACAGCTGGATTTCTGAAGATCTTCCCGGTCCATTTATCAACAAATATGTAAGGAATAACTAACCTATTATTTAGGTAGAATTTAAGAAGCTATATTAGAAATTAGCAAGATCTCCTAAACTAATTCCAAATTGTTATTCTGCAACTTCAAAGCCATGCCTGTTGCTGGTACTTCAACCCCTGCTTGTTTGACTCATGCTACTCTTCAAAATGACTGACACATTACAAAAGGAAGTGGACCCTAAGTAGCTGGTACAGGCAAAAAACAAAAACCTCACCATCTGACAGCAGCCAAGAGACCAGGAGTTTCTGGGTTGCCAACAACAGAGTTGCTATTGATTGTAATTTACAGTAAAGAACTACAGAGCATGGAGGTCCTTTTGTGACTGATAATCACCTTCTGTCTCAGGAGAAGTAGATCATCCATGGTGGGATGAAGCTGCATTCAGCACAGGCCTCCAGATGGGGATTCTCAGCAAGTCGAAACTGATGTTACTCCCCTGACTCCAAAGGGCAGCTGACTTGGGACTGTGCCCAAACAAAACTGCTTGAGATCTGGCTCTCTGAACTCTGCATTTCTGGGATTTTGGCTTCTCTCTAAACAGGCATCTAGTGTCTTCAGCATTAGGACATAACCAGTGCCCCCGAGAGTTCAGATTTATCATTCAGGAGCATAGAGTTCATTAGATAGTATACAGATATTCCACATGATCTTAGTCAGAAGGCCATGCGATTAATGATGAGTTAGTTAATTAATGGTGGATGTTGTTGCAGCAGGTGGCAGGTCTACTCCAGCTGGTTCAGCCACCTGCTATTAGCTCCATATTAGCCTGGCTGCCCTGTACCTAGCACTTGAAAAGTGTTATCTCAAGCTGCAATTAAAGATACGTCCTTTATCTGCAATCCCTTTATGGGAGAGAGGGGCATGACACACCATTCCAAATTCCAAAATGCTTCTTCTTACAGAAACACACTGTAAATTTTGCATTAACACTTCAATAAGGAAAAAAAAAAAAGTCCTCTATCAGCTTGTTGCATTTCTGTCAATACATGTGTAATTTTGACATTGGAGTTTCCTTTTATAAAAGTGCACATACATATTAATGGTGATACTATATATACCTGGAGAAAGAGAATAAGAGAATTGAAAAATAATTCTTTGTCTGCCCAGCATATGAACCCATTAAATAATAAAAAAAAATGTTAGGTGGTCTATGTCATCAGTAATAGTCTCTCTTATTCTTCTGATGGACAAGTTTACCCATCGAAAATTAAGAGTTAAGATCATGGGTTCATTCATATGTGAATACACTTCTTATAAGAAGCAATCTCTAAATTTACCATGAAAATTATTGCCCTCAAAATTCTTCACTAGACCTGTGACACTCCCTTCCATCAGGCAATGTGGATCAAAATCAATGGGAAACAGCTGTAAGTGCAAAAGACTTGACCAGATCTCTAGACACAAAAGGAGATACAAACTCAGATAACTCATTTCGTACATATAACCAATCCTTCAAACAGTCACAATCAACTGGAGGAATGACATGTGAAAAGATGAAAAAAGTACAGCAAAATACCCCTGATAAAACCCATCCTGTCTCCTTATTAACCCTTCCTTCAAAAAATGATATTTTAACAAAAATCCTGAACTAGTGGTAGGAAAGGCCATCTCCATCCCTTCTCAAATGGTGTGTAAATACTTAGTGAACACCTTTTTTTCTGATGTGCCATAGATATAATTGAAGAGTAGAGATAATTGAACATTTATCACTTCTCTTTGAAGTTGCTGGACCAGGTACTTAGAACCCAGTCAGCCACCAACCACACGTTTAGGATTAGTTTGTGCCGGTTCATCATGGAAAGAATATAATAAAAGGCTAGTTAAACAGTTAGACATTGGGTGTTCTATCTTGGTTTTTTCCTATCTCTAAATGAAAATTTATTTTAAAAGTCAACACCTTTTTGTTTTACTCTTCCCAATATAAATTTTTTTCTGGGTGAAGAAATGTCCTCTATCTCCTTGTCAGCAGGCAAAAAGGATTAAAAAGAGACAGGGTTAAAAAAAAGATTAAAAATATAAAGGCATATCACATTGCAGCTACAGTTCCCCCCACTCCCTCTTCATTTTGTTAAGAAGAGAAAGTTTTGAGAAGCAGCAGAACAGATTCATCAGCTGGGAAATGAGAAAACAGTTATTGTGATCACTTATTTTTTGATCTGGTGAACAGAACAGTGCATATAACTTAAAAAAAAAAATAACCTACAAGAGGCTCATATATTCCCCTGAAGTTAAAATGCATATTTTAAAAAGTCACCAATTTTTATATATAAAGATTCCAGGTAGTATCGATCTCACTGAATTTTTAGATATGCTTTTCCAATAGACAGCTACCCTTCATCATGAAACTGCACACCCTATTTCTAATAAGTCTTTCTCTGCCTTCTCTTCCAGTACTGGATTTCATTATGCCTTTTCTCCGATAAATTGAAAATCCTTCTGTCACCATTATTTCATTTTTCATTGCTGAGGAATCCCTTTCGATCTCATGTGCTCTTTAGTTGGAAAGTATTGTATAGATGGGAGGGAGAAAACTGCAATATCCACTTACTGCACTGCATGACAGCTCATCCTGGCCAAATTTAAATGGCCAGCTACCAGAAAAGCACATTAATAAAAAGACAGACCTTGAAAGGGCAGCCATTTCAGTAATGATATGGTAATGATTAAGCTAAGCACTTGCAGGGAGGAAGTAGTATCCAAATTTTATGAAAGCATGAGACCTTGTCAGATTCCCCTAAATTTAGAAGTTAGAGCATGCTGCTTGAAATTACTGTAGACTGATGAGACTGTAGTTCTTGATATCTGTGAGTATATGTATTTACTGAAATTTCTTACTTTTTATCATTCAATTCCAGAGAACCCATATACTATTAAGTCCCTACCACATTTTAATGATTACTTTATCATGTGATCACATATATTGTCAGAGAAATTAGAAAGATTTGAAGAAAATTATTAATAGATTGAGAAAAAAATGGTTTTTTTAGATTAACTCTTCCCTGTATCATTGCAATTCACCATTATCAGCACTCTTCTCCCTCAAGAAAGATCAAACAAAGGCTGTTTTAAAATTTAATTGCAATGTCAGCGTATTGCGATGCTCTAACAGCCTTCATAACTGCAAAATGTTATGATATGCATTTGATAAAAAATAAATGGATTATAAATGGAAAACAGATGGATTATATTGATAACAAAGTTAAAATGAGATGGCTAGATTTCCCCACAGTTCTTTGACAGCAGGCTGAAGGTAGAAGAAAATAGTAGTATAACGTCATGATGAATAATTGCTGACAGGTTAAAAAATTGTTTTCTTATTTGACAACACGTGGCAGTGTTAGAGTTCAAAGCTTAAATCACTTATTAAGAGACTTATACACATTAAGCCATACAGCTGTCAAATATGGCTGCCTGTCAGAGATTCTCCTGAAGCAGGGACAGCCACTGCACACAGAATTTCAATGGCAAAACACCCTTAATAAGCCCCAAAATTCAACTGTACTCTCTCCAAGGATGTGAAAGGAGTTTTGGAGAATTAACAAAACCATGGCACAAGATGCCAAAAGGTGAAGTTGGCACGTTTGAATTGCACTGAATGACAGAAGGGTGAGAGTTTTAGTAATCAGCAATATTAATTGTTTAATTGCAGTCACATAGGGCATGAGGGCCAAGAGAAGAGAGACTACAAATACCATAGGGACGCTATAACTGTGAGATATAGTAGAAAGAGTCCAAGACCTGCTGATGTCCTCAAGTTCAAAATCATTGACACTTGCGGACCAAATAATACTTTCCTAGTCATCCCTTCTCTGCAATAGGAAGTTGCATCCTTACTCATGCCAAACATTTGTCCCTTTGGTCTTTACCCTTATTTCCAAATCCTCGAACCCTCACCATGTGGTAACTTCTAGACTTTCTCCATGCACTTGCTAACTTAACAGGTCTTGAGGATAGGATTCCACCTCCTTGCACAAATCTTGCCTCCTAAACAAGCACAGTTTATTCTGTTGTGCTAGCTATCCACTTACCTGGCTTTAATAATATTTCTTCCTAAAGGCAAATTTCAATCAGAAATAGCCAGGATCGTTTTCTACACTTATGTCAAATGGTGAGATGGCTAATTAACATCACTTCTCTAAATTTATACTTTTAGTTGAGGAAAAGACAGACTAAACTCAATCCCAACACATTTAAAATGCATGAACTAGCTTGGCCACCTGGGCATGCATGGCAGCTTGCCAATCTGTACATATGTAGTTCTTAACCAGACAAGAAAAAAATGTTCAGGTTTAGCCCATAAGACATAGGAGAACAGAAAAACGACTCTAACAATCATGATTACAGAATATGTGGGAAGCTGGAATGACTGCAGAGCAGAGACACAGGACATATGAAATAAATACATAGGAAACCAGGACTCATATGTCAGACACTCACTATAGTGATCTAGAGTGTCAATGTATTTTAAAACTTCAAAAAGTTTAGTGTCAGAAGGACATAATCTTGTTATTCTTGTTATTACTGGGCACTCCATGTTACCCAAGCACAAAGTGATCAATCCAATAACTTAAACATTAGTAAAGCACTGGAGTCTCCTGAGGACTAAATTCCAGTAGTTCACAGAAGAACCTGAAAATGCACAAGGCCACTGTAGTGGCTTGGAGTTCACAGAGAGAGATGCCAAAATTTTTCTGCCAATAAAAAATTATTCTGTGGTAAAGAAGAGGGCAGACCTGTTAACTGGGCAATTCACATCACCCTTCAAAATGGCCTTTCTTCCTTTTCTATCCCGCTACCCTGTTAGTCATAGCGCTGTCCTTTGCCATTTCACAAAGGATAAAAAGCAAGATGAAAGAGGAAAGAAAATAGAAATACAGTATCTGAAAAAAGAAGTGAAAGGAGTCAGGTTGCTATTCTCAAGTATCTCAGGGGAAAGTTAAGTATATCCTGTAATTTTGTAGAAAACAGTGAAAGGAAAGCTGAACAGATTTTGTTGAAGGAAAGGAAACTTCTCATATTGTATAGAACTAATCAAAAGCCCAACTCCTGTGATCCACAGCCCCTGTGGTTTGTTACAAACTGATAAAAAGCAGTTATCTGACAACTCCAAGAGAAGCAACCTGCCTAGGAAATACAGAGTAAACTGAGGAGCACTTGGTGCCGAAGAGGCACGAGCTGAGATTCACCAGTTGCTACGCATTAGAAATGTGGCCACTCTGCTCATTAATTCTTGAACACTATTTTAATGCTAAAAGTGGTGCGACATTTAGGTCGCCTTTAGTCTGAAGTTGGCATTTGCCTCACAATTAGATTAATGAACACTCAGAGAAAGCTCAACAAATGCTAAAATCCAGTGAAATTGAAAACACTTTTGTTCCCATTAGAAACCTACATTTCATCAGAAAAAAGTGACAGTTCATTGTTTCCACAGGAGATGGTGTAGGCTTGTTTGATTTTCCTTGGCTTTTCTCCAGAGATACAGCAGCCTTCCCACAATCCTTTCCTATACTTACGAAATGACAAAATCTTCATGCCTTGGAGGGTGTCTCCTGTCTGAAGAGACTCAAGGGAATGTACAATCTTACTCCAAGGTCTACGATCCTGACTGTAACACAGGAAAGGAATTGAAATTAAAAAAAATACTTATCATCTTGAAGATAGGAGAGATGTAAGTCATCCTTGCAAACAGGAATGCAAGGTCTAATATGACCTCAGTCTGTGCAGGAGGATCATGCAGCCTACAGGAGATGGGAGCAGGGATGCATTTCCTCCCTCTCCCCCAGTAAACCCAGGCCTGCATCTGCTCATTAACAGTCTTTATTATCTGAAACGGAGGCATTAATAAGCTCTGTGTAGACTGTGCTATCATAAAGTACAAGGTCATACTCATAGGGATTAATATCAAGACTATCTGATCTATGCCGATGTCTCATCAGTTAAAAAAAAAAAAAAAATAAAGAGGAAAGACCTGATGTGCATTTTTCAATGAGAGGATGATGAGAAGCAATTAATTTGGTGTGATCACGACAAAGCCAACGCACTGCTAGGATCTAAAACATGAGGTAGTTCCAGTAGTGATACAAGTTACTAACGATGTTGTAAAAGCCTCCATCCAGAATATTGCACATGATTCTGGCCACCTGTATTGGAGAGGAATTTGTTCAAATGGTAGTAGATGAAGAGACTGGCCATTAGGGTACCCAAGGGAACTTGGAAATGTAGAGACTAAAAGATCTCACCTTGATTAGCCAGGAAAGCAGAGGTAATACAGCTCTTCTGAAAGGTAAAAGAATTTTGAAACCTCAAGGTCACTGCTGGTAAAGGAGAAAAACAGCACAGCTTGGACCTAATGAAAAGCACAGAGAAAATGAAGAGAAAAAGTCTGTAAGCTTGGAAAGTTTTGCAACAGCCTGCTTGAAAAAGCATCAAGGAAAAGCTCACTCATTCTAAGACAGAAAACAGTCACTTTGTGAGAGAAATCCCACAAAACAGTGACATCATGAAAATGTAGGTCCTGCCCAATCCTACATTACAGAAAAGCTTTATAGACTGCTGACTTCCACCTGTTTCTGAATCTAGTGGTAGTTGGTCAATAGCTTTGAAAATATTCGGAGAGTGGGCAGACCCACAGTAAGCCTTGTTTGTTTAGCCCCCCATAATAAAAACCATTCATGTGACTGAAAACCTTGTATAGAACTCAACAGAAGTTATTGAGCAAAGTAGATAGAAAGTAGATAGAAAGCAGCTTGCCCAAAGGACAGAGAACACAAGTGGTAATTGGGGTGGCTGGTTCCAGCCATGTATCTTATTGTCTTCTATAGTACAATTAGAGAAATTACTTTTATGTATTTAATATCTTTTTGTAAAATAACATCAGTAATATCATTCAGTCCTAGTAAAAGTGATGACAGACAGTGGTATGTTGGAACGAGGAAATATTTTATGAAATTGTCTTAGAACAAAGGATGGTTTCTTGTCGTTCACACCATGTAGTCACACTTTTTTCCTTCTACTTGAAGAGGTAAAAAGATAATTAAGTATTCAAAATAAGATACATTTCTTTAGAGTAATGATAATTAAATCGTGTCTCACTTTGGTAATTTTATTTTTAAATACATGATACAACATCTTATTTTATGTTTTTAAAATATACTAGGTAAGTAAACATTTCATTCTTTTATCTTTTTGATAATCACTTGAAAATGAAACAGATTATACAAATGGTATACTTGCCTAAAACAGTAAATATATTGAACTTAGTGGCCCAGGAGGTCTCTTTCAGATTCGTGTTCCAAGAACAACATGCTTGTGTGCAGACATGGCTTTTGTGCTATGATGTGAAAGCCCTCAAAATGAAAAGTGTTATCTACTATAAAGTAAGTGACAATGAGTGCAGTGAACCTATTTTTATTAGATCATTTCTAAAATGGATATGGGAAACATTTGATATATGTTTACTCAAGTTTTCCCAAGGACTTTTCTATTTCACATTTCCCTGGTTTCCTTTCTGTCTACCTAAAGATTAAGAGCCAATAATTTCTTCAACCCATTAAACTCTGTCTCAGTATTATAACATTGAGCTTGAATAGTTAAATGGCATCTGAAGGTTTTTTTAAAAAATAAAAAGGAAAAAAAAAAAGAAAGGCTTTGCTGAAAGGTTATAAATCTGCTGTGCACTATATTATCTTAGCAAAAGTAAAAGTATACTTATTTTAATCAAAATATGACAAAGAGGGCACATCCACATTGATCTACGGACAATGTAATACCACAAGCTGTCAGAATCACAAATAGAGAAGATGAATTTTAAAGACAGGAAAGCAAACATACTCAATGTGAGAAAGGTTACTGCTGAAAGGACTAATCTGACTTTTTAGAAGAGCATGGAAAAGATATTACATGTTGACCTTAGAGTGTGTCACCAGTTGTTTTTCAGAAAAAAATGTAACAAGTCCTAACACTCTTTATGCTTTTCAGCAGCAAAACTCATCTCAGAACATCTAGCTTGTCATCTCTGCAACTTTGCCCTTTACATGCAGAGCTTCCAGGTGAATATACTTATCACTACAGATTTCCCTGCTGCTTTTGGCTAAGAAGTCAACAAGAAATTCCTGTTACCTTAGCGTTTTTTCTCCTTTGTGAGGGGCAGTGAGACATTTTATTTCACACAACAAGGCTCCACCTAGTTTCACACTTAGCAAGCAAATTTTGCACCTGAAAATTCAGATGCACAGTAGATTTGCTTTATGATTAGAACTTAGGCTGAAAACACAAACAAAATGAATCTACTTTATCAGTTGCAGGTGTAACCACAAGTTGTTCTTCAATTTCAGTATCTGTGGATTTACAGCTAGTCTTCAAATAACAAGTCTGCCAAAGAAAGAGTATTACGATAAATAGCATTCCAGACAGCTTGTGTTCCAGCTGCGCTGTCTTTATTTACCAGACCCCATACCTAGTTTTCAGCTTGTATAACACCTTGAGAAACCCACAGACAGAATAAAGAAAAGCATGTGTGTTTATCTTTGTGGTTAGTCTGTAAAACAGAGATATAATTCCACAGAAAAAAACAATTTCTGCCTGAAGAGAGTGAGTGGTTAAATTGCAATTTTCTGATTTTAGAAAGGGAGTCTGGGTGACTTGCAATTTCATTCTAGTTTGCCTAAGCACTGTATCTAATGTTAATTGAAAGAGTAGATATTATTTGACAACACTGTTGGAAATCTGGCTGGATTTCAGGCAAAGAGGGAAAAGATGATAGAGCTGTTTATTTTGCATGAGCTACTCTGAATAAAATATCTAGCTTAATCCAGATTACTTTTTCACCCAGAGGGATTAACAATCCAAAAATGGCCAGAAGACTAAAAGGGAAAAGCCATTTTGCTGTTTCAGAGTTAGCACCTGTACTTTTCTCTAATGAAAAGTAGTTGAGAGACATTTTGTATTTCCATACAAGCGAGACAGCAACCAATTAGAAAATTACGTTCTCTTTGTCACCACTCATGAACATCCCAGCCTACTCCTGCAATAAAGCCACCACATAAATAATGCAAGAGAAGACTTTTTAAAGATAAAATGAGCTCAGAATAGCAAAGTTCTATCTCAAAGAAGTGACTCTGATCAGTTTTATATGTGAGAAGGAGAGGGGGTGAGGGTGCTGTGTGGAAATCCTGCATTTGGTTCTTCTGTTCTGCATTTTGGTTCAGGATGTTCCCTAGTTACTGTGACAGATATTCAGCATCAGGAAGTAATGGGTCTTACACATCCAGTGGCTGAATATCCTCGTGATTCCCTACTCCACAAAACATAAAACTCCCAGTTTCTTCACAGAGGTCACTGAACTATACAGAATAAAGGTCCCAGCCCATCTCTTCACCATGTGATTAATCTAGAGTCACAAGTGAAATCTCTAGTCAGCAGCCAAAAATGGGGGAAGAATTCTTTGCCTTCTCTTAAATGGAATAAATGAGAGGAACAGCTTTAGTTCAATAGCTGGACTGTAGCTTCAGTAATGATTTTTCCTGAAGAGATGAATTTTAAAGACAGGAAAGCAAACATACTCAATGTGAGAAAGGTTACTGCTGAAAGGACTAATCTGACTTTTTAGAAGAGCATGGAAAAGATACGATGTGTTGACCTTAGAGTGTGTCTATTGGCTGTTATTGGCTGTTCATTGGCTATTGGCTGTTGTTATTGGCTATTAATTGGCTGTTACTGTTGATGAGGCACCCATGGATGTATATTACCTCAAACTGTTGTCACCAAAAGAAAGCCTTCACACACGCAAGATTCCCCCAAAAAGAAAAGAAAAATAAGAGACAACCATAAAACTCTTCAGCTAGGACCAGAGGACGTGTCAAAGACAGCAGCAGGTCCACGTGAGCATGTAGGGAATCTGACACACTGCTAGCAGTACAGAACAGAAACACCCTAAGAGAAAAGCCTACAAAGCACCAAACTAACATGACAGGAAGCTACAATTCTTAAAAGTTGCACTTTTCTGTGCCTTTTTATGTTTGAAATGGTTGTTACAGACAAGAGGATATGCAGAGAAGGATGATGGAGGAACATCAACTCACTAAGGCCACTTGGTAGAAGAGTATCTTTTTGTTTCTAAATTTTTCTGTGGTGCTGAGAAAAGCACACATGTAACTGATTTCTACTGCTCTTCTTCGGTAGTTCATCAGCCCTCAGTAATCTGCTATCCAAGCTCCTTTGATGTTTTAGGAAATTTTATTACTGCAATATCCTTTCAGGTTAAGGAACTGCTATCAGCCCTCTTGGAACAAATAAAGCAGATGGAGAAACACATTTCGTATAAAATAAGGAAACTGTTTTAAAGTTAGGAATGAAACCTAGATTTCCTTAGCCAAAGCTCAGCATTTTAACCTCTGATTAAATGGCAAGTTCAAGAGCATTTTTTTTTTTGATCAGCACTCCCACACCAAAACTAGGCTCAGATCACACCAGAGATGGACTATTTTGGAAAATGCCAAAAATCATTACATTTAGAAGGAAAATGGTAAGAAGCAAATTTTGCCACATTAATATTTCAGAGATGATCGGGATAATACTTTTTAAATTTTGTTCAGCAAGTACCCTTGGGCAGAACCAGCCAGACACAAAATGATAAAAATATGGCTCTATAACTAGTTATTGTAATGGCTAAAAAGATGACCCACAGAGGAGAAAAGAAAAAAAGTCCAATGTATTTACTAATTAATACAAAACCAACAAAAGAATTAAAGTGACATGTATTTAGGAGAATAATTCTGAAAATGTTCAAAACTCATATTGTCTCAAAATTAATTTGGTAAAATCATGGGAGAAAAATGCCACAATCAAATTCTGCTAGATATTGCTCACTAAAAGATTCTGTAAGATTAGATGGGAGAGAATGTAAGACTCATGATGTGTTTGCCTTATTCATATGCTAAGATGATGTCAAGGCATTTTCTACTGTCTATTTTTCACAAGTTTGAATTAGAGGCATCTTAGGTATGCCCAGCAACAACTCTTGATACAAACTGTTTACCAGGCTCTCAGCATGGCTTACGTCTACCTTGAAAATGGTAGAATGAATTTCAGGGCCACACAACCACATGTTAAGTAGGACTAGTTTTTGCACAGCTGAGGCACTGAGTTATTGAATAGCTCATTAGAAGGACACACACTGAACTGTAAAGGTTATAAAAAGACATATCCAAACTTGCTAACAGTTGCTTTCATGAGAAATTTCCAGTGAAAAGGTCACCAAAGAGCTTGACTTCTCCCCTGCTCCAAATTATCATGCAATTGTGCGGTACCATGCCTGAATTACAGGAGGCATTAACAAAGAGAAAATTAAAACAGCTAGAAAAAGTTAATAAAAATCACAGAAGCAGCAAGGTTAATATTATATTTGTGGTCTTCTAGACAAGGTCAGACAAGGGATATGGGGAGAATAACACTACATACATATCACCACAAATTATGTTGTACATATCCACACACTTGTGCGCAGACACGTACATACACGTGCATGCATGAATGCTTTATTCTTATCTATAAAGTGCCTCCCTGACAGTGGGGGAAGAAAGTCTATAATCTAACTGATTTACAAAAGTAGGCATAGCCCATTATCCCAATCCCGCTGATATGCAGCAACTCATGTTGGTGTAAAAGAGGAGGAACACAGTGGTGGACAAAGCCTTAGGTTCATTCATTTTTTTACATAAATGTCTACCACTCATCTCCTTTCTGCCAGCTAGGCAGCAGAAAGACTTAGCCCTTTGAAGTACAAGTATCTCATTTCCTTTAGTTTACCTCCTTGTAAAAGGAGACAACACATTTGACCCTTTTGTCTTTTAACAGCTTATCTCAGATCTCTAATAGACAAAAAAAAAAAAAAAAGGAAAAAAAAAAAGGAAAGAAAAAAGGCAAAAAAAGCTAAACTGTCTTTGCACTGACATAAAAGAACTGTCCAGCTCTTCACCAAGGATGAGACTCTAATGGTCTGAGGCCAGGTAAAAATGAAAGCCTTTTCAAAGTAACTTTCACCCTGTGCCCAGACTGGTAAAACAGGGTGGGGATTTTGTCCAGCATTTACGGAGGCTAAACAGGTATTTTTAATAATTTCAGCAGGTTATAGATTAGCACCAAATAAAAATTTTCCTTTTTCTTTCAATAAATATTGTAAAGAGAACAGAAAGCCTTGTGTTTGGAGACCACATCATATGTTGGGAATAATAGAAGTAAAAACCCTCAAACCTTAAAAGCTTTCCTTTTCCTTTCTTGCCTTTGCTGCACTAAACAAAACTAAGCAGCCTCAGGACATGTGAAATGAAATCATGGATCTTATCTAGGTCACAAATTTCCCCTTTCTATCAGATGACTCACCTTCACCACCCTCAAATTAATTTCTCTACATTTTGGTATAAATACACCAAAGTCACAGGTTGAAACAGACATTATAAGGGAAAGGTGAGCAGATCTCAGCGCAGACAGTGTTAGATTAAAGGTTCTTTGTTAAAGTTGTAGATCAGAATGGAAGGGGAGATGAGAGGATCTGTATCCTCTGCTTATTTATTGTATCACTTGAACAATTTAACAATACTTTCTACTGGCCACCCTGTACTCCCTCTGGTCCCAGGACTCCTGGTCCTCCCGGCACTCCCAGTAACTTGACTCAGTCTCAGCACTCTAAGATGAGAGATCACTTGCTGGCTCTAGAAACCGTTTTCTATCATTTTCCTTATATTTGGCTCCCAGGACCAACATTCGCTCAACATAATGGGATGCTGGATTTATGCACAGCTTTGTCTATTCAGGCCAGCAGACAGGAAGTTTAACATTGCAGAGGTATGGCTAAAAAGCCCACAGCTGGCGTTCAATGTCCACCATCCTTAATTCAAACCTCAGCTCCTTTCCTAAGCACAATGAATCAGGCCCTTTTCTGCAGTGCTAGTCATTCTCCTGCCAGCCATTATCCTCCATTGTTCCACTAGACCTCGTTTAAAATAGGTCAATGGCTTTTTGCGTAGCTTTTCATACTTTCAAGTCCATCTTGTAAATCATTGTGGGTTCAGTTTATGTCATGTACCTGTATTTGCTATATTTGTACTTTGTCCTGTCAGCATTACCTTACTGTGCACAGCTCTCAGTCCTTTCAGAATACAAACATTCTGCTTTTGATTCTGTTATCTTGCTGATTTCAGTCACAATCTGATTGGTCCCATACAGCTGGGCTTTTCATGGGGTTCATTTAAAGTAACTTTTGTATCACTTGCAGCACACAGAACTTTAGGAATGGAACACATGAGTCCTACATGTAGTCACAGTAGTTGGCTGTAATTAGGAAACATGAACTTTTGAATATTCAAACAACTTATGCAGACAACCATTGACAATCCACAAGGATCCTCCCTAAAGTCATTGGGCATTTCCCCCTCCAAAACCATGTTTAGCATCACATGTGTTAATGCACTCCCTAAGATCACACATTCTTCTTGTATAACCAAGATACCCAAAAATAAGGGCTTTTAGATGTTAAAACTGCAACCTTCTAAAAATACTTCATATCAAAACTTGCAACAAGCACAAGGAAAGAAGCCACTAATTACTTGCTTCCAGTTGGTTGAATTAATTACTACTCCAAAAATGCATATGCTTAGGGGAAAAAAAAAAAAACTCAGCTTTTTGACAGTTTGATCTAATACCCTAATACAATATGCACCAGTGCCACATGATAAATGGAAAGCTAAACCAAAATGGAAAATATACATGAGAGTAAGATTGAAAAGATAAATTATTTTCTTATTTGGACATCTCCTGTTAAAAAAATGATACCAAAATGCTGTTTTCTAAAGTTAGCTGAATTCTGTGTATACAAGGAGTGATGAAGCATTACATAAAGTATCCAGCTAGTTTTTCTCCATAGAAAGCCTGACGTATCTTTTTCTCTGCCTGTTGAAAGCATTGCGTGATGAAAGAAAAGAGAAAAAAAGTAGTACTAGGACTACTTTAAACATTTAAATATCTCCCTGGATAAAGCAGATTCTTTCCAAGTTTCCTGAACATAGATTTTAAATAAAGCTGGCAAGTAAAAAGAGAAAAGCATTGAAACAACCACGTATATACCTTCTTTAGAGACACATACAAATTTTGAGACTGAAGAAGAAATGGAAAAGGGAGGGAAAAACCTTCTCTCTGATTCTGAGCAAGGGCAACTGTGACTCTTCCAGTCCTATAAGTCAGCTGCAGTTTGGTAACTTGACATTGAAAAATTCCTCTCCAAATATGGGACAAAAGGTTAAGATATTTATTTATTTATTTATATTTTATAAAGGAAAGAGACATCTCTCTTCTCTCAGAAACCAGGCTTGTCTTTCCACATGGACCCAGGTACTTGCTATATTTGATCTTTGTTCCTCGGTGCTCATCTCCAGGAGCTATTTAGCCATTGCTTTCTCCATTGTCTTCACGCAGACCTTGCTATCGGGGAGAAGGAGGGGTAAGAACTTTGGCACACTTTCATCATCTGCCATGGTTTGTGTTCTGTCTCTCCTATCTCTTGCTTTTATCTTAGTGTGGCACAGCAGACACTGAACCAGCTAACAGGACAACAGCTGCACTTCTGTCCTCATCAATGGCTGGGCTTCTGTCTACACATTAATACTCATTGCTATCACTGTCATCTCAACCCTGGAGATCTCCAGCATTCTTTCCCTGCTGTTTGTAATAATTCTTGAACTCCTGACCTAACAGCATTTTATAAGAAAGGATAAAATAAATCTTAAAGTTGAAAAAAATCAACACCATGTCCTACCTACATATTTCAAGCTGACAAGAGCAAGACTAATCTCACACAGCTGTAGCTGTCTACCTCTGAGCTAGTTTTACAGGTTCCTTTTCCAATTGGTAGAAAGAAGTAGACTTATCTAAGATACAATTCACTGAATGTCTCTCCTAGGCATCAGACAGATCTTTTGGATGCCTGCCTTAAAGCAAGATAAACTGCATGCTACAAGAGCCCATCTTTCTCTATCAACCTGCAAGAGAGCTCATACAACAAGCTTAGAAGTCAGTGTCTAAATGCCTTCATTTATGCTGGGATTTCCGGAGCACCTGTTCTTGTGGAGAACACCTCCAAATGAAGAACACCCCTGAACATATAACTAGGGGTAACCTCATTGATCTGCAGCTGAGATAATCTCATCATAAAACTGGGAGCAAGGCTCCCATGGCAGCTTCCTGCAGATCTCTTTTGCTTTATTATGAATTCTATGTCAGTGGTCAATGATGAAGACAAAATATTAGCCAGTGTGGAACTTGGTTCTGATCCAGTCTGCCAAGTTCAATATTAAATCCAAACAAACGTAACAAAAAGAGATAAACATTTTGCTCTCGGATACTTTCCAAGGAGAAAAAAAGACAGATAGATAAATCTCAGAAAGGCTGATTCAGTCTCATTGAATTTCATTTGGAATTTATCACTTATTTCAATATTACCATGCAAATTCCAATTTACCAATATTACCATGCAAATTCCTACAAAAACTGAAGGTTTGTTTGATTCATTAGCACATTGTTTTGCATTCACCTTCCATGGGCTGGGTTGGGCTGAGTATGCAGAAATCAAATGCTTGCAGACTGCCAATTAGAAAGATTTATTGCATGCCTTTCAGGAAGAATCTAGACAGATCTGGAGCTGTGAATATGACCAGCAAACAGACAGTCACCCTCTCTGTTTCTTTAATTCCAGATCATGAGAACTAAACCCCATCAGAGTCAGCACATATCACACATGAGCTTCTTACAGCACAGTAAATGTGACTGCAGGTGAGAATTGAGCAGCACTGATTCCTCTTGCAATAAACTTACTCTGAGCCTTGCCTTTTTTTCTGCCATTGGGTCGGGAGTCCTGTTCAGAGGCTTCTGCAGTCTCCTCAGTTGGTTTGCAATGGGATGGCTGAGCCTGGGAAAAGAAGTCCTTTGCTGCCAGGGCTCTTCCATCTCTAGCTATCACAGGTGGACAGTGCTAGCCTGCAGCCCGGGAGCTTTTGGCACAGGCTACCAGCAAGATGCAACAGTAGAGCAAAACCACTCTGAGACCACTTAGTAGCTTGCGCCATGGGCATCTTGAGATGCTGCCTATACATGTCCTTCCTGCACTTGGGGATAATACTGGAAGTGTATGTTGTAAGCTCTCTTCTAATGAGGCCTTTGTTCTGTCTTTTCCCACAGACCAAAGAAAGGTGTCAAAAACATAACAAAAGCAAGTCACAAGCCTTTCCTCCATTCTCTTTTGGTGGTTGGTTGGCATTTCCTCTCCCCACTGCCCCTTGCCCTTTTCTTTGGGCAAAAAAAAATTTTTCTTTTTTATTAGAAAACAAAACCAACCAAACAAAAAACCCCAAAAAACAAACAAACAAACAAACAAAAACCCAAAAAAACCCCCAAAAAACCGTTATTAAATGACAATTAAGATTGTACCTTGTCTCACAAGCCTAGTTTTATCTAGAATAGAGTACTAAGCACCGTAGACAGTGTAAAAGATATGGGTGTCATATAACTACATACTGATATCACTAATATCTTTGATAATATTTTTGTAAGCAGTGAAATGAAAATCTGAGTGAAACTTCACAGTGCACAACTTCTTAGAACTCTGCTGTCCAAACAGTCATCACTCCTTCACAGTCCATCACAAATTATGTCAGACGTTGCCATAGGAACATATCTTGAGCCCAGCACTGTTTTCAAGGTTCCTGCAGCTGAGTGCAAGACAAAAGAATAGAAAATTTGAAATTTAAAATTATTTTTTAAATGGAGAAGTGTTTCCAGTAAATAAGATGCAATTCAATAAGAACAACTGCAGAGTGCTAGACTTTGGCACAAGAAATGAGCAATCCAGTAGTGAAACAGAGACTGACTGGCTCAGTACAGTTCCCCATGTAAGTTTTCAAGCTTAAGGGAAACCTTACCCCTCATGTTTCCTCTTTCCTCACTGCTTGTACCGTCTCAGTTGGAATTCAGTGCCTAGATTTGAATTTGCTGCTTAAAAAGTAGTACATGACTCAGTTGGAGAAAATCCACGAGAGTGTAAAATCATTAGAGGTTTAGAAATATGACTTAAAGCTAAGCTTTAAAGACCTGAAATTGTTTAGTCTAGGACAAAAGAAGACAGAAAAGGGACATGGTAAGAGTATTCAAATATATAAAATGTTGCTGAAAGAGAATAACAAGCTGTTATCCATGTTCACTGGGATGGCTCAAGCAGAAAAATACTCAAAATGCTGCTAGAGAACTTTAGGACTGGTACTACAAAGATCTTCAGTGTAAAGGGACTGGTATTTTTAAATATACAGATAGCAAAGGATTGGAACAGAGTTTTGTGGACAATGAGGAATCTCTTTTTTTTAAGACCTTGTTTATAAGAAAGTTATGGTTATTGTTATTGTTCAGAAATAGTTATTGTTCAGAAATTACTGTAGAAAGAACAGATCCTGTCTTGGGTGGGTAGGATCTTGAATTCCCTACCATATTTCTGATTCTGTCACCATAATGCAGACAATCAGCCTGATTAAAGAGTATATGATTGGATAGCAGAAGTCCTGAAATGAGTTCAGGAAGCCCACTCAGAAATTAAAGATAAAAGAAAGAGATGGATTGGAATTAGAGATGAAGAAAGATTCCGACAGGACTATTGCAGACTAGGAGTTTCAGTAGGGTGATAAAACCACAAGGCAAAACCCAAAGAAAAATTCAGTGAGAATGAAAGTGAAAAAGGTTGTACAGCTAGAGTCTGAGGTCTAGGGATGATGAGAGCTACTGTTCTTCAAACTGTACATGAGACTAATGATGTTGACACCTTTGTTCCTCTATAAAATTAAACTGAAATAAGTTAATGGACTTTAGAACTGTTTAGAGGAGGCCGATGGACAGAGGTAGAGGCTAGACTACTGGAGCTGGCTATGGAAGGTTAGATCCTTAAAAATAAGATTTAATAAACAGATTTTGCTTCTGAGCTAAAGCAGTACCTAGTTACAGTTAGATTTACTTGGAAACCTTTTCCATCTTATGAGGAAAAGTTCTAATGTTTTGACACTGGTTTTCAACAGATTTTGAGAAACCTGTTTTGTTTTGGGGTTTTTTTAGAGATAAAGAAAGAAATTTCTACAAATGACAAGAGCTCAGCCATGTGCTTACCTGTGGCTACATACAGAATCACCTCCCTGCTCAAAGCAGGTAAGTGGACAAACAATTCCCACAGCACATGCACTCACTCTTATTTTGTGATAAGTTCCATCCTGTGCTTCAGAAATCTTAAAAAATTTAATAGAGTTCAGTATGCTGTAATAAAACTTATTCAAGCAAACAACTAGTTTCAGCCTATTTCTTCGCTTTTCTTGGGTGAGCTTTCAGAATATTTTTTAAATTTTATTTGTTGTATATAATTTTTATCAGATGGAAGAAGCCAAAAAGAGGAAAGATGGCCAGAGGTAAGAGGAAACCTAAGGAAGATATGAACTAGATAAAGAAATTGTCACAAAGGGAGAAAAACACAAGACCATTAGGAGAAGCAAATGAAACAAACTGGTGCTAAGTGAAGTAGTTGAAAAACACAAACCGCTTCAGAGAGGGCTGTTTATCATGACATTTTTTGTATGGATTGATCATTGGCTAAGCTATAATAACAATTACCCTGTCCCTGTTTTGGGTGGTGCTGAAATCTGAAGTCACATTTCTCCTTTCTTCCAGATATGCTGTAACTATCTGAAATTACAGCTCTTTAAAATGCCTTAGGGGAATGAAAAAAAAATCTTGGCTTCAATCGTTTTCATTTTCAGCACATTTCTAGCAGATTTGGAAATGTCACATATAAGCTGCCTCTCATTATTTCAATCCTAGAAATGGTGGTTACATCATCTTACAAAATTGTTTCTGAAATTTAATAACACAACGCACAGAAGCTGCAATCTAAGGGAGTTTACAATGAAAATATCATAGATAGAAATCTTAATTAAAAACTTGCCCCATTGTAAGCCACTGAACATCAGAAAATGTTTAAAAACATGAACGATTGTCCTAGAAACACATCCACATGAATTATATACCTAATCCTCCAGATTTTCTGTACCTGCAGTTTTCTGTATTTTTTATTACTGTTTTCTTATACTGCCTCAAATTGCCTTCTGAAAAACCATCTGGAAATAAAAGCAGTGTGATTCACTTTTACCCATAAGAGTTGAACCTCGTGGTTTGAAGTGATAAACAAGAATCAATGATTAGCCAGAAATATAACTTATTACATTGGCCAGAGAAAAGTTGGGGTTTTTTCCTAAAATTTTGTGGTTCATATCCACTAGCCTATTACCAGGTTCTTCTGCACACTGCAATTTCCTCCTCAGACCCTGTCACTAAAGCACCCCTGACAATACCTCAGATTCTATTAAGATCTCTGAAGCTCACCCCTCCCTATATTCATCTCCCCCCATATCCTTAGCTGAGAAATAAACCCAGTGTTCCCTGGCTTGCCTTGAGTTTTTGCATTTTGACTCGTGCAGTGGCCTTTCCCACTGCGAAAATGAGGCAACAATCATGAAGAGCCAGCTTGTCTGTACCCTTCTGTCTGTAGGTGTCCCTTGTCTTTCCAGCACTCAATTGTCATAAAACTTGTAGGAAGTTACTGTCTTGCAGATCGGCTGTATTTTATTGAAATCGGCTAATAAATTTAAAAGTTATTAGAGGGCTCAAGGAACTTCCAGCCCTACAGTTTGGTCATAAAAAGTTTCTTTCCCTCTGACAGGCTTCCCAATTCCCACCACATTCTGAAACAGATATTACTTCAATTAATCCACCACATTCAGCTTGTGGATTTTCCAAAGAGAGAAAGGAAAGATGTTACATTAACAGAGTTAAGTCCTAACTTTCTCTCAGCTCAAACCAGTAACTCCAGCACAGTAATAACTCTGGTGGTGGTTTTGAACAGCGAGAGACCTTCCCTTACACAGAGCAGTAATTGATTGCGGGGAAACAAATTGATAAAGCATTCAGGCACTTGGAGTCCTTCATGCCAACATTACAGACACTGAGGAAGAAGTCAGAGTGTCTGCAAGATGTCTGCACACAAAAGCAAACTGAAGTTAAACTGACAAGAACAGAACGCTGTCTACCATCAAACACAGCACGGGCCATCCGTGCTCACTGTGTATTACCAACATGCACAGCTATTTGTGGTTCCCAGTATCACCTGCAATCCAGCTTTCCAGCTTACTGTCAGGTGATCAGGATGCTGCGTTCCTTCTAGTTTGGTCCTGTGTGGCTTGGTCAGAGTCCAGGCTGATTTCTGCCATGTCTTTAATCCTGCAGTACACCCTTAGATAAATTAAAGGGTTAATATTTTATAGACAAACAGTCCCAGCCATTCTTTTCATGCCAGTAGGACTAATAAGAGGAGGACAGTCAGGATTATTCAGGACATAGCTAACAAGTCAGAAAATGTGAGGTGTTAACCAGAAAGAAAAGCAAAATGTGAGAAAATGTGAACTTTAAAATGAAACTTAATTGATCTCAAGAAGAAGGTCTGAAGAAATCAGAGAGAAAAGGCATATTAACAAACCAAGAGATGAAGACAGTCCCTTTTTGTTTCCTCTCAGGCTTTTTTCCTTTCAACTTTTTCAGTTTATCTACTCTATTAAAATCTCTTACTCCCAGACTGTTGTTCAGAAATCTCATTAATCGAGATGCAGGAAAATAACAATGACGAGAGCAAACAGATTTTGATTCATAGATGTTTAGAGCTGCAAGAGATTGTTCACACTATTTATTTTGATGTCTCATATAACAGAATAACTCCTCTAGATTTCATGCAGTGATTCTAGCAGTGGAAGAAAGAGAAAAATCTTATGCATAAATAAAGTGTTCTGAGATTTCTTATTCACACATACACACAGATATACAAACTCAGAAATTAGCTATCCAGAATATTTAAAATAATTCAAGCATCCAGAAAGGAAAAAAAAAAAAAAAAAATCAAAGTCAGTGAGGAATTTACAGAAAATGCTGCCAGTTTCAATTTATGCATCAAATGCCTCCAGTCTTCCAGCTAGGGGAGGGGTGTTTCTGAGAGAATGATCTTATTACCTACAGATAGGAGTGTTTGTCACACTCATGTTTTCTGGGAGCTCTGCCTGTTCACTGTGAATGTTAATTTAAACAACACAACACCAAATGACAACAAAACTAGAAAAGATTGTCCTATTCCAATTTCTGAAACTTCCTTCTCTCTCTTCCTTCTCGTAATTCTAGTTCCAGCACAGATACCTCATGCAAATCTAGGATATTTTTTGTTTGTTTTCATTGGGGACTGGAAAATTATCCCATAATCATAAAGATTGATTTAAAAATCCCCATCAAGTGGATCGCTAAATATACATCAAGCAAATGGGGACTCTGGGTGTCTCTTAAGCGCCTTGGCAATGAAAGTAACAGTAATTACAACAGAACTAATACCTGCCTTCAAGGCAGACATAAGGCAGGATTACTCACACCCAAACCTCTTTACAAGTTCTTGTCAAAGTATATTATTGAAATGGGAGTGGAGAAAGAGTCTCAGTGGTGCAGAGATGGAAGAACTTGTTTAGAAGAATATGGAACCCTTCATCCACTGAAACCCCTCACTCTGCCAAAGTCTGTCCTGTTCTTCCTGTGAGAATCCCACAGGATTCTGCTCCTCCTGGGAAGAGTTTAAATGAGGTTTAGACATCTTTTTACATCTCAGAAGGAAGGTAGGTCAATTCCAGACTTCTCCCTCTGGGAAATGACTAGGTAGTACTCCCCACATCACTGTGAGATTTGGCCTGAGGGTCTGATTTACCAAGAAGATTTTTTTTTTGTCTCCTTCCTTTGTTTGAGTAAATTATTTTTACATGGCTTGTCTTGCACTGAGAAGGAGAAGATATTTTCTGTGAACTCTGCTGCTGAAGCTGAGTTCATAAATATCAAAGAAAAAAGAAATTCAGATGAATGGCAGCAATAGTGAAAATGCTGAAGCAAGGAAGAGAAACAGGATAAGAAGGAAAAATGCTTGGGAGGATCATTTAAAATCTGCAAAATAAAGTATTTGTTTTGCAGCAATGGAAATGTCTGAAATGAGAAAGCAATTTGCAGGCTATTTGGTCTCAAAGCTCCAGCATGATCAAACAAATATGCCTAGAGAAAAAAAAAAAAAAAAATCAGGATCTTTTCATGTTGTTAAGATCCTCTTTTCCTAGTTTCCCTTCTCACTGCAGAATTAGCTGAGGAACTCACAGTTTTACATTTTCCTTCATGGGTTTAAATGGCAGCCCCAGAAGAGCAGACAGCTCATTCTCAAGCTCATGGGTCACTTTTAACCCACTTACCCAGCACTCCTGCAAATTGAAAAATTGCTGCTATGAAGCAAAACAGCTCTCTGCACCCTTCTCAACAAGTTACTTCAGGTTTGCATCTGAGGGGCTCCCTCTCCCTCTTGCTTTTCTTTGCCTACTTTGCAACACCCACTCTTGCTTACAGTTCAGGAACAAACACCAGTCACCTCTGCAAGGGGGAAGGTCACCGTTCTCCAAGCAGGCAGAGGAATTCATTGCAGTTGAGAGCACATTCATTTCACACAGGGAGGATACAGACTGTAAGTGAGGGCCCAAAGTCAAGATTCCCGAGAGTACTCTGATGGAAACAGCCACAAGCCCGCTGGAAGAGTTACAGGCTTTTGCTGGACATCAGAGCATTGTCAGAACTAAGCAAGAGTCGATTAATTTGAATTCAAGTGTCCTAACACTTAAAACAATCTGCCTTTTCCTGGATCCAGACATAAAAAAAAAAAAAAAAAATGAAGGCATCTCAGATATCACTGCATCCTTTCCATCAAGGTAACTGCAGTTTCACCAGCAGTTGCCACTGCTTGCCCTGCTCCGAGCTGACAGTGATTCCATAATCTATTTATAGGACCTTAGGGGTCAGTTGGATTTTTTGGGGAGTTGGCAAAAACTTTTGTAGTGTTATTAATATTTCTGGAAAGAGGTCCTGATAATTCTTCGTCACTATCACACTCTGAGTAAGAGGCTTGGTCACCCACCTCTTGCTTGACAGCCTAGTTGACATCCAGTTTCCACACTGCATTTCAGTTCCTAGGACCTTCTTTGACCCAGCCCTAGAGGCCATGCATACAGTGAAACAATCTGGATTTTAGTGAATCTATGAAGACAGAGATGATGCATTTCAGATGAAACAGTCCATTTCCAATTCCATCAGTTTCATATATTTTAAAACCAGACTTGATATATAATTCCTGAACTTCAGTTGCATTATGTATTGCCTTAATGACACAAAGTATCTTTGAATAAAAAGTTCTGTACAGACACAATAGGATCACATATTGCAAGAGCACAGGATGACAACTTTAAGCTGGTTTTCAAAGGGACAGTAGTTTTGAAAGAATTGAAGGTTTCAGTTTCTTAAAATGGGAAAGACTTTAAAGCATTCCATATTAATGTGACCAAAGAGTATTGGGCTGATGATCTATTAAACCTGAAGAAGGGCACTCTAATACAACCCAAAAAAATAGGATGAAAATAGATGGAAAAAACCCACAAGTATTATCTTAAAATTGTATGCTAAGCTAGAGTGACACACACTTGGGTGTAGTTTTGTCAGGACAAGAGGTATATGTGACATCAGCTCAAATACAAAACATCATGTCACTTTAATATTCTCTGAAAATACTTTGAAGTAAAATCAATTCAAATTACACATGGTTACATGAATCATTCTTTTAACAATACGTAATTTTTTAAAGTCTGTTACCACAAAACACTGCTAAAAAATAAAGGTTATTTTGGTTGGGGGTTTTTTTTTGGTTTTTTTTTTTTTTTTTTTTTTTTTTTTTTTTTGGTTTTTTTTTTTTTTTTTTTTTTGTTTTTTTGTTTGGGGTTTTTTTTTTGTTTTTTTTTTTTTTTTTTGTTTTGTTTTTTTTGTTTTTTTTTTTTTTTTTGGTTGGTTGGTTTTGGTTTTTTGACCGTGTGAAAAGACAATGCATAGAGAAGAAAAAACTTTTTGGTCATTTTGTAATCAGCTAATGCCATGAGGCATGAACTTAGACTAACCTGCTCTAGCAGGTAAGCTAAAAATTTTATGGATGACCATAAAGTTGGCTGGTGTTTTTTAAAAGTGAAGCTACACTGTTTGATTCTGACCTCCAGCATTATCCAAGTGCTTTGTGAGGAAATATTTCATTTCATTTGCTTGAAATTTATCCATGATTATCTTCATGTGACCTCACATCCTTTACTTATGAAAGACTAAAAAGTCTGGGACTGGTTGCATTTCTTTTTATAACCTTTATATCTTCAGTATTTCAATTAAAGCTTGGTTAGATTGTTTCTAATGATAGGAAAAATCTAAATTTCGCAAAATTTCAGGATGTAGTTTATTCTTCATACATCAACATGCCTAATTTTCCCAAATCCTACTTGTTTACATGCTAAGAATAAGTGCTAGACTGCAATGTTATGTAAACACTTATTTGATTTTAAGATTTTTTTTTTTCCCTTGGAAGCATTGTTTGAATTAGACTCCCACTGATTTCAGGGAGATTGATCTTACTTTGTGTGATGCAATAAAGTAAGGGTTTACAAATATCTCCTTTTGGGAGAAGGGCTTACTGAATGAGACATTGGGAAGTGAAAAAATCAGAGAGCTCCCCTGCCCCAGAGTCAGGAGGTTCACGGGATATCACGCACTCGTGTTAAGTTCAGGGATACCCTGAACTTAAATACGTCTGGCTCAGACTTGCTGAAATCTTTGGGAAATGAATGCACTGCAGGCTCTTGCTGGCATGTCAACACTTGCCAGGTGTTGTAATCTCAGGTAAGCCACTCTTAGAAAACACCTGCTACAGTCTTGATAAATCTTACCCCGGCCAAAAGAAGACTAAACTGAGTACCCACCCTTTTGAGTTTATTTTTCACGTTCCGCATAGGAAAAATCTAAGCAAGAGGGTATTACCTTCAAGGCAAAGGTGATTTTGGACCTTATTTAGGGTTGGCATAGTCCCAAAAGAACAATTAACTAGTAACTTTTGCTAGCCACGATTTCAGTCTCATATTGGATGCACTTAAATCAAACTGGCAACATATCAAAGTCAAAACACAACAAAGTTTCTGGAGATTAAAAAAAAAAAAAAAACACTAAAACACCCCACAAACAAACAATTCTGTTATATACCTATCAAAAACGAACAGAAAAAGTACTCGATGTAGAGTCTGATAACTAAAATTTAGGACAAACAGTACCAACATAGCACTCCATCCCTTCCAGCTGTCATATTATAATTGCCTGTTCTGTTGTACGTATCTGTCCTTATGATTATATTCCAGGTTTCAGGCAAGAGGTGCATGACTGGAGAAATGTATTTCAGGAATAACATCATCTTGACACTTTCTTGAAGTTCCTCCAATAATAATTTTTAATATTTCTATAATAAATTGACTGAAGGTGTTGGGGAAAATTATTAAGACAAAGAACGACACTGAGGAAGGGGAAACCATATATCAAATGACATGGTCATTTCCCCAGGGTGGTGACACATATGTACCAAGATTTATCTGATTTTATATTGTTATCCCAGACAAGCTGCAGCCACTGTGGAGCCTACCACTATGTTCCCTTTGTTCCATCTGACAAACCTTCAGAAATTTGGCTAAGTGCAGAAAGTAGCATTCTCATGCCTTCCGCCTACCTTCTGTGACACCCAATTAAAGTGCAGTTGACTGGAAAGAGCCTAAGACAATTCCATTATGCAGCAGGGTAAGAGGGAAACATCAGTTCCTGCGCAAAACAGGTTGCTACTTAATGACATATCAAAAGATTTTTACAGAAATATAGTTATTGGAATAAAAATGTGCTTCTTATTCAAGATTAAAAGCATTCAAGGATTTTTGAGTTCATTGGCAGAAATTTTCTCTAGGCATGCAGAAACATTTAGTAAGGATTTTGCTCAGTTATGGAAGCTGAGGTTGTTGCCATCAAATCAAAAGTTCTTCAATATTAGGTAGATTTTTTTCCATCTGAAATATATGTATCAGGTCTGAATAGCAACATTTTTAGAGCAGCCTAGAGATGGCTTCAAGCTATGCTGGTTGACATGAAAAACATAACCCCAGGTGGAATTTGGTTTGGTATCTTAAATATCATCCGGCTATATCTATATATAACTGTGGACAGAAAAAGGAGCAGGGCTGAAGAGGGATAACATTTAATTATCTACAATCTTGAAAACTTAAAGATGATAGCTTCAGGGGATTTTTGTTTTTTTTAAGAAAACCATTGACAATTAAAACTTTTACTATTTGACAATCTCTGGAAATAGATCAAAAATACTTATCAATAGTGTACAGTGAAGAGTAAACTTCAAAAACTTGGTTATATGCCAACAGATAGATGGACGTTTTTAGGTACAGCAACATTTTGGAGACAAAACTATCAGGTCAGCTTAGGTATCATCCTAATTTTTACGAGCTATTAAGCAAATATCTTTGTTATTCAATAGCATTGACTGTCATTTCAGAGGCAAACACACTTCTAGTGCAGTTGTTTTAATGGAGGTTTAAGGGTTGATGATGAGCTGCTTGGCTTGCCAGGAGAAAGCAAAAAAGCCAATTGAACCTCCTTTATTTCCACGGCTACAGAATCCACGGTGCAGGGCTTTGCAGGGAGCATGAAAACAGCCTGGGTGGGAAGTGGTGGCCTTAAGGGGTTGTAGACAGAAAACATTTTTCACCTGCTCTCAGTTTAATCACCAACCTGCTTAATCTGTGGGGCTCCTCATGTATTTCAGAAATAGCCTGCCTTACTTTCTCAAAGTTTGTGATGACCATGACCTACAGTCACATTCAAGTCAGGACTGTGCACTTGTGTCCATCACCCCAAGGGTCCACAATCACGTAGTAACAAAAACAGAGAAAAAGGTCTTAAACACAGTCTTAAACTTTGGGGGGTAAAAAACCCCAAGACTGAAAAAAAACCAAACCAAAACAAAAAAACAACAACAAAAAAACCCAAAAAAAAAAACAACAAAAAAAAAAAACCCAAAACCAAACAAAAAAAAAAAAACCAAACAACCAAACCACAAACAAAAAAGCCCCACACCAAAACCAACCAGAAGCCATTTTTTCAACTCCTATGAAGACCTCAACTCTGATTTCGAAGGCCTGCTAAGAAATAATTTTGGGCATATTTCTCAAGGATCAGCCCAGAGAGGAGACGTTTTAACAAAATCTATTAGTGAACAATAATTCATGTTATCTATCATATTGTGCTATTCATTCATGCATCACCTAACAAGATGACATTTAATACAAAATAAGAATGATGAAGGTCACAGGAATTTGCACAATTTATTATTGGTGTCAAGCCAGATTAGTTTAGCCAGTGCTTGACTAAAATTTGCCTAGAATGACTCTCTCTGAGTTAAAGGTTATTATCCAGTGGATATTTCTCTCTCGTACTTGGTTTTATACTGCGAGAACAGAACTGACTGTGGGGAGTTCTCTGAATCTCACTGGAAGAGGATTATTCACATCTCATGTCATGATTCTGTCTCTGCTTTCACTTACTTTTCCAGATTCCTGCAGTCACTCTTCTCAATAATCCACCTAAGGACTATGAGAAAATGCAGGAGTAGTGCTATTCTGTCAGGAAACTGACAGAGGAACACCCCTGGGAGACAAGGTGGGTAAAAGAGCACATGGTGTGTATGAGCAACGCCTTTTTTAAGAGTACCTTTAAGAGCTGACCTAAATAATCATCTGCAGGAATTAATGGCCCCTTGGAACATAAGCCAAAACCAATCCTACTTAATTAACCTATCTGATAATTCTGGGGTTTGCTCTTGAAGAAGCTTAACCATTTTAGTTCTTTAGTCAAGACAAATATGAAGTTGTAACAAATCCTAGTCTTCGTTGAAATACAAACCGAGGCAATCACTAACCATGGGTATAAATGCAGAAATTGTTCAGCACTTTTCAGAAATCTAGTCAAAGTTTATTCTTTCTAAAATGCTTGCCAAAGATTTGGGGGTTTTTTTAAACAGCTTTTTAAAATACCACATTTGTGCTTCTGTGAATGATTCAGACACTGCTCTCGTCCACTTTTAATGAAGTCGTCAGAGTTACATCAGGGTTAATTAAACCCAAGAGGCACGAAACTTCAGTGTGGATTAAAACAGGATGTCTCATAAGCCTTGGATATGAGAATGAATAATATTCAAATCTGACAAGTACCTATCATTCCCACATTATTCCTGGGCACATTGGTTATTCTATTTCCCTCATTATATGGCAAAATTTGTACACAAGACATGACATCAATTTCTATTTCATTTGGAATCATATAAACATCATTTATATCATCCAGTGCATAGTGTAGGGTTAAGCTACACCTCTGGGTAGCAAACAAATCCAGGCTGAGTTTCCATGGATTCATCATGAACAAAGTAATGTCTTTGAAGAGAGAAGTCAAAAAAACAACAATACAAAAAGCCCTTTGGTCTGAGCAATTTTAAGTCCTAATGCAACATTCCTGCCTATGAAAATTAATGCTGTAAAAGCCCTAGAGAGAAACCTGTAGAAAAACTAATCCATCACTTCAGCTAGAGCTGGGAAAAGCTTTCCTCTTAAACTTTTTTTTTTTTGAGACAATACTTTCTTCCAACTGAAATTATTCAAATAGTCAAGAAATCATTTTTTAACCTTTTTTTTTTTAAAATTTTCAGCTCAATCAATCCCTCAGTGTAACTGACTATGTAATCACATCAATATTAGACTCAGCACACAAAGTGTGAGAGGAACACAGGACCAGGACATCTTTTGGTGACACTTCACCTGTTCAGGGTTGTGAGCTTCAGGCACACAAGCTCTGTGCTGCTGTACAGGGAACGGGAATATTCACTCCCATAAATCTGCTTATGACTGACAGACTTCAGCATTACTTAGCTTTTAAAACGCTGTATTTCAATGTCATCAAAATTCCTCAAAAATAATAAGTTTCAACAAAATTTTAGAAGCAGTGCCAGCCTCTTCCCCCACCACTTTAAAAGTCATTATATGTTAAAACATTTGAAAGCTTCCTCTGAAGGATTCTACAAGATACAACACAAAAGATCTACATTGAATGCAGTGATCAGTTGCAACATGAAAGCTTCTGCTTTCATGAGCAGAGAGGAGCAAGCCCCATGTAATTTTTAGACTTATGATTATTTTGGGTTTTTTAACACTTTGCCTGTTCTCACAGGTGACAGCAATAGGCTGGTATACCTGACATACCAGGCTGTGCCTGACAGGTCACAGCAAACTTTGATTGCTTCTAATTTTGCTAAATGTAAACACTTGGGCTGCATTTTCCCAACATTTGTCTCTACCTCAGGCAAAACATATTGAGAAAGTTTCAGTGAAGATATTTCTGTAATTTCCAAGAACAAACTTGCAATATAAAAAGAGATAAGGTTTTATTAAAGTGATACAAAACTACCTGGCATTGATCCTTCAAGAAATTTTAGTGCCTGTGTGTTTCTTTTTCTTTAGCTTTACTAGATGGGCAGTAGTGACAGCAGAGCAGTGCTACTGTACTGATGGGAGGAGAGGAAGGGGAAGGAATAAAGACTCAAACCATCATAGCTGCTTTTTCAGAAATGGTCTGCAAATAGCTCGTGGCACCGTTCACGCAGAGCACGGCCTCGGGATTTAGTATCAGAGCTTTGGGAAGTGATGTGCCCTTCCCTATCTATAATGTAAGATGGACAATTCCAGCATTGTCCAAACTCCCCTTACCCCAGCTTGGGATGTTTCTAGCTGCATGGATGTGATTTAATAGAGTTCCTTCCCCCTGCTCAACTTCAGAAGCTGCAAGCAATCCCTGTGCTCTTCAAGAATGAATTACCAAGTTGGCTCTGCCTGATCTCCTAAATTTCAGCTGAAATCACACCTTATCAGGCAAATAATCAGAACAGTGGGAGGATTTGGGAGCTTAAAACAAGACAGGTAAGACAAAGTGCTAATGAACAAAACATTGAGTTTTCAAATGCAGTTGTTTTTCTTCAGTGCATTGAAAATGAATGCAGCTCATTTTCGAGGATAAGAGCATTCTTTGAGCCATATAGCTGTAACTGGGCTTGAATTTGCACTGCCACTGCCTTTGGAGAGTTTCATTATTTTTTATAATATTCTAGCTGCCATTCAAATCTCAAACAAATAATGAATAATGTAAAATCAATTGCCTGGGAATAGGTTTCCTTATAAAAATCCAGGGAGTTGGGGTAATGTGGCTCAATTTTATTTTTTTCCTCATTCCAGTTGTTCAGGAACTACTTTTAATCTTCAGACTCTCAGGTAATTTATATCCAGCAACCAACTTACAGATTTCATTTCATCAAACAGACTGATGAGAATGATAAATTTTTAGATTGCTGAAACATACGATCCTGACAGGTTTGAGATGCTGTGAATGGTTTCAGGAGCACCTCTTGGGGCAATATTACTTTTTATAGCTTCTTAGCAATGAAAAATCCATACTCAAAGCATGTTGAAGGACAAAACACACCTCACAGATAAGTTAGGACAAAGACCTCTGATAGGCATTTTACCAGCTCTGTTGATTGACGGTTGTTGGTTTTTATATTTAAATGCAGTAAAACATCTTTAATTACAATTACAATCACAATCACCTCTAGTGAAGTAGGAGCTACAGTGTATACTCCAATCAGCTTCAACAACATTCACATAATTGCTCACACACAATGTATTTGAAAATTTGACAGGTTAAATTAAACACTATTTTATTTTTGTATCTTGGCCTTGCTATCACTCATTTCTAAACAGAAGGATTTCTGTATGTCTTTGGTACTTTCAGCCTTCAAACAGACAAAAGTCACATTTAAGACCACGGTCTCAGCAGTTTGGCATAAGCACTTTGCAGTGCAGGTCTTTCCTTTCCTGAGATAATGAGCAAAGAGTTAAAATTATAGGTGTTTTTTCTTTTTTTTCCATATATAAAATGTAGCAATTTACCAACATTTCAAGTCTTTTAAGGACTATCACATTATTCACAGTGAAGCTAAAAACCAATTCCCTTTGCAAATTTCTCTTGTGTCTTTTCCACCATTGCAGAAGTCAGATTGCATGAAACCTTCTTCTATATGCATTGTGAAAGCGCTTTTGAGCCTGGAAACTGGTAGAGAGAAAAACAGTGCAGAGCCACTAACTTCAAAGCAGCAAGCCCTTGAAAGCTATTAAACAAAGAAAAACCATAAGGTTTTTTCATCAAGAACTACAGACATGTTGGCTAGGTACCCCAGAAACATCCCCAGAACCATGTCTCTAACAATTAGTTTCTACAGCAATGAACAGCCAGGCAACACCAGAAATTCAATGGAAATATCTGGGACTTCATTTGTTTCTTTTAATCAGTAGTTTCCCCATGAAAATCAGATCTATTTAATACAAAAGAAAATGTCAAATACCTCCTATTTTCTTACAGAGAAAGAAAAAGTAATAAACTAGAGATCTGGGGTGTTTCTGACCAGCATTAAGAGTCACTGGCTTTGCAAGCTATTTCAGGTTGTAGAGATAAACATATTTAGGACATACTGTGTCTAAAAATTCTTTGCTAGCTGTATCCTCCTGAATTCGTCTGGAATTAGAGTTTTAAATTTTGTATCCTTCGAATTACTAGGTCGTTGGAACATAGAGCCCCACAAAAATTCCTTTAAGTACTGTTAAAATATTCACAAGTTTTAATCAATAAATTACATGACTTGGGTTTTTTCAGTGACATGTTCACATCAAGTGTCAAAAAGATTCTCTTACTTGGTTAAATTTAAATGAGAAATTTCTCCTGTCTGCAGAACAAATGAAAACTAAATATCATTAATCTTTGATACTATGGATATTAACAGTATTTATAGCCCACCAAATTTGTGCACTCTGAAGTTTGAGAGCTCCCAGGGTAGATTAGCATTTCTTCACACCAAAAGGCAGGAACAAGTCACTTGCACACCAGTAAAACACATGCATAGCTCAGGACACCCTTCATAATTTTCAAAGGTCAATAATAGAAATTGAAGAAATACAGACATTTTCTGATTTGGTATCAAAAAAAAGACAGACCACAAGTAGTGCCAGGACTACAAGAATGAAAGAGAAGCTACTGCTGTTAAAACTGAAATTAAACTGGGTTGATGTAAACTTCTCTCTCATCACTGTCCTGATCATCCTATTTGATGATGTACACAAATATCATAGCAAAGGTTCTTCTCATGGAATGCTAGCTCATCTGCAAATTAGAAAACAATGAAAGCTAGAAAGAAAAAAAAGTTACAGTATCAGGAAAGTCTTTCCATGAGAAAGATCTAGACAAGTCTCTTGACATCTGAACTGAAATCTACACCCAAAAAAATCTGATACTCAGCAGGTAAGAATTCAGCTACAAGGGAGAAGGATTTTGTACGTTTGTAGTGCTGTGCTTAAGGTTTAATCAAATAATATCCCTAAATCTCCACCCTAACACACTTACCATACTCACAAATGACTTGTGTAATTTCCCACCTCCATGTAACATAACACTGGCACTAATTCAAAAGTTAAGTGATAATTCCCACAGACTGTTAAATGGTAATTCCCACAGATTAAGCCAAGAACTGAATAGCCAAAGAGGAGTTGCTTCCATGCGCCCACTGGAACTCTCCAGGAGGGGCTGAAAGTACAAGTCACAGCCAAAGTGAGAGGAAGAGATTTTTCTTTATTGTTCATTAAGCTGAACATCCTCATTTTACCAGGCAGAATATTTGTTATCAATCGGTCCAGCATTTAAAAGGAAAAAAAAATTAATTTTCCTATAACCTGGCTGCTCAGAACCACAGAGAAATCTCCCATTTCTTTAAATAATCCAAGTTAGAGGCTTCATAGCATTTGAAGTCACTGTGCCCACTCTTGACATATTAAATAATGCAGCATAAGAGGAGATTCTTCTACACAGCACAGCAAAAGAAGGAAAGACACTTTGAGCTGAAGGAGGCAATTAGGATAAAGCTGCAAGGGGACCCTCAGGACAAGTTTTGAGGGTTTTCTGCACAGTCACCTTTCTGACTTTTCAAGGACTAAAGGCATCAGAGAAACAGATGTAACAGCTGGGCTTTCTGCTTAGCATTGACAGCTCTGGCAAGGAGCAAGTGGGTGCAGACTAAGCCTAAGGAAAGCACTCTTCAAAGGTGCCTGACTGCAACTGAGGCAGCCAGACACACCTTTACTGTTTGCAGTCCCTAAGGGGAGCATGAATTGCTTTTCAAGGGGGGCTGGTTGGCCACTGCATTCAATGTTTCCCTCAGCACTGAGGCACTGGCAAAGGGAAGGCCGTGGGGCAAGAGCAGCAGGAACACGAGTGGTAGGAAAAGGCCAACAGCTGACATATTCTTGATCTGATCTCTTTCCTTTGCCAAGTCACAATGCTGAGAGCTGCGGCACAGTGATGTTTCCAGCATTGGGAAAGTCAAAAACAAGGTTGCCAAGTTTCCCCGCACTATGCTTTATTTATCCTTCATCTGACTGTGCCTGAAGTATCTCCTGTGGACTAGTTATGTAAGAGCAATCCTCATCTGCTGGGATTTCTTGAAACTTCCTATTACAGATACCCACTGGAAATGCCAACATACCAGAAAACATGACAAATTCCAAATCAGTTTGTATTTTGAGTGCAAGAACACGTTTCTATAGCACTGCCTGAAACTCTTAGTTAAAACAGAGAAATACACTAATGAGACCAACACAAACTCTACTTTTAGAGAATAAGAATAAATCTATTGCCTTCTTGATTTTTCACATGCACACAAGAGAGCAGGACTTTGGTTTAATATCATTATTCCTGTCAGAATCACTGTTCATATATAGGTGAGCTGAGAGTACAGGGCCATAGGACCTGATTTGCATCCTGATTACCTTGAATCACAAGTATGAGTCCATTTCCCAAAAGCATGACAAGAGCTCAGATTACATTTCCACACTGGAGAACAAAAGTGGAGAACAAAAAGAGGGAGCACATAGTTTTCAGGCCAGCATGCCAAGACTCAAAAATCCATTATGTAAATCATCTAGGAAAACCTATTCAGCCTGCTCATCTTGTTTGTCAGCTTGAACAGGGATCTGGAGAAATTCTCCAAGCTGTACAACTCAAGCTATCCTCTCCTTCCACAGTAACAATTTACACCGATGATACATTACACCAAGGAGGTGGAAGAGCAGACGGTGCTGGAAGCAGCCACTTTTTTTTTTTATATATACCAGGCAGAGCAAATGATTCCCAAGAAATTCTACAGATCTGATTAAAATATCAGTTTCCACAACACACAAGAGCACACTGTGAAATCTCTATTATCTGATACTTTCTAAAGAAAAGCAGCTGTTACCTCTGAGAAGTAAACAGCTCAAGTCCAGCTTGACTTCACCTGCCTGAGCCCCAGGAACAAACACAGCCCTACATTTGCTTTGTAGTGATGGATTTCAGCCTGTGCTATTATAAGGTAAGAAACAGAATTACTTGCAATGCGTTTGAAATAAATCAAGAACTGAAACTAAGCTATTGTCCATAGGAAAGATATTCACAATACGTGGTCTGTGCCACTAAAAATATTTAGGGATCCTGTGTTGAAACAAACCCACAAAGCAAAAAGAGCAATCACAAAAAAAAATATCGTCAAAAAAACCCCAACCAAACAGGAGCAAAACAAAAACTAATTGTCCCACTGCTGAAGAGTGAGTGAAGACAAATGTAACTTTACTCAGGTAAACTCAGAACTCTGGTATTTTCTGACTCATATTCTTGCAATTTTCATTGACTGCAATTACATCTGCACAGTTATTTTTTTTTCCTTCTTCTTATTCAATATGTTATCACAGAGGTGTTGCCACTGTCTCTGATAGGCCCTGCCTTGCCCAGCGGTACATCCCTCTAGGAGCTGCCAGGGATTGGCTCTGCTGGACAGACAGGGAGCTTCCAGCAGCTTCTCACAGAATCCAACCCTGTAGCTGCCCTGCTACCAAAACACGGCGATACAAACACAATACAAATGTGCGGTATCAAACGCAGGACAGTTCATACTCAGTGTAGTGCCTTGATTTTTAAGTCTTTGTTTATCATATGGTGCCGATATGAGTATCACAAATTCTTACAGACAGAAATAAAGCTCAAAACTTGACATTGTGGAGCTTACCTGCACTTTCTCAAACCTAGTGCTCTCAAGTCAGTGCTCAGTTAAAGACTGAGTTCAGAACAGAGACACACTGTCCAGAAGAAAAAAAAAAATAGGTGGGTGAGAAGAACAGTATAATTCCCAAATTTACACCAGCTGAAAATCTATTGATATGACAAAGACTGACAATTTGGGCAAGAAAGTGTAAAACGCAAATAAAGGTGTGTTTATGTAGTTCTGGAGGAAGAGAATTCCAGGTTAGCTTAGTCTCTTGTATGTAAGGAAAAACAACATTCTTGTAAAAGTGGCTTCCTACCAATGGTAAGAGCATTCCTATCAGTAAGCCAGTAACTAAAGCACTGTCAAGACAATATAAGAAACCCTGAAGCATAATAACACCCTGACCAGCCACAGGAGAGCTGCCAATATCCCTCAGGGTTGTTGAACTGATCATGTTCCCCGTATGTGTTTTGTGACACTTGTGGGAATTGATCCTTTAAGATATCTTTCATTATTTCTAACATATTTTCTAACTTCCACTCTATTTGGCTCAGGTTTGATATTTAATAACCTGAAAAAACAAACACAGGTGGGCTGCCAAGCTGCTTCTCAACAGCTTCTGCTGACAAAAGAGAAACCTAAGACAGCAGGCTGGAGCTGACTTTGCAAAGTTTGGCTTTTTTTGTAACAGTTTCCTCTTTTTAATTTGAAAGACAGGCATGAGCTTCCTCAGGGGAGTAAGCGTTTTAGGACAGTCTCAGAACTGCAGGCAGCCCCAGCACTGGGCTCCTGCCTGCAAACAGGGGCTCCATTTTCTCCATGCCATGATTTTTCTCCAGTGTGTTCATTGATCACCATCTTTTTGATGATCACGTTGAGGTCACGTACAAGATTTTTTCCCCATCTGCTGTGCAACAAACCTTCAGTTTCTGCTCCCAGACAGCTTCCCAAAAGTTAAAATCTACTCCCAAATTTGTTTATCGTCTTGGCTACATGTTTTTGAAATTTCACACAGCATCATTGAAGCTGTTCATTAGATTCAAGTTCCAAGAATTTTTCTCCAATTTTTCCTGAATTCTGATCTTGATTCATTTATTTGCACATATTTTTCCATAGCCTTTACTTTTTGTTCCATATTTTTCCATTTTGAATCAGAATTAATATTACCATCCCATGTAGTGATTTCCAGATGCATTTGGAACCCTGCTTTTCCTGGTGTAAAAAAAACACCCCCAAAGCAATCTTTCTTAAAAACTTCCAGGAGAAAAAAATGATCCAAGCAAAAAATAGTGAAGGGAATAAAGGGATATTTTCCCTGTTTGTGTTTGGATTTTTTTTATTTCCCTAGCATTTCTCAAGAGTTGAAAGCATTGTTTTCACCCTGAGATGGTGGTTCATGAAAACCAAGATATGTCCTCTTCAAGCTTCTCAGCAGTCTCATCGTAGTTTCAAAACAAGAACAGGACTAGGATTGTACTGTGGACACTTATAAGGAGGTCAAGTAATGAACTTGGAAAACACTGGAAAAGACAATGTTGAAGTGCTTTAGCTAAACTTGGGTAGTTTAAAAAAAAGTAAATTTCTTAATTCATCCAGAGTCTGTGTTTTATTTGCAAGGAAAAGACTGAAAGCAAATTTTAAAAGTCTTTGCTTAGCTATATTAATCCCATCCATAAAGCCTGTTGACAACTAGTCTGTGATTAATTAGGAGAACTGAATATAAGTTCTCACAGAGCTGAAACCACCATTGATCTCATATTCTCTCCAAAGTGAACAGGAAGTGCCTTAGTGACAGCTGGGTTTTCTCAGTGATGTACATACAACGCAGAAGTGGTGTTGTTTGTTAGTTCCCTGCAGGGTTTCTGGTAACCAAGATGAGACTCCTGCCTAAGCTGTACTGTCCTTATTTAAGTCAGTTACTCAACATGCAACTGGAGAGTTCACATTGTGTCAAGACACCTCCCCAGTGTGCGTGCAGTCAAAATTAAGAATGCCCCATTAAGTATGGTCATTAATATACATAAAGAGAGAGCACAAATAACTTACCAATCTAGGTCTTCACAACTCCAGTAAGATTTAGAATTAGTCTACTTCAAATAGCTGCAAACAAGCATATATGAGGAAAAAGTGCCTGTAGTCAATAGTACCAACAGAATTATGCAAAAATACCAGCAAGTCGAGTAGAAAATTGGCTAGAAATTGGAAATCAAGTTGTAATAAGTAATTGTTTATAAAGGAGGCAAACAGAGTAGAAAAGATACTTCTTGTTTTCCATCTCTATCAGTTATGTGGATGAAGGAATAAGAATTCCTTCAGGAAATTCAAGAAATTGAATAAATACAGTTTACAGGTTTGCCTAAACATTGGCATAAGAAGAGATACTGGGTTCCAAATGCTGTCCCAGAAGCACTTTGACACAGAAGTCTAACAAATAGAATTTAATACAGCTAAGTGAACGTTGCATAATGGAAGTTAAATATTAATTGTAACTGCAAAGTAAAGAGCAAATAATGCAGACAACAGATATTAAAAGGATTAATGAAGCGCAATAGATTGTTTCTCCCCAGCTGCATTGTAAGAGCAAGAAAACGGGAGAGCAAGATGCTTGGCTGACCAGAAGTCCTAAGTTATATTACACAATAAACAAAATAATATATGCTTGCCATACTAAATTCAGTTTTGGCTCATTATTTACAGTAAGATACTTAGGGGAAAACAAACAAACAAAAAAAGGAACATGCAGGGTAGGTGTTATCCTAGTCAGAGTCAAACAAGAATTACCATGAACTTGTGTCTCCTCAGTCTGTTTCAAAAGACACACGAGTAAATGCTTAATAGTCTTCAGCAAAAAATGCATATGTTTATCAGCAGGTTCATTATTTCCCTCACAGGTGCTTATTTATGAAGGTTCCCTCAGGTCGAAGTAAAGCATATTCACTCTCCATATTTCTAAAGTAAACACGTCTGTGATTATCATTGATGGGAAGAATTGCGACAGCAATGCAGAGCAGGGATCATAAACAAAGTGAGACTCACCAAGCTGTGCACAGACACAAACACAAGTGATGGTGTTGCTAACAGCTGGTAAACATACAAACTTGCTGTTCCTGTCGTGTTGTGTGACATTAGGGTCAAGCATGTGAAACACAATTTTATTGCTTACTTGGAATCTCCATACATTCCTTTTAATGCATCATTAAAAGGCTTCTAGCTAAGCCTGGAATACAATATTAATGTGGTGAGCCATTCTATTCATAATGGTGCATTGTCAGTTTTAATACGAATAAGACTAAATCCTAGGAAACATATTTTCACATTGACCTGTTTTTTCCTCTCATGAGTGGGCTGTGCATGGGCTATTCCCATCCCCTTTTTCTTAATTTTTAAAATTGATGGTTAGAAAACTTCTTCCAGAAGAATATGTTTGATTTCATTAATACTATGATTTTGGACTGAAAACCTGTGAATTTTAACAGAAAGGAAAACTCCATCTCTTCCCTCCCCCACCACCATCCCCAACTTAGTCTCATTTGTTAAAGCCCCAATTTACACATTGAAAAGTATTTTTTAAAAAAGAGAGAGACCTGTGATGCAGTTCTTACAGTACTAATTTATGCTCTTATTCCTTAGATGGGCAAAAATCCATTCCCCATTAGATCACCAAACTTTGGTATTCTTTCAGAAGCAAGAATATTTTCCTGCCAAATCCATGAATGTTATTTCTGTTTCAGAGCTAAATTTCAAGTTTCAGAGCTAAATCAAAATGAGTTTTTCCAGGTCTCCACAAATTCTATGAATATTGCCTTTTCTGAAAAGGAGTTTTTGCAAAGTGGAGAAAGAATCCACTCCAAAGTTCTAATGAACAAAAACATCTGACAAATTTGTTTTCACTGCATCATGCAAACACATTTCTACAGTTCTGACGGTTCTCACATTTTTTGAAAGTGTGTGCTTTTCTAGTCAGTCCCTCTAAATGTAAAAAAAAAGTCTGCTTATGTTTATATTATGCAGAATCTCTAACCATAAAACATTAACCTGGTACAGATGCATGTCTAGAAAAACTTAGCATGTTACACAGTTTAATTTTCTGCTATCTGGCGTATTTGCTTTGCTTTCTTTTCCATCTTTCTTCACTATGACTCAGTGCTTCATTCTCTCCTCATGCTTTTAAAGGAGCACCCATTTAATAAATTGGGTGCTAATCAGTCTTAGTTAACAAAGGTCTTAAGTTTTCCTCAAATGATGATTTAGTTAATCTACTACAATGATAATAGTAATTTGCAAAATCAATAGACCTCTCTAGAAATAAGGTCCAACCATACAAAAAAAAAAAATTCTAGAACGTCCTAGAGCATCCTGGTCTGTCAAAAATAGCCACAGATAGGGAGTGACATTTACCCAAGAAAACTGAAGTTGCAGTTCTCCAACAGAGAGAAGAATTTTTCTATCCAAGATTTCCTGCTATTTGGAGACAGTAAAAAAGTCTTAACATTTGTCTCAAGAGGTTTTAATTCAGAAGCAGAGTTTAAGAGATAAAATTTGCAAATGCGGGATTCAAGTACAGCTTTGCATTTTTATAAATGAGTCATTCTATGTCCAGTGTCACGGAGACACCCTGGAAGATGAGCCAGGATGATTGTTTCCACTTTAAAAAGAATAAAAATAGCTTTGTGAAAAGAAGAGAAAAAAAATCTGCTGTCCAGTTCAAAATCAACACCAGTACTTCTTCACAAGACTGGCATAATAGATGGTCATGTACAGAACTCAGAACATGTGCTTTGTATTTTCGCTAATGAATGACTGAGCTAGTAATAGAAATTTTGATAGACAACAGTGAAAAAAGACCTCTTCAACTGCAGATTGTATTTTTATCCAACACAATGTGGTTTTCCTGACACATTGCCACCCCAGGCATAGTATATCAACTGAACAACATGAATATGATTACAACTCCGAGCCAAAGAATGACTCTAAGGACCACTCGTCAAATAGAAATGTATATTAAAAAATCAATTTATTTGCATTAGTTGAACTTCTAGATTTTTACCAATAGTTTGGTTACAGCCAGTGGGCCAGACTCGCAGCTGATATAAATTAACATAGTCACTGGAGCTCAAAAGAACATCAGACGACTACTTGTGTCAGTCATAGTGAGCTGAGATGAATTAAATCTCTAGTAACACTCCAGCTGGTAGCCAGAATTTTATTCCAAGGGAAAAGGAAAGAGAATCAGGTGTAATGGAGTATGAAAGTTGATTGAACACAGACTATAGAGAGCCATTGACTATGGAGTTTGGACTAGATGATTGGGGTGCAAACCTAATTAAGACATTTGCTTATGAAAATGTACCTAACAGTCTAAAATTTAGGTGTTTACTTAAACTAGGCATCTGGAGATCCTTTACAGTTAAAGACTAGTAGCAGACACGATTCAGCTCAAAAGGAGACCACCAATTCCTCTTCAAAGACTATAAGCAAAGTTATGCACTTGTTTTGGTCAGATGCTTAACTTTCAAAGGGATGAGCTCTGTGTGATTTTTTTTGCAAGTAATAGACTTGATTACCTTTCACCGCCCCTTACCTATTATCCATTATAATCAGTTAGAAAAAACCCACACACTGGAAAGGACAAAACTTTTCCTGTACATTGAGTACAGTACATATTCTTTGTATATGATTAAGAATTGAAAAAATGGAGAGACACTGTACACTGACACAGTCACATATATGTCAAAAAGACAGCAAGCATTTAAATAATTTGTAGAAACGTTTAGCATAGATAGGACAACATTTCTATACCAACAAATGACATGGTAAAAATGCTAACAGATAGAGACCTGAGCTGCAGCTAACTGATCCTATTTCTGTAACTTAAACCAATTAAATATTTTGGGCATGAGACTGTAAAACAAATTTATCCAAGATATAATTAAACAGGTGATCAGGACACAGAGTAAGCTCTTGCACAATCAAGATTCAGCACTTAGAATAGGAATAAGGCTCCCATGCAATCTTTTGCAAACTCATTCTGATCCCTGTCAACATCTCCTTTATCCAGAACTTTTCTCTACATGAATAATAATCATCCTTTGTTTTTGTAGGCAGGTACATTGCAATGATTTTCTGTCTATCAAAGATGCAGCAGGTCACAGTTTCTACTTACATTCTTTTATTACTGAAGGTGGGCAGCAATTTAATCAAGAAGGGACACCACTGACAAAGTTTCTGTTCCGATATTAGCACAGCTGTACATCTGTGTCTAGGAGACACTCTGGAAAACAACGAGAAAAACCCCTGTCTGAATACTAGCCAACAAAATTCAGTTTACATGCATACCCTATGGAGGGCAAGTGAGAAGCCATAAATAAGTCTGACTAAATGAACAAGCCATGTCAGATGCAAGCAAATGTTCACAAATGTCATTAACTCCTTCCCCACAGACTGCCTGAATACAAAGGTTGTGTGACGCAAGCAAGCACAGCCTCATGAAATCTTCTATTCATAGCAGAGCTTGATTTAATAGCTATGGCCCATGCCCTCAAAGGCTTCACTTACCCATATGAATTCGTCACTCATGTCAAGGTGAATTATGACCAAATGACAATTTTCCTATACATTTCCAATGCTTTAAGCTTATGGTTTTTTAGATACCACATGAATCAACCAGGCATAAAAATTAATTCTGCATTCAGAGACTGGCAAATGTACTCATTTATTTAAAGTTTGCTCACATGGGTAGATTTATTTTTGCATAACTCTCCTACAGGACAGGATTAATCCAACCTTTCCCTGGAAAACTTCATTACACTTTAACATCAGAGAGCACCCATTAAAACTCAGAGACAATGCTGAGCTGATGGGTTTGGCTGTTTCTGTATGCTGAGAAGATAAGGGATTATCTTAGAAAGCTTCTTAAATCTAAAAATATCTCTCAAAAATTTTTTTCAATTAAGGAAAAAAAAAAAAACTAACACCCCCCTAAAGAGACAGTCAATAAATAATTGTATGTTTGAAAAGCAGCAAGTATTCAAAGCATTCCTGTGCATAGTACCAGAGATATCTGTATTTCGTTAATATCTTAGCTCAAGAGAGAATGTAAATAACTCATAAGCCTATTTTAGATCTTCAAAGTAAAGAAAGTTTGCTTGCCAATGATATCCATTCAACTTCTCTTTCATTTACCACATTTCAACAACAAAAACCTAACAAAAAAGACCAACCTGTCCCTGTGAGTGGAGAAGAGAAAGAACGTATTCATGTACTCTACTTCTAATTTTTTCTTTCACCAGATAGCAAGGGCTGACCATGCCCTAAAGGTCAATTTCTCTCTCTTTGAGAGAAGAATCAGACATTATAATGTCCCATCTGGAGAACATCTTGTTCCCTTTCATTAGATGGCTGAATTCACCACATATCCCCCAAGAGAGCTTTGACTTCAGATTTATGTATCTAATGGTAAATGCTCATAGAGGCGATGTGAAAATCATGCAGAAAATACCTCCTAGCAGAGTCCTTCAAGAAGCAGAAACTATAGGCAGTGAAAGACAGTCTTTGCCTCCCTTCAATCATCAAAAAGACATAAAGTGAATTAGAAATATAAAGCTCCCATAAACTTTTCTTTAGGGACACAAATGGTCTAAATTGATCATCTCTGAGCAGACTGACCAGAGGTTGACAGAGGGTGCAGATTTTAAGACAAAAAACTTCTTGAAAAATATTCTTATCATATCTTCCTTTGCTGAATAGAGTGTATGCAGCAAAAGTTGATCTCCTCTCTTACACATACACTGAAATCTAAATTTAAGATCTCCAAGAGAAAAAAAAATTTAAAAATTCTGTCTTTTAGATTTCTGGCAGTTATGTTTAATAGCCCAAGATTTATTATTACTTTTAGGAAAATCACCTGATGTTGTCTTTTGGACTTGAACTTTAAACAAAAAGATAATTTCTGTTAAAGGTAAATAAAAAGCACAATGATGGATCACCCTTTTTGGCAAGGCCAAGTTCAAATTTTACCTTAGGTCTATGTGCTCAGCTACCTAAAATCACAAAACTGAATGCAAGCTTAAAGACTAATCTAATCTTCATTTCCAATGCTAATCTTAAAATAATATTTTTAAACTACAATTTATTTTAATCATGAAATCAAGTTCTGGCAGTCTGTAATTACATGGGCATCATTTACTCTCATCATTAGTCTTTTTGCATCCATTAAACTGTTTTGCCACCAAAATAACTCTACTGCTTGGGAGGTGTTAGTCTGCCTAGGCAACATCCTGCTGACTATTTAGTAGAACTCACCTGAGACACATTAATCAAAGGTCTTCATTTCAAGATGTTCAAACCCTAGGATGCAGCTTTGTAACCTTAATTTATTTACCCTGTTCTATGTGTTGATGCTAGTTCATCAAAACTGTGCTATAAGTAAAGCACACAGAACAAGACTTTCGTGAAGCTGAATCCCCAGGAACAAATCCTTGCTCTTTAAACCAAGTCTCCACTAAAACAGCTGGAACGGCTGGGTGCCTATGCAGAATTCAAGCACAAGGATTTCTGCAGCAAAGATCTGCCTCAGACACAGCTGACTTCATTGGCTGGCATATTGCAGCAATAATTTTGGATTCCCTCTCCCTATGCCCACTCCTAGCAGCTTTTAAAGCCCTGAAGATTATGAGTCCAAGACCCCTGTGTAAACCCTCAACTGTCCTAAATTTTAAAGGGAGCTAATTTGCAGAGACAATCTATCCTTCAATAATTAAATGGCATTTCACTTCTTACTGCAAAGACTGAAATTGAATGTGATTATCTAACAAGATAAAGGGCATGATCTGGATTTTTACATGTGTGTATTTATATAACCCAACATAGGCATCTTCATTAAATAGTCTTGCAAGTATTATCACTGAAAAACTGAGTTGCAAACAGCAGAGAATGACAGATTTCAGCTATTTCCTCTCCTGGTGAAATTTCTGGGTTTCACGGATTGTATAAAGTCACCGTAAATGATGAATTCCTACCATGCCTGCTGGGCATGGTGAGAAAACAGCAAAAAGATAAGCAACTATAGCTATGCAAATCTTTCCTGGTTTATCTTTTGCTAAGGTTAACAACAATGCAGCTGCACCAGGGTTTATAGTATGAAGTATAAAAAGGGAAATGCCTGTGGTAAGCAACCATGATGAAAGGAGAAAAAAGGAAAAAAGAGCTTCATAACCTTATATGCTATGTGCATAAAAGCATTTTAAAGACATTTCATCTCTTTTCCAAAAAGAGCCTGTGCAACTGTAATCTTAAGTTTTCAAACTTAGTTCTAAGAAACTGCAATATCTGTCTTCTTCACAATTTTCTTCAATTCAAAGCTGATATTTAAAAGTCCTTTTCTGACCTTTGTTACTTACTCCTATTGTTTGACCTTACTCTGATTAGGCCCATTGATAGCTGTGAGAAATGTGGGATAAAATTCCAGGTCAATTGAGCTACTGTAAAACGTCTACTGAATTAAATAAAGAAAAGCTTAATTTGTGGAAGTAACTTCTTGGTATCATTTCTGAACTTCACTGCTAGCTTCACTTTCATAGTGTGAAAGAGACCTTGTTCTTTTCTTTAAGGGTGTGCATTCCTACATCCTGCTTCCAGACAGAGCCTCACCTCATGTCCTTGCTCACCTGAATGCCACTCCAAGAGGAATCACTGACTCCTGACGTCTTCCACAGGAACCCCAACAGGTTTTCACGGCTGACCAGTTTCACAGGACAGACAATCCCCGCTAGGATGGCTTCCTTACAAACACGATCTCACATGCTTTGAGCTTCATGGAGCAGCTACAATTACCAGAAAGTCTGTGCAGGAATCTGCAAACCAAAAACATTTCTTCTCAGAACACTAACAAGGAAGTTGGTAGATGATAATCTCAACCAAAATCACTAACCTGTTCCCACAATTGTCACTGGTTCCAAAATTTATCACGCATATTGTCTTCCTTTTCCAAGAAATTTGAGGTGGATTGTTTCAGTTCCACTGCCCAGCCTCTTGAGACGTTTCTTGTAGGGCTCCCAGATATTTGGTAAACTCCAGGCCTAACACTCTGTTACATGTATTAGATCAGACAAGAAGGAATGTAAAGAGGGACAGGCTTCAGCTATCAACAACACAAGAAACCCCTGTGTATTAATGTCTAAGCAACAGACTCACTCTGAAACCCCTCATGAGGCTGAACACAACTTGCAAAGCAGAAAAGGCTGATGCCTTCATCCAGTGCCTCTACATGTCTTTGGATAGGCATTGGGATATTGCATTATCTTCACTGGTAAACATGAAATAAACTGGTTTTTGGCATCACAGGACACGTGAGAAAGTCACTCTACAAATATTGTGATAATACTTTGCCCTTAGTCTGCTCATGCAGAGAACAAGCATTCAGCAGCTTCCAAAAGCTCCAGGCTCATGCACTCAGTAAATCTCATTTCAGAGCAAAAGCACTTATGGCATCTTGAAGCTGTTGCCACCAACTGAGAGAACTAAAATAATTTATTGAGAAGAATGCAGCAACTCCCTCAGCACACAGCAGCAAGACCTCACTTCCTTACCTAAGCACAATCTCCTCCCTCCTGCTCTCCCTATTCCCTTAGTTCAGGGACATAGAGGGAGAAAGCTGCAGCCTCAAAATGATGTTTTGTTTCCCATCACCAAAACCATCAAAATCTGAACACTACATGGTATAAATCAGTAGTATTGCCATGGCTTTGAAGCCGCTCTGAATTACAGCAGCGGAGATCTAGCAATACATGTACTGTATTTTCAACTCTTCATACGATCTAGCAAAGAAAATTTAATTTTCACAGCACACCTGAGAACAGGATCATAAGTATGCAATGTGCTTAAATTAAAGCTACACACTGTACGCAATATTGTTTACCGATTCAAAGATTAACAAAGTTACACTAAATTTGAGCTCTGCAGATAGTAAAGCACATTAAAGGGAGCTCTTATATTCCACTGGTATTCTCTAAGGTACTTTTGTGCCTATAAATCAGGTTTGGATTCACACAGAACATTTAGCAGACTTATGCATGATGCACTGAAACAGAAGTAAGATATAATTAAGCACTGACATGACAGCTAACAAATGTGTTTCTGAGCAGTTTCCACATGCCTCATGTGGCATTATGAGGCACCTAAGCCAAAAGCTCAGGGTACATTAACTACCAGAGAGGGGCCATAATTCTCTCCAACTGTGCAACCTGCCACATTTCCTTGCTATTTTGAAATGCAATTTGCAAATTAAAAGAATAGGAAAAAAAAAAAAAAAGAAAGACAATCAAACTTGTGTAGTGAGAACAAAATCATGAAAATCACAGTAGCCTACAGGAAAGTTTCCCAAATTCCACAGCTATCCGAGAATAAACCATACGGTAAACACCAAGGATAGATAATGAGGTCAGAGATCCAGTGTTAGTTTTCCTTTTAGCCAAAGTGCTGAGTGTAAATGCAAGACTGTAGGTAGCAGAGTGCTATAACATAACCTATGATGGAATTATGAAAAAAAGCCCTAAAAATAATTAGCAGTACAGCACTCTGTAGTTTATTTGGAAGGAATTCTTCCACTGAGTTTGCTCATGTGCTGAGGCAGATGAGCGCTTCTCAGCCTGAATCACAGTCGTGCTGAGAAAAACGCACAGTGATGCCGTAGCTCTGGAATATTTCATTTCTTGGCAGTGTATGACAGTAGCACTAGTCACTTAAATTCAACACCACCAGCTACTTAAATCCAACAGCAGCTGTTAATGATTTAGCATCTACTGGCAGTTTGTCCCCCCTAGCCAGTAAGCAGGGTTGCAAAGGTCTACAGGCACCATCGTGCTGATTAGCAGTGATTAACAGTGATTAGCCTGTTTGATCCAGGATTTATACACAGCACAGGCTGTGCTGGAAATCAATCTCCATATCTGGGATTTAGATCTGAGTTGCTGGGGAGGATGTCCCTGCCTTGCTGGTTGCAAAAGCAGGCAGCACGCCAATAGGCAGAGCAGGCAGGAAAACTTTCACATTCCCAGCACCCCAGCTCTCTGACTCCGCCTCGGTAATCCATGGCAGCAAGGACAGCCCAGCGTACCCGAGGGTGGAGCTGAAGAGGGCAGGGTAAGGCAGCAAAGCAGCTCCTCTTTAGGGCCTTTTCAGAGCTTGCACTGTGGAGAGTGAGGTGTGTAAAGCCACAGGTCTTTACACCGTGAATCAGCTGTCACACTTCCTATACCGAGGGCATTGCACACCCATCTCAGCTATAAGCAATTCCACTGTCCAGGCAGGTTAACCCCTTAATCTCTCTGGATACACTCTGGAACCAATAGAGACAGGTCATTGGCTGTGTTCCTTCCACAGCGATCAGCCCTCTAAATTCCATGCACAAAGTCTGGTGTCTCAAACCTTCCCATGGCCCAAACCTGCCTGCTTACTGATCCTTAAAGTGTTTCAAGTCACCTTGAGCTCTTCCATGGCAGGGCATGAGTGGGGAAGGAACTTTTAACTTAGAAATTGAGTCAAATCTGGATGTCTGCTGAGGGACATGGCTGAAATTTTCCTTACTGGCTTCCAAAAGCAAAAAAAAATTAAACATGTTGAGATGAAGAGAATAAATAAATCAGAAGTGGTTTTCCTTTTGTTAAACTGACCTCAAAAACTGGCACCACTACTGCTACTGAGACCAGACAACTCTTTCCATATAGTAATATTTTTATCTGAAGAGATTATTTTGATACTTTTTTGAGAATTACCTCGAAACACTCTAGTATATTTTTCATTTGAAAGTTTGTGTTTCATTAATTGGGTAAGAAATATTTTAAGGATTATGGAGGTTTAATACTTTTTTCTTTTAACTTTAATTTACATCACACTGTAGAATTTGGACAATTTGCCCTTAAATTGCCAATTAACTGAGAAAATAATCATTTGCACAGTTGCGTTCCACAACAACCCAAGAGGGGAGCAAGGTAGCTCCATTATCCCAGCATTTGAATGCTCCTGGGACACAGAACAGTCTGAACTTGAGAAGCAGGGATTCCTTGGTGTGTAAATGCCGAGATGAGTTCACCCCTCTAGCTTTTCTCTCCTGAGAAGCATTCATTTCTCTTCTCCACAGTTTTATTCAGTGATTGATTCAATTAGAAAAACAAACAAAACCCCCAAAATAAAATACCTAAACCCAAAACCATACAAACAACTCTGCCCCTCAGAGAGCTCAACACTCCCAACCACAAACCCCAGATTAAAAACCCCACACAAAGGGTCAGATCACAATAGTCCTGATATTTTTACCAATATCAAATTTGGTTGAAATTAGGCAACAAGTTCAAAAGTTATTAGGCAGAACTGACAGGTACACACACACATGAACTTAAACTTCTTTTTCTCAATTAACACTTGTTATCAATAACAACAATAATAATAAAAAAGAAAAAAAGCCTGAATATCAAGCATTAGAATTTAGCTTTCCTACTCTCAGCCAAAAAACCACTTATCTCTACACTACAACATTATAGCAATTTTTCTTCAGTTTATGACTTCCATTTGACACACTGAGCTTCACCCTGCTTTGCCCATTTTATTTTTGTTTCTGCTTTTACACAAGTTTTGGGAGATAGAATCAAGCAGGAGGGAGAAGATTGAGGAAACAAGAATAGAGGGGACAAAAAGAGAAATATCCTTTATTTAGCAAGTCCCTGGGGAAATTTTGAACATAAGATAAATTTCAATTAGATCACAGGCTCCAAAACCCAGACTGTGGAGTACCTGGCCACACCAAGCATAGCAGAAACCCAGCTCCTCTGCAACAGGGCTTGTTACAGAAAAAGATGCAGAATTCAGGGTCCATAGCCTTCTTCAGCTTTGCAAAGTTGCTGATAAAAGGCAGTAGGGAGCTATTAATCTCAAATATTAGTATAACATATATATACATGTATAACGAGAGAGCTAATGTATGCCTTTATATAAAGGATTGAGATTCATGAGGAAGCAGCCTGACTGTGAAAAAGCACACAGCAATACTCTACCACAAACCTGTTGAAAGAGAACACAACAGCCCAGAAAACACAGAGTCAAATAAAAGACCTCATTGCCCTGTTTTTCTAGGATTAGCCTTTTAGCACAGGGTCAGGGAGAATGTCTGCACAAATGCGTGATTGCTCTCCAGGGACCAGAAGTCCAGGCGTGTTCACTCATGCTCTTTCTGCTGCAGTTAAGAAAAATAAAGCAATCTGCTGGATTGTCTTAATAAAAAAGGAAAATGAATTAAAAAGCACAGACCATTTTAACTAAGCCCATCATTTATACCACTAGGTGTAGGAGATGTGACCAGTCAGCTAGAAATAATCCAGCTGGTTGGAAGCAAGCAGCAAAATGTTCATCCCATTTCTTTCGCTACCTGCTACATAATAAAGAGGAGAACAAAATAAAAATGGGGGTAAAAAAGACCGTATCTAGTTCTGAAGAGTTTTACTCAAATCATAGCATCCTATGAGAACTACAGTGGTTCATTTTGGCCTGCAATTAAAGCAAAGATAATCCTTGCCATTGTGGGGGTGAGCACTGGCAGCAAGTCAGAGAACAATAAAAACAAAATAGATTGACATTTCAAAACTTTTCCCTCCTCATGCAGGTCATACTTTGTTCTGGCTACCAAACCTGTCATCTGTCTTGCTGAATTCACCACCACACAGACTGTCGCACCTGGCTGGATCACCAAAGCAGCTAGTCAGTCCCATGCATTTTTCCTGATGAGCTGAAGTCCCTAAGTAGTCATTAACACTCACCTCTTTGCCCAAAGAATTCCTCAGCCGTAGTCAGGATCCAAAAACATCCTACATTGTAGCAAATTCACATTCTTGAAGGTGCAAAAATTCTGTGTCTGTTGCTTATCTTCCAAAATAGTTCTTCACTCGTGGTGCTTTGTATATAACTACACCAAGTGGAGGCACTTTCTCCTTGAAACAATGCAAGTACTGATATTCTTAACTTCCTGCTGATTCTTATTTACTATTAATAGCCAGTCTTCCCCCTCTAGTTATCAATTAGCACCTCTGGTCAAAAAGAGGGAAAAAAACCACTTGCTAGCTGTGTCTTGACTTTGGTCAGGGCTTTAACAAAATTTCTTACATTATAAAGGGTCATATGGAGCCTATTGTAGATAGAGTGGAAGTTAACTGCTATTCACCGTGATTCTGGGAATCTGAACAGCTTGATTAAAAAAGCCCGTTTATTGAAAGGTAGTAGGAAATAACATTTTCCACCTATTTTTCACTTTTGTGTCCTCTTTGATGAAAACTGAAAACACAATGACATTTTGTAACATCATGCTGTTTTCAACACTTTTTATATTAAAAAAAAATATGCTATTGAAATACTTAATTTCATTTTGTTGAAATGAAACGTTGAAAAAATAATTCATGCATTTTAATCTACAATTAGTGTCTTCCACTTGTACTTTTTAAGGCTAAAAATGTTTTAAATAAAAACATTTTATTTGACATAAAGATTAATCCTTTTTTTTATGAGAGTTTAGAAATGCTGCAAGTAAAAATAATGAACAAATAAACCACACAAATATCTTGAGCTGAAACTTCACTGAAATCAATAATGCTTGACATAAATCGATTTGGCACCAGTACATTTTATATATTTCTCATAATTGATATGATTCAGAGTATTCTTAAGCACAAACATAAACATCTGTATAAATACATAGAACTACTGTCTCTCAAAAATACTATTTTAGAGGGGAAAGAGTACAACTTCAGAGAAATGGCTCCAGGTTCTATATATGCCATTTGAATGCCACATGGTTTTAATATTCCCTCTCTAGTTACTGAGACTCCATATGCCCAGCCTGAAAACAGGTGAAACAATCACCATGGAACATTTCTAAAGCTCAATGAAAAAAGGAAAAGTTTTAATAGCTTGTGTTTGTTCATGTATTTCCTCCCAGAGTCCAAACAGAGGACATCTGTGATATTTTGTATTTGGGAAAACAGATTCAGAGATGTAACAGCTCATAAAAGCACTCAATGAGGAAAATGCACGTGCAATTCAGGCCTTATTTTTCTATTTTCCTCTTCTTGTACCATAAGGAAGCTTTCCCCTTTTGAGGTCTATGTTAGAAACATCAGCATACTCACAGAACTATTAGTCAACTCTTTTGCAGTATTTCCTTCTTTTTTTTTTCTTCTTAGTCTAAATCAGTACTTAGTCTGCTTTCAAAGAACATAAGTGAAAGTGATATGATTAAAGAAGCTTTACAAATAATAGAAGACAACTCTGTGGACTTTTATCTCATGACTCTACAGACTGCAGGACTAGAAACTGAGCACGTTGTAGTCCAAATAAATGTTTTTCAGGGTGAAAAGAGGAAAAGGGACATTGGCATTGTCTGACACCATCTAGCTCCATAAAGCAGCAACAGAAACTCTTAGCAGTAATCTCTGCTTAGATTACGTTTGGATGTGGTCTCACCATGTTTGCTTCTCTGACTTTGCCTGGGGTTTTAAGTTTGTCAGATCAAACTAGTTGCTTGACAGTGATAAAGCTCCCTGATTAATTATTTGGATATGAATTAGTGAACTACTTAATGTGAAAAATAATTGTTAAAAATGAAAATAAAAAAAAATTTAAAAACCTTGGCCATTATTTCTTGAAGTAACTTAGAGTCTAAAAATTTTGGAGACATCTCTGCTTTCTCTCAGTAGGCCTCAGAGAAAATTCACTTCATTTATATCGGATCCTTTGTATCCTGCTCAATGATTAAAAGGTCTCCTCTTTCCCCTCCATCCTGCCATATTTGTCCTGTCTCTGATAACCAGAGCTGATGAACTAACACCAAGGATTGAACTGATGACCTTCCCTTCCATACAGACAGACACTGCTCTCTGATCACCTCTGTTTCTGAAACAAATGCTCTTTTGACTTGCAGCATTGCTTTTCCAAATATTTTTTTCAGTCTTTATTAATATGCTTTCTATTGAAATGTTGTTCAGGTTATCCTAAGGATTAGATTTTCCTTCCTGCCATACCAAGTGTTTTTGCAGGATCTGTTGAATTAATGTGGGAGGTGATGAACACTTCGGAATAGCATGTTCCCGTTTTTCAGGATATTAACTTTAGAAATGACAGAGANAAAAAAAAAAAATCAAGGACATCTATCTAGTTTCTCATAGGTTTTCAGAGTGTGTAGATCCCAGCATCCCTTTGTCCACATTAACTGAACTCTGGATATGACTCAGGTCTCTCTTTTCTTCTTATAATGAGGAGCTAACAGGGAGATATGGCACAGACATGTCCAAGTCCCCACTGCATCAACCACAGCGGTGAAGTACTCTGAGAAATGTTGACTCTTTCCTTCGTTCTCAAAGTGGTTAGGTAAAGCATTGAAAACTCATCAGTTTCTAGTTTAAATAGTGTTTTACAGAAGTTAAAACATTTCATCTGTGGCCAAGAATGATTTGTGTCTTTTTAACACTACATATTCTATGCAGGTCTGCTAGTTTAGATCTCTTGGTGTACGTGAAGGCCAGAACATTCTTCACAGAGAGCTGCTGTAACTGCTTTGTGCAGAAAATTGGCTCACAGGACTAAACATTGGCAAAAAGCCTAAAACAATAGTTGTCCATGGATAAAATCTATTAAGCATAAAAGAATTATATATAGTGAGAGCAAAGCAAGGATCAATGGTGCAGTGTGAGCTTCTTTAAGATGAATATATATGAAGCTTACATGAGAGAGCTGAAAAACTCATATTGCAGAGAATGTGAGGAATGATAGCAATGAAACACTTTAAAGAAAATGTTTTCTCAAGGGCACCACAGGATTGATGAAATGATCAAAATAAACAGGTGAAGTCAGATTCTACTCATGTTTTTCTCAAAATTGTTCTCATATCCCACGGGTAGGACTCTTCACCGTCAAGGATTTGAAAAAAAAATAGATGAAAGGAAAACAACAGCACACAACTGGAAGAGGAAAGTTTAGAAAGAAAAGAAAAAAAAAATTCTTAATTGATACCATGGTAGTAATGTGCTGTACCAGGTGATGATGTCTCTATATAAATAGAGAAGAATATTGTCCCTTCAAATCACCCCAGTTGACTAATAATAATAGAACATTACTAAACACTTCGAAGCATCAAAGAAAAAGATGTATGAGAGAGAGTAATAAGAGTGAAGAGAACTCTCCATCCAATTTCTTCAGTGCTTTTTAAGATCTTGGGAAATAAAATTACACAAGTCATTTCTCAGAACTGTGGGACACTCCTGCCAGTGAGAAGTAAAGTGAAGCTGTTTATGCGCACACTCTGCAATGGACACCTCTACCTGCCCTCTCTGGCATTGCAAGCAAAGAGCTGTGCACTTGCAGCTCAGAATGAAAGCCTGCTTGCGAATTCTGTCCATTTGGAATTGGGGTGGGAGGTGGTGGGACGAATTAATTGAAAACCTGAACATGCTGGTGACACCTACGTAAATTAATCAGAAAGACTAATGTTTAATTTACACTCAATGAAGGCTTGACACTTGTGAGATATTCACAGTGCAGTCAGCAGACAGCCTGTCCCTTCTTTCAAACTAAACTTACGGATCGTCCTAACTACAGTTGTTTCGATGCAGCAAGGCTGATGAACTCTTCCATAAGATTGGAGGAATTTCTCATTCAAGCATTAAAAAAACCCATAAGATGTCAAATGGTCTTGAAAATTGTCAAAATTAATATTTTGATTGCTGGTGCAGAAGACTAAAGAATAAGCCCAGCAGTGGCAATATAAACTGCCAATATAAACCAGACCCAGGCACAATGACAACTGATAACAAGAACTCAAACCAAGGAAAAGGGCTTTCAGTGCTGCTTTATTTGTACAATTTAAATTACTGAGTAATATAAATAACTAATTTGTAATCCAGATACCATGATGTCCAGGGAAATACAACTGCCAGAAATGTAGTACAAATTATTAATCTACATGTACTGGGAGTCTGTCTGCTGAAGGAAACTAATGAAGACTCATTTTGTGTAAAAGGCTACCATTGAAATCAGTATTTCTGTGTGACTGAGCAGCTTGCAAAATATCTGGTTAATATCAAATCAGACAGGATAGCTCATCCAACTCGTCTTATCAACTCTTGCTGATTCATGGCATGCCTTGGATAACTTCCTGAAGACGTCTTCCCAAACATGGAGAAACCACCTTTTCTTTGCAATATTATATATATTTGTTAAATGATTAAAATGCCCAGTGCATAATGACATTAGTGCCAGCTACCTGATCATTCTACCAACATGATGAGGAGTGTTAACAGAAAAACAACTAAATAAATCAAGCTGACATGTTGCCCTGCTTCTGTACTGATTTCAAAGTGATGCTGTCACACATCAATGAGTAAAAAAAATCCAAACAAAGAACAATACACTCTTACATCAGTCAAATATTGTGACACAAACTGGAACAAGTCATAGAATTGAAAGCTAACATCAATCATGAGGACTTTCATTCTGGCCATTGCAAGTGCAAAAGAAAAAAAAAAGAACCCACACAATTTCTCTCAAAATCCACTTGTCATCATATGGATTTATATTTCCTGGATTTTTAAATTGTTTTTAATCTCAATCATTTTTATGGGGAGCTTATATATATTCCCAATACCATATGTGTTGATTGATTACTTGCTTCTATGGAATAAAATATTATAATAATACAATGCAGTATAATTAAATATATTCTATGTACACATATATAGCTTGCTCTTTGTCTCTCTCTCTCTATATATAAACGGATCTCCACAACTGAACCTCTGGTTTATGGGTTTTTTTGTTGTTGTTGTCTGTAGAACTAAGCTGTTCTTCAAAATACTTTTGCCTACTTCTAGTCAGTTTTATGACATAACAGCTATTGTACAACAATAAATTAATAATATGTAAAATGAGGAGGATTAAGAGGCTATGGTCATACTTTGCATGAAGGCTCAGGAGTTTGAAAATATGCAAGCAGATTTTTTGCCTGAGGACACTTCTGAAAAGAATTAGACAAGTTTTACCTTAAAAATTTCCCAGGGACATAATAGTTAATTGAATCCATATATTAAACTATCAACCAGTCTTATTAATTAGTAAACTGAGAATAAAGGAGAATACATATTTAAGTGATGAAGAAATTGGTTTTTAACCCAAAAGTTGGACAAATTCATCGCATATAGTCATTGTATCTAATAATTTGTTCATAATGTCAACTTGTAAATTGTGGGATGTAATTAGAAGCACATATGAAAAGAAAACATGAAAACTCAGAGAGATGAACATTTGTTCACATCATTGGGGCACAGCTACGCAACAGAGAAGGTATCAGAGGACATCAGTGCTAGGAGGGCTTAAATGACAGAAGCAATAAGCATGAAACTTTCCAGAAATATGAACACATTTGTCATGGAAAAAAGGTGGGGAGATTGTTAAACAGCAGGGTGAAAAGAGAGACTTACAGAAAGTGCTGGTGTTTACAGCAGGCTGAACATAACGGGGGGAAATGACTCAGTCACTTGAAATGAGAGCAGTAGGGATTAAGTTAGCAGCGAGTTTGATAGATGTATCAGTGGGGCTTTGATCAAACATGAATTGAGAGTCAGCACTAAGCAGACAGATTTTGGCATCCCTGCTGGTTAAACAGTACTCACATAGGAGAGTAACTGACTGCAGTCAGTGACACCACATGTATAATATATATGTACACATGACCAATGTTAAGGGACTTTGTTCTTAAGGACACTACAACCCTGTGTGCAGCCAGAATTCCTGGTTCATTAGGAGATAAATTAAGGAGTAATTTTGTGTTTATGTAGAGAAAACACTTTATAATTTGGTCCTTCAATTAGAGGCATCATAGCAGTTTTATGGTGCTCTCAGTGCTCTGTAACCACAGTGAGTGTTGGCCCCTTTCCACTGTAAATCCATATTAGTTTATCTTTTGGATTCTCACTCAGAGCCTCACCCACAGCTGCTGGCAGTGAGCTCCCTAAGGTATAGATCATCGCCCATATGAGCATTCACCCCTGTTCCTGTGTGCAGGGTAATCAGGGCAGGGTGATTCGTGGGCCTTAAAGGACAAGCTTTGATGTGTTAATGCTACAATATGTATGCAAGCGAGTTCAGAAACATACACCATGCAAATCCCTGCTAAATATCCTTGCTAGTAGAAACAGGCCCAGAGGATAGGCACTTTGCTTGTGCAGCGAGTTCCTCTAACCTCTTCTCAATATTTTTGCATCCCAATTTCATCATTTTTTATCCCCACAACTTTTGAGACTTTTTTCAATCACAACAAAAATGTTCCCTCTTTGCCTGTCAGGAAAATGTATTTTCATCCTTCTTTGGGCAAAATACTATTTTTCTTTAAGAACATCAGCAATGAAAAAAAAAAAAAAAAACAGTCCTACAAATCATCTGAGACTTATGGGCTCATCTCATGGACTGACTGCACTGAAATCGTTGAAGGTCACCACAGGATTAATACGGATGAATTAAAATTGGTAATAGCAATGTAAAAATGGATTGAGATACTATAGAGCTGGGCAAGGGGATGGAGGGAGAGGATGAAGCTCTTAATTATTTTTCAGTCTGAGGAAAAAAAGAAGTGCTGGCCATGATATATAACTGTTATTTTTAGACAGGAGAGAAAATTGGTTTGTTTTAGAAGCCTAAACTGCTTATATGAAATAAATTTATGAGTACTGACATTGTACAGACCTTTCACCTGGTTTAAGGAAGAGGTGTGACTGTATTAGCAAGTGTTTGGAGTGGCCTGGGGTAAGCATGGGGTACCAGCCCTTACGTATCTTTTCTGGGGGATTTGTTGGGCGGTTTTCTACAAACACGGCAGAAGCTAAAGATCTCACAGTAACACCTTTCTGAAAGGACCATAAGAACAGCCAGGACCACACTGATGTCCTTGGTGGCCTTACAGAAGAGAATGTCACCATGCAGGTTTAGCCTTCATTAAAGAATTCACGCTGAAGCCATTTGAGAACCAGATTCCAACAAAACCAGAATCCTCTGGGGCCAGTTGCTAACGCCAGGAGTCTTCTGGTGAAATAAATTCTTTGGACTAAATCTTATCAGACCTACTGCTGTTTATTCAGAAAGGGGAACTGGTAAGTACCAGCTCATGTGATGTTCCCTGAAAATTGCATCTGATGCCTCTCATTCAGAGAGGGATTAACAGATGATGAGGGGAAAAATCCAGCTGACTGGATTTTTATCCACTTCTGCCTTGTTTTTCATATTAATATTAGGAATCCACTGCAAAATTTTGTACTAATCACATTTTGCTAAAATGATATGACATGTCTTTGACTTCTAAAATAAAACTAAGGCTCCTTTAATCCAGGCACTTCTTTTTAAAGTACCCCATTATCTGTGAAAATAGCTATTCTTCAAACCTCTTATTTGCAGAGTACATTTTAATTCCTAAAAATCTTATGATCAGCCGCATTTCTGTCACTGTAATCATAGAGCAGGCTTGCAATAAAACTGCTATTCCAGTGAGATGCCCCAGCCTGGATGAGGGTGCTGCTTAATTGCAGTGAGAACGAATCTCTGACGTATCATGGACAAGAGGAAGGTGGAACAAATTGGGAGCATTTGTTGTGATCCCATAACAAGAGTAGCTGAATCGGGAACTGAGGCAGTGTCTCAGTGACAAGACAGTTCCTCAGCTGGACCTTATTGTCTGTGATAAATTCCACGTTTCTGGCTGCTGTTGTCATAGGGGCCAGGCGGGGCCCAGAGGAAGTCCAGCCCATTTTGGCATTTAGGAAAGGCACATCAGGGCATGAGCTACAGGAAAAGGTGAAGAATATTTCTTTCTGTAGGGAAGATAAGTTCTGTGATGGAAAGGACTGGTCTGTTATCAGTATGACTGTTGCTGGATTTGTTCTTTTTTTTGCCAAAATGTAAATAACTTGCATTTAAGACATCTTTGCCAACCTCTCAGCCTCAGACCTCCCAACCATGACATAGACAAGGTCATCCAAAAAAAAATAATTCCTCTGCTGTAGCAGCATCATGTCTGTGTTTCTTGGTTTTTTGGTTGTTTTTTTTTTTTTTAACGCCCTGCTCCAAGTCTCGTAGGAGGGATAACATTACATTAAGTGTTGGACACCCCTGAGTGCAGACATGCGATGTGAGTTTCAGGATGGTCATCCCAGGTGTTCCCTCAACTGAATGTCGTACTGGGGAGTTCAGTGCATAATTTGAGCAATTCATAGATGACTCTTACTTTTAAAATGCTTTTTACTCTTACTGGTTCCCAGAATGCCATCTGCTTTCCAAGTCATGGGTTTGCTTTGATTAGTTGGTTTGTTTTTTTTTCCTTGATAGTGAGACACCAATCTATATTTGTGTGACTTCTTGGTTGGATTATTGACATTTTCCTTTGCTTGTCTAGTTTTAATTATGTAACCAAGCCACATTCAGGGTTTCACTCATTGCAAATTTGCCTGTTGCCACATTTCCCCGATTTTGCATGCATTGTACAGAATTCTATTAAACACTCCATTGATTTTAAAATCCCTATGTTAGCATTTAAAAGTTTATGTGCTCTAGCGTGCTGGGACTCAACAGAATTATAAGATCATGAATTTATCTTATTATATTTTTCCCTGTTTTCATTTCAATCTGGAGTCTCTTACTGTCAATCTAAATCCTTTGGATTTTTATACCTAATCTTCAGAAATCACCCTCAAAATTATCTGAGAAAACCAAGTCCAAATTAAGGGTGAATTTAGTTTTCTTTTCAAATACAGATGCTCATACACCAAGCATGTCAGAATGGAAGTTGTCCCAATGAAAGCAATAGAGGTGGTTGAGTTCTCTACCAAAACAGATGCCCAAATACCTTCACCAGCTCAGAGTGCAAACAAGTGCTACGGAACGAGATCTCAGTAGTTATAAATCACCGTGACCATGACATTAAAATTGACAGCCTGGTTCTTTTGCACCATTTCCACAAAGCAGCAGACTTCAGGGGTGTAAAGCATGGGACACCATGGGCTGTGTTTTCCATGGCACACCCAGTCCCTCTGCGTGATGTCTCAGGCAACAAACACGGAGAACAGCATTGGCACCATGAGCAAATGGTGAGCGGACAGAACTGGCACCAAGGGCTCCTGCTCTGACGAGCTCTTTAAGGCAGCACACTCCTCAGTCACAGCTTTAAATGGTGGTGTTTGGCTTGCTGCACGACCTGCCAATTGCCATTTCTTTTCCCTCGTCACTACCTGAGAGTAATGCTTGGGGTTCTACAGGTTGTTAGAAAAGAAACTTCGACTTTATTCTGACTGCATTCAGCATGTACTCTCTGTTGGCTGAAATAGTGCCCCAGGTCTTCAGGAATAAAATTGCACTGGTGATGTGTCCAAACCAAAGATGAAAAACAGGAGAGTAATTAGGAGAATGTATGATTATTTTTCTGTCACACTGATGTTATTGGTGTGATGCAAGAAGCAAAATTATTTTAAGATTTCAAGATAAGCAAGGAAGTATGTACAAATCAGAAATTAACACGAAAAGAGAACAATTTGTCGTGCAGAAAAGCATATCCTAAATGGATCAGCTAAGAAGAAACACTCAGGAAAAGACCAGTTGTCTCAGGAGTCAGGGTGTGAAGGGAATAACAGGATAAGGAAAAAATAACAAGGTTATTGAGAGATAGTTTCCAGTTTATAAATAAAAAATATGGACATTTGATTAAAGTTAATATCAGATGTGCAGAGGTTGGAGGCAAAGCATTAGAAAGATCATGAATAATGTGTAAAAATGCTTCTTCTGAATTATATAAAGCATGTATGGGAACAATTCTATAAGCTCTCAGGTCCAAGTCAGCAGTGATTTCAGTGAGAATCAAAACTCCAAACCCAATAAAATTAGGAGCACCATGGAAAGAAAAGACTAAAGAGATGCAACTTTTTCAAAGGTAAGTATAACACATAAAACTGTGCAGTTGCTGTGGGGAGGGACGAATAAGAGGATAACATATCAGTAAATTAAGCCAATTCTAGGCATGTATTAGAGTCATGTCCTAGGAGTCTCAGCCAGCTCAGGAATGGATATGTCACAGCATCAAATGTGTAAGCACGTGGGCCTGAAGAGTTCCAGGTCAAAAGGTAAAACAACAGGTGATAGGATTCAAGCTAACAAAAAGTACTGGCTGTTTTGGCACAAGGCATATGGGAATATTCCATCATCAAACAGCCATCACATACCGTCCATTACCTACCACACCTGGATGACTGAAAATGGGTTTTCTCTTGTTAAAGAAGGAAAACAAAAATGAAACAAACTCCCCGCGAAACAGATGAGGAAGAGACAAGACAGGAGTAAGAGAGGGAATTACAATTTTCGTCTAATAAAAGATTTAAAATCATAATTTTCTTTCTAAATCTTTAAAAATTAAAACCAAACCAAAACCAAATGCAATAATTGTCTTCCTTTAAAAAAATAGTCATCAAATTTATTTCAGTATTTCAAAGCAAAGTCAGATGTAATGTTGCATTTAGAAGGTATTCAATAGAAAATTTTCAACTGCTAAATATCCAAATTATTTTTAATATAAAAATATTTTTTGCCAAATATGATATTAATTAATCATTTATTGCTCTAAAAAGAAAGTTTTGAAGATTGAGATATTAGACCCTCAAATTTTGGCAATTATAAAGGACAGCCTGGTGTCTATATACAAACACTGGCTTCAGGCAGTCTACTGGGCAACCTAATATAAAACAAATTGCATTTTTTATGCATTTCAAAGTAGTGAAGGAAGTGATATGCTAAGAACTGAGACCCAGCCCACCAAGGCATAAGTTGTTGACAGTGATGAAGTTTCACACTGTGAAGGTTTAGGCAGCATGTAAGTTTACTGAGTTCTGGCATCTAACTTACAGGTTATGCATTCTGTAAACCATGAAAGAAATATTTTATAGGAGCTAATGGTCAGAAATTATGGGTTTAGAAGTTAATTTTATTTCACTAAATGGAAATTTGAATTTTAAAAAATCATTTTACCTTTAAAACTGATGCTGACAAGAGAGTTCTAAATTATAAAGCCTGTTCATTCATTTATAAGAAGCAAAACACTTTCAGTGTACAAAGATTGGACTGAAAACTCAAAAAAAATGGAACAAGAAAATCAAAAGTACATTTCCTTTCTCCCAGGAAAAGAAGTGTTTTCCATTCAACTCTTCTAAACATCCCAGTATGAAAGGAACTATGAAATTAGCATGCTGTTTCATGTCTCATGAGTGACTGACAAAACCAGTAAAAGACCTTGTTCCTACAGATTGCATTTTCAAGGCAAAAAGAAAACCACAGCAAATCTTATTTCTAGTGTTACCATGAACTGGTTTTAAGGATCTGATTTTGCTAGTAGTACAGTAAATAATTATTAGACCATCTCTGAAGATCTGTGTGCTTTTTTCGACACGTTCCCTTCTGCTCTTTCTATTTGTAATAGAAAAATGTTGTATTCCAGTGCATAAAGCAGTATTTCAGAAAGACAGATAGCTCCTTCCATGGATTTCTCCAAAACACACCTTCAGGGACCCTGATGATCCCTACCATTAACAGGTATTCTCTGGGTTCTGCCAGAGCTGCCTGCCAAACCATGACATCCTGCAGCTGTAAACTAAAAATACCCTTAGGAGTCTGATTGCAAAAGGTTTGGACACCAAGTAGGGTAAAGAGGGGAGAGGTCACTGCTCTCCTCAGTCAGTGCCTCATTTTGACAGCCAACCAATGGATCCTACAGGATTTGTCACCATACAAAAACCTACTCATAGTACCAAAACCAGGATAATGTCTTACATAATTGCAAGAATAATTGCACCACCACCACACTAGCTCAGCTACCAGCGCTCCCTGCACATTCATCAGAGCAGAAATTACCCTGAATTTGGAAAGTAAAATAGCCCACAAAGATATTCTTCCCATCTTGTCCCAGAATTATTGCCAAATACTTCAAGATCCCTGTTCCACAAAGCATATAAACAGATCTCTAAATCAAAGCATCAAAATAGTTTCTTGCAGTGAGTGAGGTGGTTAAGAGACTTCTGAGCTTTTCTGCTTGAGGCACCACTGCTAGAAGATTTGGGTGGCTTTCTTACCTAGTTTTTTGAAAGGGCAATGTATCTCTTAAATGTCATTAACTTCTGTCTTTTTTGCCTCTGATGGTGAAGTTATGGGATGGACGTGTTCCTCCCTCAAAATTTCATAAGCTGATAACATACTCAGCAGAAGATCGTGAAGCGTTTGATAAAAACCTCATGTTCATGGCTACCAAAGTTTCAAGAGCCATAAGATAGATTTATTAGGGATAGCTTCATTGTCTAATTACTACACCCAATAATTGTACATCTTCAATAGTCAGGAACAATTGAATTTTTTTTTCTGGTTTCCCGCTGACCTGGTATCTCCAGCATTGCCAAAATCTATGGTGTGCATTCAAAAGTTTATTTATTTATGCATATGGCTTGCATATCTCAAGGCTGGATGCATAAATTTTTAGGAGCTGACATGCTCTTCAGGAAAAAGTTCCCCTTCTGAATTATTCTATTCACTCTGCAGATATCCACTGCTACCCCTTGTTTATCTGCTCATTACTGTGACTGAAAATGAGTTTGTCAGAAGAAATATACTTTAAAGAATGAGAACGTGAAATAGAGGGCATCTTGATAACTCAGCAAATATGCAAGCTTTTTTTTTTTTAACCCAGAGATAAACATTTTCTCCTAGCATTCTTTTTAAAAGGGACATTCTTCAAAGCTTTTGTGGAAAAAAAATCAGAATAAATTTTACACAAATGCTTAGTAAGCTGCTTTGCCTTGCTGTATATAGGCTTTGCCTTCCCTGTAAAGAAAAATAGATCATCAGGATGATCACTTGTGAAAAGGCTGAGTATTTTACAATTTTAACCTGAAGCAGGGGTCAAATAATTCATTACTTGGGAAAATATCTATGTCCCATCACAAATTCTAACAAAACAAAACCTTTGCAGTCTCTATTGATCTCAGTGTACATATGTGTGATGGGGAAGTTGTGCCTTAAATTATGCTGAATTGCACCCAGAACCAGATGGAAGTGTGTTTAATCTGTTCTTGGCACCCAGCTCCGTTAAGGAATCAGAGCCACCATCTCCTTCCTCAGCTAAAATTTGCAAGTTGTCTTCTGACAGAACCCAAAAAGTCACCTCTCATCAATTTTCTGACCAGCGTATTAGGAAAGGAGACACTCTGTCTTGCTCCTGGCTTGCATTATGTTTTTGTAGCTCTTGTCCCTGTCTAGATCAGCTTGTCCCTTTGGTAAAACCAGCAGGTTCCCATGTGAGGTTCAGTGCAAAACCACTGGTTGTTTCCGTTCTATCTATTTTACAGAAATCCCTGGATGCCTGCACTTGTTCCAATGACTCATTCATTTGCAAAAATTTTGTTCCCAGAGTGCTAAGTGGATTACATGTGTCAGCAGCGTGTCTGCTGACACTATCCTCAGGGTATCAGCTGAGCAAATGAAAGTCTTTCTAACTGGTTTAATTCTCTTTCCTATAGCCACTTGCATCACAAGAGGGAAGATATGGATGGGTACCGTGGAATAATACATGTTTTCCAATTTAAAAGCTTGCAGTGACATGTGTGTCTGAAGCTGTTAGAGAACAGACCTATTCTCAGGATAGTCAACGAGAGAGATCCTCACTCTAAACCAAGTGGTCTAAGACATGGTACTGGCTGAGATGGGCTCATTTCCACACATGACGGGTAATTTCTGCTTTCCTAAATTTACAAATCCAAAGGAAAATAGCTCCAGAAAAGGGCTGGTGGCCCTGACTGTGTCAGCCTGAGTTGAATTTAAGTTCATGAAATTTGTCTGGGGTTTTTTTTGGCCTTTGTGTTTATCTTTCTATATTTCTGCTGCCAATTTCACGCTTGACCAGGGAAACTCACAGAAGTTTTTTGTTGCAAGGTAAGGCAAGTCAATAAACAGACCAGTTAAGAGGGGAAAACTCTCTAAATGATACTTTCTTCTCCTCTGGCTTCATTATCCTAGTGCTCCCCTCAGCTCCAGACTGTGCTGACTGTGATGTTGCTCGTCTCACAAATAGACTGTAAAATCCTTTAGGCTAGGACCTTCCTTTCCCTCATTTTCTAAAACCATTAGCCAGACCAGCAGCGCTACAGAAATGCAACAAAATAATGATGATTTTGGATGGTAATAATGACTAGAAATTCATATCCTCTGAAGACGTGAGACCAATATATATTCACAGCTTCCCAATTTGACTCAGAAGGGATGAGAAGAAGATATAGCAATACAGAAAAGCCAGGCAGAGAGTCAAGAATGGGGAAAGAGCAACAATAACAACAAAAGGAAAAACAAAGACAAGTTCAAGGAATCCCTGGAGAACTGCAGCTTTTGAAGTCCCCTGCATGCACTCGCAGCGAGGAGCCTGTGACAGCTGCTGCCGTGTGTTTGATCCCCTCCCGGCTCCAGTTCTGTCATTTACCAAGCTCTCCTGTCATCAGCCGGCACAGAAATAGAGCGTGTGTTACCCCAGGTCCCATCTTCCTTCCTCACAAAGTCAAAGCCTATTCGTAGATCAGAGCTGTTTCAAATACAAGTATGAAGAAACAGACACGCTGCCAAAGTAGCACTGTGGGCTTTTCCCCTTGCTTTGCTGATGTTGTAAGAATTGGGCTTCAGATGAGAAACATTTAAGTTAAGAAAATGAAGAAAAAAATGTCATTTTAAAGTGCAGATTCTGCAGCTTGGAGATATTAAGTGAATTATTTTGTTTTTACTAAGTTGCTCCGGTTTTAAAAAGGAAAAAAAAATGCTGTGGAAATGAAAAACTGCACTGTGAGATTTTGTAAATGTCTTTATGTCTTGTCTGTATTGCTGGACTGACTGTTAACAGATAGAGAATTATATTTTCACTCTCATTATTCTTCTCACATCTCACTGGTTAGCTTCTATTTTATACAGGAATGTGATAAGAGTTTTCAGACACTTTATTGTTATTGCCTGTCCAGATATGCTCCTCTTCCTTCCTCTTCTATTTCACCTTTAAAGCTCAAACAGGGATCAAAAAAAAAAAAAAAAAAAAAAGGGGAAGAGATTGCTGGAGTGGGTTTCGGTTCTTTTGTTTTTTCCCCAAAACCATGAATTGTCTTGGAATTGTTCTGGAAAACCAGAAATGCCTTCTGGAAGGAAAATGTTAGGTTTAAATACCTTGAAGAAAGAAAAAATATGTGTCTTCCATCCACGAATTAATTTCTGAGGCACCAACCACCAACACTGAATAAAACATTTTGCTGTAAATGTTTTATTGGTACCTAAATGCTCATTATAGTTGAGATTTTCTTTTTATTATTTTCATATCAAATCTATTTCACATTTAGCAGTCACACAATTCCAGAAATTCTCAAATTAAGGGAACAATTGTATTTCCAGTACATTTAGAATGTCAAAATTAGATATTTGGGAGTTAAAAACAAAATCCAAACGTTCTAATTCCTGCTACAAGTTCTGAAAAATATCCTCTCTAAAACCAAGACATTTTCATTGCATTAAAAATGTTAGCAAAGCTCTAGTATTTTAAGACTTTAGTTTGTAAGTTGTTAAGAAATATGCCTACCTATGTAAGCAAACCCAGCAGCGTAAATCAAGCAAGTGCAACATTAACCAAACTGGGAACTTATACTGAGCATTGAACACATAGGGAAGGACAATTTCCAGGCAAAACAAATAACTCTTTTAACTATTTTTCTGTGCATAATCAAAGAATCACAAGATTAATAAAAAACCCAACAATCTACAGGGCTTATGTCCCCATAAAAATGTCTCAGAGAGTCTAATTTCTTTTGTTATTACAAAACCAATTGTTATTAAACAATAAGAGTCTGATTTTATGCATTCAAAAAGAGTACTTATGTACAAAGATAGTGTGCTGCAGAGCTCTTGTTAGCTTTGCTGAATTGTGCATGCATAATGCATAATGGCTGGAAGTGAAACAGAACTGCTAAACCAAACAGGTGGGAAAGATATGGAAAGAGAGAAGGGAGGGAGAAAAAGACTAAAGTGTCTTTAAAGCTTTATCTAAAGTCTGTACAGATATTTATATAAAAACATGGAATGCTCTTGGCTGTTACAAAGTTTTGGGTTGCTAAAGGCAGATTTTGGAAAATAAACTTCTTAGCAAAATATCCACCTTCTCCTCTTAGCAGAAAACAAATTCTGGTATTCCACCCTGTGCTGCTGTTTTTCCATCAGGTATTCAAACAGATATTTTAGAAAATTTGCCAGAGTGAAGGTCTTTTGATTTGTTGGATTTGTATTTCTTTTCTTCCCTAGTTCTTTATTCACCTTTATTTTCTGCCCAGAATTCTGCTTTCTAATTCCCAGTCAGGGCAGAGAATCTGTGAAGGAAATGTTCATGAGAGACAGGATAACAGCCTTACCATCCACAACTTTACTTTTATTTTTTTCTCTGTTTTTTTTCTATCCAGACTCTTACAAATTCTTGAACAGCACACAATTCTTCACTAAAATTCCTATTGGTAATCAGTCTGTACTGCCCTAGAGCTACCAATCTACCAGTCTTTTTCTCATCTGTACTGCTCTTTCCACCCTTTTCTGAAGTGGAAAGGAAACACTGGTGGATCAGATACCAGGGGAGCTTACAGAGGATTATAACCTTGAGAAGGACAGATTCTGCCGCGTAAAGACACATGATATCATGGGCAGTCATTAAGAGACATTGGAAAAATGTATTTCACCCTGTCCCATTGAGACTAGGGAACCCGCTAGAGACAGAAAAACATGAGGCCTTGGTTATTCTGGAATGGACACCTATTTTTCCATTAAAATTGTTCTTCATTTTTTAAGTCTATGCCATAGGTTTAAATGGAAAGGGGGAAAAAAATTAGAATTCCCCTTCTAAGATGACTGATTTTGCTAGTTTGAGAACTTTGTTTACCATTGTCTTCCTTTATGGACTCCAAGGGAGAATGAGAGAATTTTTCCCTCCTCGTAGGTTGGAAAAGTTGGGTCACTGAATGACCTCTCACATTTTTTTAGAGCTTCAACTTTGTATGGCTCATTAGATTTCTAGATACGAGGCATTTGCAAAATACCTCCACTTATTTTTTTTCTTTTCTCTTTTTTTTTTTTTAGGATGCTGAAGAGCAAGGATAAATCCGAAGAGAAGCACAATACTAGAAAGGTATAAAGTGACTCTCAGAAATTTCTTCTGAAGCTCGAAAAAAGAAAAAAAAAACTTGATTGTGGGATTCAGAAAGCTCATTCTGCTTAACTAATCAGAAAAGATGAGTGAAAGACAGCTTGGTTGAAGTACGTATGTTCAAAGAGAGGAGGTATGGTACATAAAGAACCCTTTAATCTTTTGGTGAAAGGCATAACCAGAGTCTGGAAACTGAATCACATAAGAGTGAGAAATTTGCTACACGCATGCTTGACAAAGAGATTGACTGAGTAACTCTTGAGGAAAGTGTAGAGCCTTCATCACCTCTTCAAAGCCAGGACTTGATGCCTTTCTTCAACCAAATCTTACTTTATACTCTGAAATTTTCTGCTACAAGGGTGAAATTTAATATCCTGTTATAGAAGAGCCTAGACATATACATCGCAGTCCCTTCCAGCCTAGACAAACTGGGGACTCATTTCAAAGAGGAGTAAACTAAGCATTGGAAAATACAATTTCATCCTCCATTATCAATCCTGTAGATCAGGAGAGCTGACGGTATAAAGATCACTACCATGGCTCAAGGCCTTGGCATTGCAAGAAAATGGCTGAAAACACAGCGATTCTACACGTGATTATCACTTTCTTTTTCTTGAACCTCCAGGATATAACCAACTAAGGTTTCATTTATTGATTATTTTTAAATTATTGATGGTGATAATGTGTTATAACTATAGTACCCTCTCATGGTTTTAGACATAAAGATACACTGAAAATTAGATGGTAAAATTTGCCAGCTATAATTATAAGGTACTACTGATATTCACAAAAGAAAAAACGTCTCTAAGAAGCAAGGTACTTATGCATGTATATCATTTGATCACCTATGTGATGGAGGTGAGCAACTGTTTGAAAACACACATTGAAAACAATTATAGGATCCTCAGTTCGTGAAAAGATAAGACTAACTTGTGCAGCTGAAAATGGAGTGGGAATATAGCTAGAGAGAATGGAGACACAAATTGGAGCAATCTGTTATTAAGAAATAAGTTGAGAATTTCTAGGCTTTTTTTTCCACAGAATACAGAGATGAAGAAGAATCTAAATTATTTAGACTGCCTTCAGGCTATGTTTGGGGACCACTATTTTTAAAAGCTTGGGTTTGTGCTCTGGGATTTTATTGAAAGGACAAAATAAAACCCAGCTCTCTAGATGGTAGCTTATTAGCTGCAGTCCAGGATCTGGGTCTGATGATTTATTAGGAAGCACTGTGAAAATGCTGGAGACCTGCCATGGGTTTATCATGCAGTGTGGAGTTAGGGAAGCTACCTACTGCACCCACATCCCTCCCTCTGGGTTCTATCTACTCAAAAACTAATATAAAGCTTTGTGGTAAAAAAAATGCTGGGGCTGCAGGGAAAATGACATGGAGGAGGGCAGCATTCCACAGGGCCAAATTAATTTCCCTAGGGAACCCCTGCTTGTAAAATCCCATAAACAAAATGTCACTTTTCATTGCTAAACCTCTTTGATTGCTAACAGCAAACACATGCCTTACTTTGGCATAAAGCTCTGCACCATCAAATTAAATAATGTTGGATTGTTGTTTTGTTTTTGGGTTTTTTTTTCTCCCCTAACAATCTGTCTCACACATTCCTTGGCTGCCTTTAAAAGTCACTTGTAAAGTTTCACACTTGCATGCTGTGAACAGCGAACAGCAGAGCTGGAAAGCTCAGAGTCTCCAAGGATCAATAAGCTTTGAGTCGTTGTGGTTCAAATGGAGTGAAACAAGTCCAGCAAGTGACAACTGCCATCTCATGGTGACTGCAGGGAATGAAAGGGAACGTCTCCAGATGATCCCTGATGGCTGAGTGGGAGCATCACCTGAAGGCCTGATAAAATTACACAATGCTTAAACGTGAAGGTATCGGGGATTCTTTTAAAGAAATTACAGGTGAAATACCGTGAGGTCACTACTGTTCTAACAGCTAAACAGCTCTAATATGAGTGCTCCTCAGTGTCAGCACCCAGCTCTCTTCAAAGGTGTACAATAATGCCAGCTGAAACACTGTATCGGGGTTGGGTTGACGAAGCCCAAATCTGTACCGAAAACCAGATTTACAGAGGAAAAAGCACAAAACAAGCACCCTGCCAGGGTGAGCTCCTAGAGCTGACAAATGATCAGCTAAAATAATTCTTAAATAAAAAGGTGTTAGTGTGCAAGGCACTGTTGGAAGTCAGCAACTTCCAGGAAGAGAACAGGATTTGAAGGATTTCCTCAAACTAAAAGCAAAACGTAAAAAAATCCTAATAATTCAAAAAGACTACTCAGAATAAGATGTTTACACTTAGGGCAGCTTTAATCTCCATATCCTTCTGTGGATGGTATGGGAAACATATTCCTGATACCTCCAGGCACACATTATCCCAATATGCTATGCTCCAAGAAAAGGTGAAATGTCCTGTACTCCACTAGGCTCCTTGTGGAAAGGGAACCAACCTGGAAACACAGTGATTTCATTTGGTGCAGAACTTTGATTTTTAACGAGTATTAGGAATACTTCTTAACTGATCAGAGCTAAGATACAGCTTTGGATCAATAGGGGAAACTCAGCACCTCTCCCTCAGCCCAAACTATCTCTTTCCCAGTTTCCCTTGAGGAGCAGTGGGTGGGTCAGCCTGTTCTGTGTAGCCTCTGCCTAAGCACTGAGTGCCCCTGCTGCGTTCAGGTCAATCTCAGCACCATCCCCTCTGCCACATTCACTGCACAGTGATCCGACTACCAGTGGTGTCTGCCACACAAATCCATTCATCTTATAAACCTCATTGCCTGATACACATCTGCAGTGTTCAAAAAGACACATGCACAGTTCACTTCATGTATTTTTAGTAGGCTTTCTTGTACCTTCTCAATTTAAAAGAAAAAAAAGAAGCAATAATAGAAGTTGAACGGAAGTAGATGTTGGTATTATTATGCGGACACAAATTACATTGAGTGCTCATTCCAATATCTAGCACTAATTATTACCACCACCTTATCTAGGAATAATTAGTGAGCATCCTCCTGAGAACAGCAACCCTAATGCTTGTCTTTGCTACATTAAAATTACTCAGGCTTTGCACCAGTGTAACTACACAAAGGATTACCATCATTGCCTACGGTTTTAAAACTCCTCTAGCCTGCAGAGTGAGCATAGTTTTTCAGTGCAAGATATCCGGAACTGATTTCCTTGGGAATTACAGAGCATAAAAACTGAAGACAGATACACATTTAGCAGTAAGCCCAAGATTACATGTTTGTACTGATAACAGAGAAGTAATAAAAAGAAGCAAATACTTAGCTTAAACTTTGAGCATATGGAACAAGCATGCACGTGGAGAGGGAACTCAATTATTTAGTGAAATGGCGCTTTCAAAGTAGCAAGGATTTCCATTTCATGCCCTGATGTTTTTCCCCTGCTACTTTTTTCTTTGGTTCATTTTCAGCCCCCACCTGCCAGTGGAGCAGCAGACAGACCTAGTCATCAAAAGCTTCAGGATCAGCCTAGCAAGCCACGCTGCTGCAGCTGGCTGCCCCTGCAAGCAATTGGTCTTCCCTAGTGCTGAACACGAGGAGCTGATTTCGCCAGCCTCATTCAGCTTTATCTTAGAAAACTGCACTTACATATCAAGAAAATACACTCAAATACGTGAAAAACCAGCAAAACAACAAAATCTTAAAGGGATACCTATGAAAATACTGCCGCTTCTGATCCTTGAGGCACTTATCTTCATATATTTTAAATATCTCAGATGATTTCTGTGCCCATTTTTAGCATTGCCAGGAACTGACAGAGTATTTAAGATGAGGAACCACAAAGTTAAATCTATATCTAAACATAAGCTGCAATCTTCACTTCTCGTTCAGCTAACTGGCCTTTGGGCACCAGCACGGGTTCTCAGGTAACCAGCTCTCTAGTCTGGCGTGGAAGAGAGAGGAGACAGTGGTGGTGCCTCTCCAGCCATCAGCCTGGGGCTACAGCTGCTGTGCAGAGCAGGGACCTGTCCTTCCCCTGCTTGGATTTAAACCCCTCTCCCTGAACACATGCTCTAATTACTAACCTCAAACACATTTCAGTTGAGAGTTTCCTTGCCCACACATATCAAAGTAATTTTGATTTACTTTAAAATATGGAAATGTTAATGAGTAGAAAAAGGTGGTTTGTTTTGTGTTTTTTTTTTTTTTTTTTGATGTTTTGTTTACATTAAACAAAAGATAAAACAATATCAATTCAAAATATTCAAATTACATTTGAATTCCACTTGACTGTTCTGGAAAGGTTGGCACCACCAATTTACTAGTCTCAATAGTGAGCTCTGAAATCTGCACAAACCATTTCTGGATTTCCATTCAAGATGTGTGACAAGCTTCCTTCAATTATACTCATTCACATTTGCATTTGAACATACCAAATTAATACAATATCCTTCCACAGCGCATATTACAAATCCACAAATATCTACTTTCTCTAGGAAGTCATATATCTACCTGTCTCAGAGCATCCTTCTCCAGGGCATATCAAGACCTGACCTCTCTCCATTTTTCTGTAGGAGATGGTTTGCAGACACTCATCAAGTATCTGGGTCCAAACCTCCCAAATAATTAACCATTCTTAGGTTACCTTACTGCTAAACTCTGCATGATCTTTCATTACAGCAAGGACATAAATTTAGCAAATGTAAAATAGGGTCTCCTACAGCTAGATTGCCTCAGTCTCTGCAAAGGAAACGTAAAAGATCTGGTTAGCTCATGAGAACATGCCTGGTCTCTCCCCTTCCAAATTCTCCCCTCCTGTCCAAACTGCTAAGCACAATTTCATATAAATCTCAAAGTACATGGTAGCAAGTGAGGTCAAGTAACTTGTCTCAGTCAGAAAGTAAGAAACCAAGGGACAGAAAAAGGCGCATGGAATGGGCTCTCTTTGGCCGACCTTCTGCAGCTGGATAAATACCAGGGAACAAAACACAGCCATCCCATTGGTGGAGATGGAGATGGCAAACATAGGTGCCCTGCAATTTCTGGGATTTATACATATTACCAAGACATATTTTTGAAGTATGAGGGAGGAAACTACAGTTTGTTCAACATTGTCAGTAAATTATTGTCAGTAAATCTCGGTCTAATTCATGGAAATAGAACCAGCTGGGAGCTTTTTGAAGACGTTACATTATCAGTGCTATTTGTAGAATTGGGTAATTTAGGCAGATTTCTGAATCTAGGCTTTGTGATTTCCTTCCTTCACTTATTATTCATACAACATTTACAGATATTTCAAAATGAATAGAAGAAAACTTTTTGTCTCAATTTTGTTTTCAAATAGTAGAGTCAAAAAAACCCCATAAAGTGGTAGAAACAGGATGTTTTAGAGATACTGAAACAAGCATTTTGTATGTTTGTTTCAAACTGAACATTTTGAAAATCTTTAGTCATGACAGGAAAATTGTTTGAGGAGTCAGAGATTTTGAGATGGGAAGGCATTTCCTCTCCTAATTCCAGTGAGTCGACTATTCAGAATACAGCTGTATTTTATAATTTTCCATTGTGCTCCTCCCACACCCAAACTCAAATACATGGAACTAGTTTCAAATCTTTCCTAAACATGTAAAATGTACCTGGTAAGACAGTGTATTGACTCTACTGATCAAACCAAGTGAAAAACATCACAAATTCCTTTTGCTGATTCCTCCAGTTGTCATCATATACCCAGTTTAAATCCCAGCACACTTTGTAGCCACACAGGCTCTGGAAGCATTGACAGTCTAGATCTTTTCTTCTTTCCAGTCCCATCACATTTTTGATGCTGTTTCCCCTTTCACCCCCTGCCAACTCCCCAACAAAGGAAGGAAAGGCACAAAATATCCCCAAGAATGTAAATGAAAAAGTGAAAACCCAGGACCTCGTCCCAGCAGACACCTGAACACTAGATTTACTGCTGAACTGGCAGAAGTTTTCAGTCCTAAAAGCTCCCGTTAAACTCAAGAGAGAAATTTTTAACTGGCCTTTCTCCCCTTCAACTTTCATTTCTCAGCAAACTTCACCTGCACTTTGAGAACTAAACCAGAGCAATTAGCTTTTAGCCCTATCTTTTATAGCTAATTGCCCTTAAGGCAACTGCAAGGATTCCCAGGTGTCAGCTTTCTGTGGTGTTTATGCACGTCCCAGAAGACAGCAAGCAAAGACACTAAAATAGAAAAGTTCTTCAGCAGACATACACTGAAAAAGGGAGCTTAAAAAGGCAACAAGGCATGATCATTAATTTTCTATGTATATCACGTTTACTCACTGAATTTTACAACGTGATAGCATTACAAGCAGAAAAAGCTTCTTAAATGTAAGGATTAAATAAAACTTCTCCAATTTCTTCAACCCTACAATGACCCTAATTGGCACTAGAAATCCTTTAGCCACCAATTTAATTATATTTCTAATGCCCTTGAGAGTGTTTTATTTATTTATTTTATCAATTTTTTTCCTCTTGACATTCATCTAAGAAGACTGTGTGGGGACTTTTTTGTCTGAAACAGAAATCACCACTCCTAATAGGAAACAATTTTCTGCTACTTGGAATGTGAAAGTTTCCCTTCAAATCAATGTAGGAGAACTCGCCTCCATATGCCAGCAGGAGGTGGCCACAGACGTCGTTTTCTACTGACATTTCCATCTGTTGGTTTGGTTTTTAGGTCCCTCCAGTGGTGTCTCAGTGGAGGGTGGTGCTGGGGACTCCATGACTTCCCGAAGGAGGAATAGCTGAACTTCCTGAACCCAGACTCTTGCTTCTGCTGTCACTCAAGAACTTCCAGTGTATGCAAGAAAATGTGCCTGTCAAGCTTTCACCAAGAAGAAAAGTCCTATTTCCCAATCTGAGGAACTTCAGAATTCTACAGGGCTACAGATGCTGACTGAAACACCATTTGTTTTTGGAAGCTAAGCTGATCTGGAAGTCCAACAAGAGATGACTTGGAAACCCCTGTTATTCCAGAGATAGTCAAAGATGTTAGACTTGTAAACATCCCAAAATTTAGGGCTTCCACCATCACCCCAACAACTGCCTTGAAGCTTTCCCCACTGATCCTGGTTACCAGGGCACACCTCCCTCATTCTGCTTGAGAATCAGACTTTTCGTCTTAATAAAGTCTGGATGGTATCTGACCTACAGTGAGATGTGTTTCTACAGGCAATCGTGTTTGTTAATAGCTTCCATGGTTCTGTTCAAACAGCACTTTTCTGTATGACGTGAAAACTTCTGTTCCCATGGAGGAAAACACAAAGAATAGAAATGTAACAAATGTAGAAAAAAAAGTAACAAAAATATTTGAGCATTTGTGCCTCTGTAGGTCTTTTTGTGTGTTCAGTAACTTGCTTCAGATTAATTAGCAATCTTTGAGTGGTCCTGCTAAGCAGGTGGCAAACTAGAATGCATTGTTTTGCATTGGTGCCCATATTTCACAGTGCACTGTTAATGCCTTTTTATTTGTATTTATTTTTTTTTTCTCCCTTGTTTTGTTTTATAAGTGTTCAGAGTACTGCACAGCATTATGGTACACTATCATTTTTCAAGCCATTAAATGTTAACTTCATTTTCTTGTGTGAATTATGCTTTGCTCTTTTAGTTTTGTAATGAAAAATAAGTACAGGTTATGCAAGCAATAACCCCTGTGTAAGCAGCAGCTATCTTTTTAAACGGTTTATTATGCCACAGTCTGGTACTCCATTAAATATAGATTACAGGCTGTTGAATAAATGAATATCAACTAAGCAGCCCCATCCTTCTGTACATATCAATGCAAATAATGAATCATGGCACCTCATGAAAATGTATAACCCAGAAGAGTGGGTCAAGAAGTAATTACACATTTGTCTTATCTCATGCTTCTTGCTCCCAAACCAGCAAAATACATTTGTGATGGTTAGGGGACACTAAGAAAGCTCTTGCAACCTGTTTTTCCTGGAAGGTGAAAAAGTATTCTTTCTCACAGCTTTATGTAGATGTGCTTAGATTTCCAAGTATGTTTCTTATACTACCTTTTGAAAAAGATGCTTTCATAGCTAAGAACCTAAATTAAAAATACGGGTTCATATTCATATCTCATCTCTTCCTCAGACCTCCTGTGTTACAAATAAGAGTAACTGAATGGCTCAGTTTGGGAAATGTACGTAAATATCAAAATAAATGGGCCAGTATATGCATTTGAGGTTATATTATGTTGTGTACAAAATCTAACTAATTATTTACATACTTATAAATGTAGAAAATGGACATCAAATTGGGACAGAAAACATGATTTTGATACTCCTTAGAAACAGGAATTATTAAAACTGATACTGATTAGAGATAACTGAAACTAAAATTTGGGGACTGGAATTTGAATCATGTTGCTTAAAGCCAAAGTAGACTAACCTGTTGCATATGGAACAGATTAAGAATGGAATGAACTAATCATTAGGTTATTAAATTAATACCACTAACGTGAGTTGTATAACAGGAAGTTATCTTTAGCAGCTCAGGAGGAATTATCTGCTGATCCCAGCTTGAATAAATGGACTCTGAGAAGAGACTATATCAGTGGAGGAAAACAAATAAGCCAAACAATTACCTTGCTTAAATACCTTGTGCTCATATTTTCCAAGGCAAGCTTTTGGCTGCTGACAACCACTATTTTTCCTCTGATTTTAATGTGGACATGCTTATGCACACTACTTGTGAAAACATATTTATAATCATAGAATCTCCTCAGCTGGCAGGGACCCACAAGGATCATTGAGTCTAAGTCCTGGCCCTGCACAGGACACTCCAAGTCACACCATGTGCCTGAGAGCGTAGACCAAATTCTTCTTGAGCTCTGTCAGGCTTGGGGCTGTGACCACTTCCCTGGGGAGCCTGTTCCAGTGCCCAGCCACGCGCTGGGTGAAGAAACTTTTCCTGATATCCAGCCCAAACCTCCTCTGACACAATATCATGCCATTCTCTCATGTCCTATAGGTGATCACCAGAGAGATCAGTGCCTGGCCCTCCACTTCCCTTTGTGAAGAAGAAGATATCAATGATAATTAGATCTGTTTGTTAAATTAGTTTCATAATAATGTTAAAAATCTATTAACAGTCATATTTTTCTGGGAATTTCTAATGTTTTCTGCCAGAATCCTGGGGAAAAGTAAGTTCAGCTTTCTGGTATGAGAACTGAAAAATACTTGATTTTTTTTGGCTTCCAAGTACTTTGTTAATATTTTATTAAAGGAAACGACAAAAACAAAACTTGTCTTTTAGTTTAAAAAGACACTGTTCATGCAAATAAGCGATATGGTTACTACATATGAGTTTCCTACCTTCCTCCAAGCCTGCTAAGGCAGTAAATGCCAGAAGACATAGAAGCCATTAAAAGGTAACATCTGCGCAGAACAGGTCACAGTGTGACCCAGTTAATTCAGCACTGAGCTCTTCTGAGATGCCAGTATACTCTGGAGTACCACAATGAAGATAGGGAGAAGGGGAGAACAATGCTTATTGTTAAATGAGATTGATATTTTTATGTTTCCGTGAAGCACTTGGACCCTCTCTTGGTGACTAGTGGGAAAAAAGTCCAATTATTTTTTTCCTCCTGTGTTGAATCAGAGGTCCTACAAATTGCTCAAAACCAAACACAAAAGCAAAGAATAAAAGAGCAAACTGGGAGAAAATAAAGCATAGGAACAATTCTATTGTCTGCCTCTCAACTATTCCCTGTTACACATGGAGTATATTATTAGATACAGTATTTATGGAGTCACAAATATGGACTGGGAAAAAACCATGAGTTTTATCACAATTTATGGCTCCAAAACTGAACCAGTATTCTTATTCATTAGAAGAACATGAAGAAAGCTGACTTGAAATGTCCTCAAGATTAGCTCCAAGCTATACTTTTTACCCAGTGTGGGTTTTTTTGTAGCACTCTTCCTTTTTTCTAGGACCTCAAAATTCACTTACAGTTTGGGGAAAATGCCAGTATTCATTGTGAAAGGCAGAGAAATTAACGCACAGAGAAGGGAAAGAACAAGGTCACACAGCACTCCAATTCCATCATTTGTTTTTTCACTCTACATCCTTGCCATGTGTGACAGTGTTCAAAACAGACTAGTGTTCAAAACACTGAGCATTGTTCTTGGCCCTGCACAATGAAAAAGTGCAAATTAATATCCACATGGCCCGTATCCTGTCCTATTTATATTATTTCCAGGTGATTTTGTACTGACTACATGTATCTCCAACACCATGTGCTGGTGAAAATTACTATTCCAAATTTATAGAAATAAGAAATGGAGTCAGTGTGAAGATAAACTGTTTCAGTGGGATAATAGAGTGAATCTATAGACCAGAATGAAAAAGCAATAATTTAACAATCACTCTTTCTTTGCAATACGCACATGTATATTTTGTATATATTGAGGAACCCATACATAGTTACATTTGTGCATGTAAAAATACATATCAGTTTGTCTCTTAAGAAGTGAAGAACTACTTCCTGTTCTTCAGAAACCCTACTGAAAGCTTGTTATTTCTCAATGACTGAAGATGCTGTTTATATTTAGTGCTTGCAATCACACCTTCTTGGACACTCAGTGCTGGGGTGTGTGCCCTGAAGGTAGGACACGTTCCCTGCTAAGGAGACAGTACTGAATTCAGAGTGTGTGGGACAATGGCAGGAGAAAGCTGGTGATTCCTTTTATGACAGCTGTGGCTACATTATTTCTTTGCAGCTTCTCAGGTCATATTGTCAAAGAGAACCTAGCACAAGGTTCTGATCAATATGGGGTCTTCCTCTTTAAAAATTTATGGCCAGTGAATTGCATTTATATATTATGATTCACTTTGTTGTATATCCAGATATGATAAAAGTAAGACATAAACCTGAGATTAAAAACAAAACCAAATATCCTATCTAATAAACTACTCTGTTGTAGTTGAAAGGCAGGGGTGATTCTGGGACCGTTTAAAATTCTAGAGTGCAATAATTATAAAATGCAGTGAGCAGCAAATCTTCTGAGGGTAAAGAAGAAATGTGTAAAAGTAATGGCTAAATCAATAACACTTCAGTCCCGGAGTATGGTTAGTGTGTCTTATGTGAAATATCAATTATTATTTACAGCATGCAAAGATGTCTTCAGCATTCAAAAGATATGCAGAAGACCCACATAATGAATTATATACTTAGATTTATACAGGCTGTTCAGTTCCATGTTTAAATCAGGCTACTGAAAATGTCTCCAACAAGCATCAATGCTCTGCTACAGCCTACTTTCCAGATCTGCCTGTACTTGGGGCACTTGGACCTAAACCAGCTGCCAGCTTTAGACCTACAATTTCCCCATACGCCCACACCCTTTCCATCCACTCAAGAACATACACAGAATTATAGTAAGACCTAAACCTTAAGATTTGAGTTGAATTAAGAAGAGTGTCAATGGTTTCACAACTCTTAAGTCTTTAACCAATGTCCAAGTACAGATTTTGTTTGGCCAAAACCCTGTCTGGCCAAACAGTTTGGCATCTGTTCATGATTAGAAATAATCTCTGTTTCCCTATGCTCATTGTCACAGTGTTGATCACCTGTCTAAGACTGATCAGGATTTGAGCAGGTAGGTATTGTGCAATCTATCTGCTCCAAAGCATCCCCGCAATAAAAAGAATAAATGATGGTGGTCACTAGAGTCTAGTCAGAGTGTCCCCATTGCCTTTGGATATCAGTGGGAGGGACGTGTCTGAATAACATTGGAAATCTGAGCCAAAACTCCTTTGGGTTTGTCCAGATATTACCTAATGTCCCTCTGAAGACAAACCACTTCAGTGCTCTACAAATTAGGCTGATCATAATACATGCAACTTAATGAGCATTTCCCATTTAATTTTCAGTTCCATATTGCAGAATATATTTCAGATGTTCCGTACGTACATGGCTGCAGTGCCCAAAAGCACAAATCATCTTTTAAGCTCTATTGTGCTAAGAGTTATTCAAACACTCAGAGGGCCTTTTCCCATGCAGCTTATGAGCCTAGAATACAAGCACTGTGCACAGGCTGGAAAAATATGGTTACAGTCACATACATAAAGATTGATATATTGATACTTCATGTTTTATATAAAGATGGAAAAATAAATGTAAGTGCCAATAAACTGAATCTGCTATTCATCAAGTTCTCTCATTTGTTTCCCAATTTTATAGCAGAGGGGACACTGGAGGAGAGATTGGCAATAAAAACAGCTGTCACAGTCACTTTCTGCATCAGCTGAGGAACCTCTCTGATGTGATACGCCAGACAGCACTTTACACATCGACAAAATAAGGCCGCATAATGCAAAATATGACATACCCTGTTTAGCTAAGACTGCTAAACAGGTCCTAATTTCTAGCTGTCTTCAACAATGTTGGAGCATTCTTAAGAAACCATCTCTGTACGTATGGTTCCACTCATAACACAAACTCTGCTCCTTCCCTTGCATTTGCAGTCTCATTCTTATGCCTGAATGTTCACAAAGTATTTGATAAAAATACTCGTGTTAAAAAGCTGAAAAGACTGTTGTCTTTTAACAAAGACCGCTAATGCCAGAACTGTGATGACGTTACACGATGTGATTTGATATCCCAGCGCGAAGCAAGCCATGGTGGCTAATGTGCCTAAAATATGCTTAGTCTAGAAATAATTTCATTCACCTTATTTTACCCTCACTGAAATCTGAAAGAAGTTTCCTTAAATTTGATTTGCCACATGTAACAACACTTCCAAGAATTGCCATTTGAAAGGACTTAAGGAACATGAGTTCCTGTCTCCTAAAGGAAACAGTGGGCTTACAACAGCATCAAGGCCACAGAAGGAACTTGCCCTGAGATGATAAGCCACAACAGGGATACTTCAGATAAGCACAGAAGGGAGGAATTTGCAAGATGAAGGCAATAATTCCAGGCCTAGCAGAAGTAAGACCTGGTTAGCACATTTGGGTTAACGCATCCAGACAAAAATTTCCACTCTGTCAAGCTGTGGTAAAGGAAGCAATTGCTCATACACATCACCCCAAGTTATGGGAATGACATCTGTCAGCACCCTGTGGATACCCAGAGTTTGGATGGTGTAAAGGTGGTACCCCAGAAGAATCACCCTGGGAACCCCACCAGCAAGAAGCCCAGGGTGAAGAAGGACCATGAGACACCATTGGATCCACACATGGTGATTATGCTTTATCTCTCTCTCTCTCTCTTCTTTTTCAGTCCAAGTCCAGAAGGAAACAGGACTCCTATTATGTCTCTACTCAGACACACACGGATACCAAATTGCTCTCCTATATCTGTCCAGTAGCAGCTCCAGGTTTCCTTTAAATAATAAATATGACAGAGTTTGGGTGACTCTAAGCCCAAAATGTGAAACCCTGATCAGTGCAGCAGTTCTACTGTACAGCTGGTAAAAATAAAGAACATAAACAAACCCTTTCAAGAAACTTTGATAAAGATAGGGCAAAGCTGCTGAAATAATTTGGCAAGTGGGGATGGGAGGAGAAAAATCTAATTATAAACTGGCTGGTATTTGAACCAGTGAACCCAGGAAATATTTTGTTTTACATGAAAGAGAGAGCTGGGTACTATGAAAAAAATTGGTATTTGTTCTGATATTACATTATTAATTAGAGATAAGATGGATTGCAAAATGCTTCTTCATCTATTGTATTTCCCATGAATTTATTATTTTAGCTCAGTTCTGTGAGCAAATTTTAGACTGGTGAGAAAGAAACAAACCCCTTTATACACATAACTCTTTTTTTCTTTTGGGGCCCCTATTTGTGAAGTTTGCTCTGGAGGTTTTTTTAACAGGGGAGAGAGAATAAAGATTAAATATATTTTTCTGATTTATCTGATTTATCCATAAATGACATATAGACAGGCTTGCCTAAAATGTACAAAAAGGGTGATTTTTAAAATCTATAATATGTATTTTTCTCTTGCTTTTTCTTATTATGACACTGAAGTGTTTCTATAATCTTTCCAACTTTCTAAGATTCCATTTAGATACTACAGCATGAGCAAACTTCTGCTGCTATTCTAGGATTTGCAGACAAGAGGAATTTTTGTCTTTAAAGTGTCAACAGCTTAATAAATATATTCATTTACAACTCATTACTTCTGAGCATTCTTGTAACTAATCTTTTAAAATATTGGTCTATTTTAAAATACTCCAGTGAGTGTTTATGAAATACTCTGCTTCATTGAGTGTCTAGCCCTGTTATTTTCTTATAGTGCCTGACAGTTCAGTGCTTTAATCTTCCATGCAAAATGAATTCCTTTAAAAAAAAAAATAATTATACATTAACTGTTTACATAATTTTAAACTAATTACACCACAACTACTATTAAATGGTTCCTGCATTATCATAATCCCCCAAAAATTCTATTGTTCAGTTCTTATTTTGTTGTCGTAAAATACATTTCTCAATGGATACCATTTAAATCTTTGAGAAGACACTATGAAGATAAATACCACTAATTTGTAATTAAAAGGAAAGGTTAAGAAATTTAGGCCAATATTTAATGCTGAGTGTGTACTTTTTGCAAGACAATGTTCCTAGATGCTTAAAGACTCTTGGACTGAGCTTGAAAGTTCTTAATAATAGAAATAGGGAACTGTGAGCACTGCAGTTTGACCTGCATATGTATTCCATGCTAACATTGGGAGATCATGGGCAAACCACAAAGATTTTCTAGAGCCTGCTGAGACCCTTCATTACGAAGTTTTAAATGAGAACAGTATTACTGAACAACAGACCACTGTAGGATGTCTTATGCTATATATCTTATGGATGACTCCTCAAAACTGAACAAAAATAATTTCTTTCACTTGAAAAGCATAGTTTTGGAAAGACAGTAATCTCTAAAGCTGATAAAAGTATATCAGAAAGAACTTTCACAGTCATAGCAAACTGCAAAAGTTGTTAAAGCTGGTATTTTGGATTGATAAAAAAAGTTCCATCTAGTCAAGCAAGCAGCTGTGACTGTGATTAGGAAAGTATTTTATTGCAGGTACCTAAAATTGCCTAGAGAGATCCAGGATTGCCAACATTTTTTTTTTCTTTTTTTTTTTAATTTTTTTAATTTCTTCTTTTCTTAGGGCATTCAGCCGTTTTCCTTAAGAAATCTCTCCTATTTCCTAGTTTCCAGAGGAAAATATCAATAAATGAGAGATATTTAAACAGCCCTTAATTTTTCCTGTTTATCCAGGATAGTTTTCAGTGCCCCCCTAAATTTTTTTCTGTAACTGAGAGCCAAAGCCTAGGTCTCCAACAGTGAGCTACAGGGAAATGCCATCCTAAGGCGTCTTTGACTCATCAATCTCCACCTGCAGTTTGCTGCAGATTTCCCTTTCCTGGCTGGCCCTTCTTGAGACATGCTGAGGTAGAGGTATAGTGCCAGTCTTTAGGCTCTGACCACCATTTCCCCACTTTTTTACTTCTCCTTTTGTTGTCTCCTAGATTCAGCACCTCCCAACAAGAGAGTCACACACTAGTCATACACTCCCTTGTGAAGGAACACCATACCTTCCTTCCTCACAGACCTTGCTGAAATCAGACAAACAGAAAGTGTTTTTTTGAACCCACTTGCTGTGCAGGTTTTCCTCAGGAGAAAAAAACCACAAAAGCCCCTGCCTTCCTCATTTTTGAAACAGAGGAAACATAATACATGGTTGTCTTTTCTGAGATGTTTCTTCAGTACTCTCCCACAAAGGCCCTTTAAGGAATGAATCAAAGAAAAAAGTCTTGGCCAGCTGTCTCATATCCTGACCATGCAAGTGATGTGAAGGTTTCAACTTCTCATCCAACGTAATTGCTGTGCGCCTCCTTGCCACCCTTTCTCTGTGCCTCTAGTTGAATGTTTTGTGAATCTCCCAGTTTAATACCCATGTTTCAGTTAAGAAAAAGGGACTCTGCTGCCATCATTTTAGACAAAATTATTCCCCTGACTCTTTGTTTGGTACCAGTGGTGACCGACTGCTGCCCAGGTCCTTTGCAGACTCCAAAGCCCTGACTTCCTTCCCTTGTTGCCTCACAAAGGAGAGACCCTCAGGCCCGCAAGTACCTGGAAAGCAATGGTGCATCCACTCCCTGGATGTTTGTCACAGGAGAAAGTGCAGGAGTTACTCCCAGGTGACTTGAATGACCACAGTGGAGTAATTAGTGCATTAAACAACACAATTCTTTGATAAGTCACACCCCTGCTTCCCCCATCCTCACCCAATGGGTGACATTTTGTGTGCTCCGACATGAGTGGCAGATGGGGCCTGATGTCTGTCACAGCTTCACCCATATCCACATACTGCTTACATACAACAGCCAAGAGACATTTTATTGCACTGAGAGGAATGGGGAACTCATAGCTTTATGTCCTCATCTTTTTTCAGTTCTTGTTTTACTCACTGCTACCCACAGAAAAAAAATCCTTGCCATGACATGCCCATCCAGCTACCTCACCAATAACTCACAAACCCACCTTGACAGAGGGAGGAAAACCAATCCAAATTACAGCTTCATTCATCCTTGCCCTCGTCAGTCCCCTCGTCCACTTCCACCAACTGAGAGACTACATGGATCTGCTAAGGATTTCTGGAGATCAGCCTTTGGCTGCACACAAGAGGACAATCTCCAGGATGGAAACTGCCGCAACCCTGTCACCACTTTTTATTTGCTCCAGAGCCTTGAAAAAGCACAGCCCTCCTCAGGGGCAGCAGAGACATTGGGGGTGTAAGGCACAAACTCTCATAATGGAAATAGAGAATTTTACTTTGAAGCCAAAATTATCCCCTCCTTTTTACTGTCTCCCACCACATATGGGACAGCATACAGGACAGACAACCTCACTGCTGCCTCCAGCCTTTGAGTTTTTTCTTGTTTTTTGGCAAAAGTTAAAGAAGCAGTGGAAAATGTAGCAGTGTGTGTGTGAATCCAGACATAAAGTGCATCCGTACCCTACAGAGCCTGCGGTTTAAGTTCATTTTAATTCTTAAAGCTCTTGCTATCTCCTTACATAAGTGTCATTTCTTGTGTGAAGGCAGAGACCAATATTAAGATCCTCAGCTGAAATAATCCTTACAGCTCTGCAGCTTAAGATAAAACTGACAGCTTCTATCAGGTTTTATTCTTCACGACATCAACTTGGGGTCAAGAAGGCATTCCTTCCCATATGATAACATTGCAAATTCAGTCCCCATTGGGGTTTTTTTGCTTTTCTCTAATCAATCCTAGCATTATAGAGCTGGATTTGGCACAACAGATTTATACAAAAGTATTTCTGGGCTTGATTCTATGAAAACAAACAGAAACCTTTTCTTGACCTTATTCCCTACACATTAGTAAACACTCATTCTTCACCCTGGACACCATTATTTAAAAACAAATGAATGGGGGCAAAATCCTTCCCTTGTTCAATCTACTGTAGCTGCTTTCTGCACACAGTTTTAGGTCATCAGACACAGTCCCACAGCGTATGGAAAGGGAAGGGACAAACAGCAGCTATACTTATACATTTAAGTTTGTATTCAAGATGAAATGCAACTGTGTGCAAAAAGCCATGAAAAGACATAGAAATTGCTGCTTCTTTAGCGTTTGACTTACCCGGAGTGAAGAAATTCTGCTTTCTTTTTATGAGTTGAAAGTCACATACTCTCTCATTCTCTATAAATATATTAGACGTAGGCAGGTGTTTTGTGTCTTTGAACAGAATTAGACAATGCTAATTGTAGGGAAATGTTTTAGACCAAAACTAAATCATTCTGATGCTTTTAGCGAAACATTTCACTATCAGTGTAAACAAATGTGTTTTAAACTTTCTTTCTGCTTTAACTACTTTTTGTTTTTAAAAAAATGAAATCAAAATAGAGCAAAGAAACCTTACCACAAGGATAAAATTGTAACAAATGTTTTGGAGAATGTCAAAGCAGAAACAACTGTGGGTCACGCAACTCTTGTCAAATCTGACCCGGGAATGGAAGGACAGATTCCCTGCAGGCAGCTATCAGCAGGGTTCAACTGGCTTCAGCAGAGCTGTTATTTACATTAATTAAAAATGGAGCTGAAATTTCTTGAAGGGATAATAATCTCTACAAATACATTTTTTGTAATTCTCATCTTCATGAGAGAACCTAATTATTACACTCTGCCAGATGTAGCAAGGCAGACAGATGTGACCCCAAATTTTAGATGCATTCAGTTATTAGGTATTATTGATGCTCCTCTTATCAGTAGCTTCATCGAGGTGTCTATCTATGCAAAAATATAAAAATGGTAGGACTTGGGCTCTAAGTGTGCTTTGAATACCAAAGGGTGTTTTCCTCATCGACTCTGCTTGGTTTTGTTTCAGGTATACCTTCTGAACTTTCCCTTTTAGTTTCAATGTGAAACACGAGAAGTGTGGTTTCAGTCCTTCATAATTCTGAGAAAATTCCCTTATTGTAAGTCAAGTGTCTTAATTTGAATTGTAAAAAAGTTAAAAAATTAATTGGATACAATTAAGAAAATAATTTAGTTATGCGTGAAAGTAATGAATGAACATTTGTCACAGCTGTCAACCAGAATATATGTTTTCCTTTTCTTAAATAGTCATGATTATGCATATGGGAGATAGTAAAAACAAGGAGAAACTGAGTTGGTGAGGGATTAGAGATAGGAAGGACTGAATGACCTTTATATGCTGTGAAAGAAAGGATACTTAAAAACCTGAAGTTTATGGTGGCCAAAACTGAAGAAGAGTAATAGAAAGCCTGTCTATAACAGAATGAGATTTTCCTATGTATACATAGCCCTACCAGATATTTAAAAAAGAAACAACTGCAGACTGCCATACAATTCAAGTTTCAATGAATAGACCATGCCTGAAATGAAAATAAAACACGGGTGACTTGGTGGCTACATGGCACACTGTGAGGAAAGACACAGAGTAAATGCCAGATGCCAAAACAACAGTACCAGATTTCCAAAATTATACCCTTAGAAAAATATGGGAGCTTTGAAAGCAATTTACCAGAATGTTACCAGTACATTATAAACCTGGAGTCTTTACTGAAATAGGAAAAAATAAAAGTGATACTTTCCATCCATCTTCCTTAGTTATTCCTGTAAAATTACCAAACTTTTTTTTTTTTCTTTTTTTTTTTCATTTTTAATGCAGTGGGCAGAAAACAGTGAATTTCAAAAAAAAAAAAAAAAAAAAAGGGCAATTCAGACAAAGGGAAAATAAACTTACTTGGAGGCTGAAATTATTTAATGGTATTAGGAATTTCCAAATTAGGGCTTGGCAATCAAATGTCTTTGAAAATCTAGTCTAAGTGACCAGAGTTGGGTCAGAGACTGTAGCAGGACAGAAACTTAAGCCAGGTTTCAGTTACCTGCTTTGTCTTCAGAGCAGTTCCCACCTGACTATCCCTTTAAACTTTTAGCTTAATAGAAGTATTTTTTTTAAAGGATTAGTAATACCAACTTTTCATGTAAACCAAATTCAGAATTCGGCATTGCTGAAGCACAGAAATTGTTGTAATGCATCGCAGGGTTTCTTTTCCTTTTCCTCTTTTTGAAGTGAGGATGTTTTTATTTTATAGAGGAAAAGAGGTGAATACAGGTCTGAAATAAGTAAGGAGTTTTAAGAGGGCTCATATGACCCACTGCCATGTTTTAAGCTGTCATGTTGTGCTTCCGAGTGTGGGATCATGTCAGCTCGTGTCAGTCAGGCTGTGATGCGGCGCGTGAAGCGCTGTGATGGATTGCCAGCCGCTGTCCCGAATGCGTGACCAGCTGGAAGCTGGCAAACTCCAGCAGCATTACAGCCAGCTTTAGACGACAACCACAGCGATTAGTGTGAAGACTCGAGGCAAATAAATAACTATTTACTAATGAGGGATGGAGCATGACAAACTCTTATCCTGGCTGCCTGGCAGAGTCAGGCAAAATAGATAAATCCCAGGCTGGGTTAGTGAGGAGCATCCAAATCTCAGCTCCAGGGCTGAGGAGAGCGCAAGAGTCTGAGGAGTTGATGGTTTTCTAGCAGGACCCCCCAGCCAAAACAGGGACAGTTGGTGTAAGAGCACAGTGGGTAGAAAAGGTAATACTTGGCGCAGTGTTCGTTCCATTAATAGCAAAATTACAAGGTGCCTAAGTGGGGAACAAAATATCTACTTGTTAAACACAGATTTAATTAGATGTCTCACTCAGAAGGAAAGAGCACATGAGAATAAAAAAAACCTCCTGGAAACCTACTCTTTAGCTAGTCTGAAAGTAATAAATTATGCTCTGTTTATTTGTTTAATTAACCAGCATTACCAAATCCATTTTTTTTTTCGTTATGGCTCTTTTAAAAATTTGCTTTCCTTGAAACACCTCACAGAATGCTGTGACAAGTAAACTTCTGGTCTTTCCTTTGCACGATTGACTCATACAGCAACATAGACAGATGCTCGGAAACCTCCAGGGCTTTCATATTTTGTGAGAGTTTAAATGTTTTTAATACATGTTATCTTTTCAGCTTCAGATGTCTTTGTGAGAGTTTGAACGTTAGAGTGTTAAAGAAAAGCCAGAAGTCTCAACTAAATAAAGAGAGGTTTCAGAATGAGAAGACAACTCAAACATTGATATCAGTTTTAAAATGTGGGTCTAACAGTTTTCAGAACCTGTTGTTGAAAAGGTTTATAATATAACTATTGCATGGTTTGAAAACTATCAAACAGGAAAAAACCACAGAAAGATAAGGCTGGCATTATGAAGAAAGCCTTATTTTCCTAGAATATTTTCACTTTTTTTAATGGAACTGCTAATACAGTGCCATGATGACTGATGTGTGCTATAGAAAAAGCTGTGCCCAGATGGACTGTCACTAGTTCAACACTTCTTTAAAATAAGAACCATATTTACACAGAGTGTTGTAGAACAAGAGCACAGATTGCTCCAATGGGACAGACAGGTCTGACCACTCTACACATTCTCGTCCTGCTCAGACATGATGCCGCTCCCTTGCAGAGTCTCTGGATGTTAGTGTCAGGTGCCCCTGAGAAGGCTTCTGGCTGGCTACACCCAAAGGATGCCAAATGAGTCCAAGTTATTCAATGTCTGCCAGTATGAACATTCTCAGACAAGGCTTCTAAGCTGCTTGTGATCCAAACAGACCAGTAGCTCCATAAACTATGCGAGAAGAAAAATGTTGCACGCAGGAGTGTCTGATCTACACAAAAATTGTGGGGAGGAAAAATTGCACAGAAAATAGCTTCTCAGTATGCTTGTTTTCATCAGTGCAACCTTCTAAATCTATTACCGTCCCTGAAAAATGCATTGGCTTCAAGGAGATATATATGAGAAAAGTCATGAACTCCTGCATGAGCCCAATAAAACATACTCAAGTCACAGTAGAAACTTACCCTGCTTTGTCAGAAACCTTATATGAAATCCACCCATTCAAAACCAAATTAGGCCACACTTTTTAGAAAACTTGTGATAACTTGCATTCTTTGATACTCCCCTGAGATGTACCTCTGCTCTGCTGGTACTTCACTTGGACTGTCATGAGGAAAAAAGAAGTGGTCCATTTTATGTGATCTTGATTTTTTTTTTTTTTTTTTTTTAATTCTCCTGCTTTCAGTTACTTCATCATTATTTGCTAGTTCAAAGGATCCTCTAGTGTCAGAATAGATTTCCCTCAGTTATGAATAAAGCTCATGGAATATGGACACTCATCATACTCTGCAGGACCAGTAAGTTCTAGTGCATCATAGTTTAACTTTCTCAGGATAATTGTTAAGTCATTACTCACCCCATTAAAAAACGCTCTACCTTCCCCTTCCAAATAGGACACCAGCAAGAAACTAAGACAATTCAGGTAGTTAATAAATAACAGTCCTTCACCATCTACACAGTTTCTTTACTTATGCTGTGTTGTATATTTCATCCCTTCTCAGAATTAGCCCTCAGAAAAAGTTCCAATTCACCCTTCTCTGAACCTAAACTAACTCTGCCTGGAACAGCTTTCCTGCCTGAATTCATTATGCATGGCCTAGTCTTCTAATGAAGGCTTTTTCCTGTCTCCTACTTTGTCGAAAGCCTTTCAGTATTAGCCATGCAATTACCAGACATTCAGTCACCCATCCCTCAAACACCTTTACTGGAGGGGAATGGGAAGCCTGGTTCACCCACCAGGATTTGCAGTCAGAGCTCTGACTCCCATTAGTGTCAGGGCAAGCACCGAGAGGGAGCTTAGGAGATGTGTTTTGTATTGCAGCCATATTCCTCCTGTGTGACCTTTGTCAAGAACCTTTCCCTTTTCATGTTTCAATTTTTCTTGCTGAAAATGGTGATAATGACAGGTCGCTTTCCAAAGTGACTTGAAATGTACTCATCATTATGTTCTCAAAGAGAGAGAGAGGCTTCTCTGAATATTACCAATATTACTTGCTGGTTTTAACTAAGCTGCTCTAGATGACTGACTGGCTGCTTTCTGAGCATCTACCAGCAGTTCTTCAGGTCTAATGAGTACTCTCTTCTTCACATCTTCCACATTCTCTCTACAATGCAGGAGTTTTTGAATACCTTCTTTATAAATTTTAATATGTTAATCCACACTTCTATTACTTTTCTTATTTGCTACAATATCTACCACTTAATGCAGAATTGGAGTCACATTTACTTGTTGCTAATTTCCTGGAGCCATTTTTAAATATAGACACCACTTTCCATTCCCCATCACTTTGAGGTCATTTTAGTGAGTGCTTACAATTTATAGTTAAGCTCAGAAATCTCACAAGAGAAAAGAACTGTGTTTTTGCAACTGTTGGTGATCAACTATTATGTAACTTCTTCAAATGACAAATTAGTTTTATTAAAAGTCCTCCAACTCTTCTTTACTTTAAATAGTAACTCCTTTAACCAACGATTTTGCAAAAACAACAATGCAAAGAAATCATTCAGCTACTCAGATGTAGCCTCACACGTTGTGATACCTTGTTAACCTTTGAAAATGTACTGGATTCTCTTGGCCTGCGGTAAATCTGCTTCTTATGCATTTGGGAAGTTCTTTTGCATCACTTTGATGGTTTTAAAATTACACAGTTCTTGAAGTTCTTGAACATTTTTGTCAATCTCTTATTAATTTTATCTTTACCTCAATACAGTCGATGAACTTTTCAGGCTGAATGTCTGAATGTAGAAATAAATGAACATTCTCTGGCCAATTTTTGGAACCTAAGTTAATGTTTATCATTTAGAAAGCAATTGAGGCACACTTAAACAGCATCCTTTACTGTCACTGAAGTTAATTTATAGAAGTATGAGAATCCATTCAAAATATCTTAGTTAGAACACAGTCCCCGTCGCAGCATAGAATAATTTCCTGAATTCGCTTAGGAGTCAGGAGCTCTGCACCTACCACTGAAGATAAATATCTGATGGTCAGTTGAATATCGTTTTGTCAACTTGAAATGTGCCTGAAAATGTTGGAGATAATAACATAAAAAACAGAAAGTAGCTCCTGTGGAAGTGGTCACAAATCTTTATGCTGAGAGTCTGTTATTAAACAAAGTACCCATAAAACTGCACAGGGGAGCAAAAAAAGGAAAAAAAGGTAGTGTTGCATCCATGACTCTTTCAGGTTTGCTTATTAAACAAACAAACAAAAAAAAAGAGATGATACTAAAAAGTAAACACACAAAGTCCACACAAAGTGGACTTTGTGCTATCAGTCCTCTTACATTTCCCCATATGAATAATTTGCACCTTCCATTCCAATGTATTGAAGCCATGACAGGGATTAGGTAACAAGACATGGGACACTGAAAATGATCTGAGAATATTAACAGCACACAGCAGCATACATTAAGGCCACTATTCTTCCAGTGAACAAAGTGATTTTGATGAAGATGTATCAGGGTATTTCACACAGTCTCTAGAGTTTATGGAATCCATTCATTCACGTTAGTCTTCAGAATAATAAGCTCAAGTAATATTTGTTTGCAGCTAAAATATCTTCACTCAACACCAAAGTAGGATGAATCACAGTGGTCTTCAGCATGCAGAAGGAAGAGAATATCTGTGAAAATATCCACCCTGAGAAAGCTGAAAAATAGATGATGTACCATCACCTTTATATTATATGAATATGGGATTACACAGAGGTAAAAGTAGCTGTAAATAAAGACACAGCACCATTATCTGGGAATTATTTTGAAGAACTTATAAGACGCTGCATACTTATCTTTACTCCCAAGAGCATTTAAGAAAAAAAGGTTAGTATTATTACAGATGGTCTGCATTCTGAATATGATTGGAGTTACTTCATGTGGTTAATTTCCAGCTTTTAAACACAATGACATTTTCCTGGTTTGCTTTTTTTCAGTGAAGTTTTACATCTGTCGTAGGTAGGTGGGCTTGCTGATTAAGTCCCCTTCAGTCTAATGTACTTTATTATGTTATAGGAAAAGTAACATTGGAGAAAAGCTGAATCTGTTGGAAACATTCTGATGTCATCATTAAGCCCTATAAATATTCCTCCTGACTTTATCCATTTAAAAGCAGCACAGAAACTCTCTAACTTTCCTACTGTCTCATATTATCCTGGGAAGATCCCATGGCCTTCATGTACCTTTGTGGAAAATCAGTTTTAGTGCTCAGCTAACCCCAATAAGGAGGCAGTATGAGCGAAAAGCAATTCAGCTAAGACTACTCTAATGAGAAATTTCTTGAAAAAGAGAATTAGCAAGCTATGGAAATTTGTCCAAGGAATAAAAATACTGAATATATAATCTAAAAAAAATAGTATATGAATATCTAAGATATAGAATGTTAATTCAAAGCCATTGGCTTGACTTTTAGCTTTGACCCTTTGTGTATAGCCCGCGTGAAGTCCCTGGAGGGCTTGACATTCAGCAATAAGGCTCCTACTGATTTCAATATTGAGCTCCATTAGCTGTGTGTGTTTCCTATTATTTCCTCCTTTCTAAGGAAATAATAGGAAACAAACACTCTAGAAATTATACAATCCATTTAATCATCTAACATGATATACTTGGTCAGTTTAAAAACTTCAAAATACTTTTAAGATTTCTGAATGTTTTTCTCCCAACATATTTGAATGTTCTTGCAGTTAGACATAGTCTGAAAATATAATACCAAACAATCTTATATCCAGAGCTCACTCCTGCAGATCCCATGCAGCTGTTGAGATTTAACAACTCATATCTACTCTTTACATGTGGTATCCCAATTGTACAATATCCACCCACCTAAGAGTAATTTTATTTAGTCAGTGTATCTCCATTTTGAATATCATAATATCATGCCGGACTCAGAAACCTTATTGCAGCAAAAACATGACATTTGCCACTCTATCCACAAGGCACATAATAGAATACAATTATGTTTATCAGGTTGTGTTCACGTATTATTGTGTGTTTGTGATTTGTTTATGATACATCCATGCTGACTATTACTCGTCTCCTTGGTAAGTTTTATGTGGTTAAAACTTGAGAATATGTTTCAGTTTGGAAAGGGGTGTTGTTGTGGTTATAACCAGCCCTTCCTGGGTCTGCCAACACACTGCTATGCAGAACAGCCAGACAAATCCTTCTCTGGTGGTCTTGTCAGTCCTAATGTTTTCACAGAATATTTACTTATTTCTGGCTCATTGTCTGTTTTAATTTGACTGTAAGGTCTTAAGTCATAGACTCACCAACCTGTAGAAACATTGCCCAGTGCATTACAGCTTATTAAATTATTAAATTCCCTGGCTATAATATACTTTATTAAGCATAGTAATACATACCCAAGCCTGTATGACATTTAAAGCAAAATGAGATAGCCCTGGACTATGTATATTATGAAAATTGTCCTCTAATGACTGTCCAACAGAAGACTGTAAAGTCCATTAAAAGGACATATTTCTCTGTTTCTTTTGACACACCACCAGATTACCATGGGTCTACTCCTAATAAAGCAGATGGAAATCTTCTCAGTTCATTTGACTAACAGTGATCACCAACCTGACCACAGGAATAGACCAATTCCTGTCACTTTCCCACAAGGTTTTCTGAGCTCTCATATTCACAGAGCAAAGCCAGACTTAGATCAGTGAGATATACCCATATATATGGATATATCTGTACGTACATGCATGCACTTAAACACACACACACACTCTTAACATGGACAAAGGCGCTCCTTCCTATGCTCTCCCAGTGTCCAAGACAAAGTTGAAGAGGTGAAAAATGCTTTTCACTGGCAGAAATGTTCAAACTTCCATGTTCTTGCTAGATACCAGAGGAAACCTTTCAAAAGTCTTGAATAACTGGAAGACACAGCTTCTACTATGAAGCTGAAAAAAAGAAGGGAAAGTATTTTCCTATTTCAGTGTAACCATTTCCCCTTTAGATACCTTGAAACACTTCCTGTGAGCTCTACTCATGATAACCAACTTCCTGGCTGAACTATCAAGGTTCACCATAAATCTACTCAACTCACCAATTAAATTAGTGGGCTCTCCAGCTGACATTTTAGCAGCCTTTCATCCAAGAGGCAGCAGACATATGAAAATACGTGAGACACCAACTGATGAATTGGATATTTCTTTGTCATCACTTATTTGTCCCTGTTTCTATTTTTTGTTGCTCCTTAAAACTACCTGATGAACAGTGAATTCTAAACTGTTGCCATTGCTCCCTTCTCTTCTCTTCAGCCTGTGCAGGACTTTTGGAAAGAGTGGTTGGTGAGCCACACCAAACATCTGAAGAATTTTATAAAATCTCAGGTCCTTACACCAAAAAGACGCCTGGGAAATATTCACCTTTCCATCAGCATAATTCTAAGGACTCTAAAACTCAGCCTCCTCTCAAATTGCTTAACTGAAAGATAAAGTACTCAAAATATCCTGTCAGTTTGAAGGAACTTGTCCACAAAATCTTTCAAAGTTTGAATTTTCCTAGGGCTGCTTACAGAGCAATATCACCCTATTATAAGCTCCTCATGGTAGGTGATGGAGTAGCAAACAGTGAGCAAGCCATCACTTCTTAATCAGTTCTGATTAAAGGGTCAGTGAAGTTGTGATTCCACATGACCCTTCAGGCCAAAAATCGTAGCCTTAATCACAGTTGGAAGCCAGCCAAGGTCTCTCATCATGCTTCAAGACACAGAGTTTTAATCACAAAATTGCAGTGATGCTTCATTTTAAAAGGGAAAATAAGAGACAGAGGAAGAAAAAAAAGTCCTTATAAAACTGCGAACTGACCTTAATCTAATGTGATGAGCAATACTCTCAGCATGTAACTGTGGCAGCAACACAGCATAAGTGTAAAAATGTCTCTTCTTAAAACTAAATTAAATTTGAAATAGTAGATTAGATTATTTCCAACATCCTCAAACAAACTTCTGTATGCTGACATTTATCTTGAGATTTCCAAGTGGCATTAGTGGCTTCCTATATGAAGACTGTACCACCCCTTCCATACACCTCAAAAAAGTTATTTAGTAGATTCAAGATCACATCCTCATAATTGCTCAGAAAACCTCACCTGCTTGCAAAAGATGAGCATATTCTCTCAGACTGGAAAAAATGTCCTTTTGATTGTTTTGATGTCTCCTATTACTTACCGAACTGCACCTTTTTTTCTTTTTTCTTTTAAACAACAGCCTTTCATTCTATAAAAAGCCCCCCAAAACTGCATTTTGACTACAAGTACTTTAAAAAAGGTAGCATATATTACACTGGACACATGAAATAACAGAAAGTTCAAGACCTGAGAACTATATAATTACACTAATGCAATTTAATGGACAGCACTTTGGAGGAGCAGTCAGGAATTTTGGATTCTGTTCTTGTCTCACAAAGTCATTTTTGTCCCCATGGCTCTGAACTCCCTTTCACCTTATATTTCCTGTGCCTATTTCATGTGTACTTTCTCCTGGCAAAGGTTTTGCATTAATAACAAGTTCAAAGGATGTTTCACCAGGTCAATCCCCGATAAAATCTTCTGATCACTTGTGTAAAAACCCAAGCAGATTGCTAATAAATTATTAGCCTGCCTGTGAGTTTATGAACCCTGTAAATATATACTGTAGCTTTTATTCTGTAAGTAATGCAATGTGTTAATTACATTGATAGACTAGGTAAGTGTTCTTTTAATACTTTCTGCAGTAAACATAATGAAAACAGCAAGGATTTACATGTAAAGGGGAAGGTTAGAAATGGTGAATTTATTGTGCTGGTTACTGCCTTTCAGGTAATGTAATTTTTGTATATTAATTTTTTCAACAGAAAGTTTCCCCTTAAAACACAGACACATCAACCAGTGTTTAATCTAAAATGTTGTTAATGACACCAAAGAATGCATAATCAGACCAATATATTATTTTGCAAACAAATTTATTTTGAGCACTTTTTTGTCGGGGTCCATTATCTTTTATGTAATATTAAACATGTAGAGAGATGTGAATATATATTTATGTGCTTTTCCTTCGTGATCATTTTGTTAACTCCGCCTGCTGTTGTCTTCTGCTTTTCATGATCAGATGCAGCAAAATAACCAAATAGTTCCGTATTCCAGTTAAGCTCTTAAAGTTTAGTTGAAAAATCTTATTTTCTGTTTAGTTTTGGACCTATAACTGCATTTAGTGACTCTGCAAAGCCTTTTTAATGCACTTACAACGACCAGTAGAGCTTTTATTCTTTGTACCATGTGATTACTCAGCAAAATACTTAACATTTATTTGTATAGATAGAAAAAAGAGACAAAAGCCACTGGGCTGATTTTCAGAACTGCTGAGCAGGTAGGACTGCCATTGAAACCAGCCTAAGTTGAAGTAACTGTGAAATAAACAGGTCATCTTAAAAAAAAAAAAAAAAAAGAAGTCAGGAGAGGAGCTTTCTTTGTATCATAAAGTTGGGTGCTGGTGGCCCTGCAAGACAAAGAAAATAAGATTCAGGGAGTTATGAAGACACTAATGGTAAAACATGGGCCCAAGTGGATTAAATTTTAAAACCACCATGGACTCTGATGAAGATGGGATCCCTCCTCCTCAGGATTTTTGTTTGGGAAAATAATACAACCTTCAGACACAAATGTTCAGCTTATCTAGAATATACATGGTGAAGCATATTTCGGTGGTTTTTGTTGGAGATAATAAGATTAGACCTAGAGACAAAGTTAACAGGAAGATACCCCTGTACCTTCAGTGAAAGTTGGTCTGAGCTGTCCATCACTATATGTTAAACCCTTTGAAAGACCTGGCTATATTTGTCCTGTCCTGTGCGTCTTAACCATTTATACAGTGTTTAAAAGTCAGAGAAAATGATCTAAAAAGTTTTTATATTCATTTCCTAGAGTCTCCTCTTTGCCTCTCTCATCTCTGTCATCTTATCTTCTCCCATATAATTTACTGAGATGGACTTCCCAACAGCTTAAAAGAGTGAACACACGGTAAAAGATTTACTACAACATTTTGAATTATTTCTGCCTTGGGTCCAGACTGCTCCTAGGTGATGTGAAAGTGCAGAACAGAAAGGTGATCTTGAACCCACATAGTTTACAGTGTAAATATAAGATGGAGAAGAAGAAGCAACAAGTAAACAGTAAAAGAGATCAAGGTGTTGCAGTAGAAAATAGTTTCAGCCCACCTACAACCCTGATGATAATATTTTTGCAACCATTATAAGAGGAGGGCTATGAAAATTTGTCTGGAGACAAAAAGCAGGGTAACTCTTCCCATCTTAGTGGGTGAAGCTATGTGGCAGAAAGCCATTGTATTTTCCAGGAAGTTAACAGTGCACAACTGAGATCAATTTTGTGCACTAATCAAAAGAACTGACATCTCAGTAATGCACCAAGTATGATATGTCAGACACTGATTGCAGAAAAGCTTTACTCTATTCTTGATACACTGCACTTTTCCTCACATTTTACACACAGATTTCTTTCAGCAGTAGGTAAGGGAACGACAATCCTGGTTTAGCAACACCGTTCACTCTCTGTGGGTTCTAGTTAGATCTTACGGTTATTTTCTGCAATAGCAATGTGCGTTAGTAGAGTCATTAATCTCTTTCTAGAAGAGGAATATTTTCAAAAGTTTGTGTTGCTCCTTCATTGAATTCAACTGGTAGGTTCATAAGACTCATCTTACATGTCCTTTTCAATTAATTTACAGACGGATTTTTCCAGACAACATCCATGCTACCTCTTCCTGCAAGCTCACAGAAAACCTGGACTTTTTTTTTTTCCTCCCTGACAGAGTGACAATTGCTAGCCCTGAACCAATTACCCTTCAATTAGCAAGTAAAATTAATTCTCACACTTCATATGATAACATGAGAATAACAGAAATGCTTAACATTTGCTAAATGTGTCACTGGAAAAGAAAAAGACAAGTGATACTACATTTTCAGAAGAGTTTAGCGTCTCAAGACTCTGTATTTGGAAAAGTATGGAGTTCATACAGAAAACATTTTCTGTTTGCTTTTGAAAGAAATCTTATCAAAGATTAAGGAGACAATTCTTGTTCCACATCTGATTCTTGATGTTTGCTTTCTTACAGTGAGGGGGGGGAAAAAGTCTAAATTATAGTTTATGCCCAGAACACAATAAGGATTGAAAAAACCCCAACCTTTTCCGGTTTCATAGGGACTAGAATCTTCCTAAGAATTTCTAATAGAACACAAACCCACATTTTTGGTGTCCTTTTATGTGAATTTACCCATGTGGATTCCTTGGTACCTGTAAATAAAGCTGAGGTCATGTCTCCATGTCTTGCAGACAGTACTAATAAATATTACCCTTTATTCCCCTCCCTTATTTCCTTAAAATAAGAAGGAACTTAGTATCTTTGAGTCAAATGTATCAATACAAATTGGTTAACAGCTTTCAAAACACTTTGTGGTAGTAAACTGAAACCAGAAAGATGGAAGACTGAAAGTGACACTACCTAAATGACATATTTTTAGCAGACAAAGATCAAATTTATCCCTTGCTTCCTCTGCAGCATTAGCAACTTTATGATATTTCAAAGCATAAACATTAATATTATGGTTTGTTGAAAAGAATATTTATAACTGGGACAAAAAAAAAAAAGTACTGTTCCTCTCATTAGTTTTTGAGATTTATCTGAAGCCACAAAAAGCCACTGAATACTTGGCATAAACTTGTCAGAAACTGCTGAAAATCTTCAAATGACTGCTGGGGAATGAAGCAGAGAGCAGCAGCAGAATGCAGAGGTGTCAGGACGCCCAGCCAGCGCAGGACGCGCACCTCACTTGCTGTCACGGGAGTGCAGCACGGTCACACCAACCCAAGGCTGTCTAAGGACAACTGCTGGGATCTATCAGTCTCATATCAGTATCGATCTAATATCGATCAATACAATCTGGTGGCTCCACACACCACAGCAAGACATGACTGGGACTCAGTGCATTCTCCTCCTCCCTGGCCTAGGGTTTGTAAGGCCAGAGAGAAAAGAGTAAGAGAAATTTCACTAAAAATACTCATGGGTGAAAAATAAAATCAAATGCAAAAACTAAATCAAAAGTATTTTAAGAATTAAAAATAAATTTAAAAATAAAACCATAATAAAATAGAAGACAATATAAATTAAAATTTTAAAATATTATAAAATTTAAAAAGAAATAACATTAAAATAAAAAATTAAATCAATTTAATTTTAAAAATAATTT
>VZRN01000474.1:1124660-1238627 GCA_013397935.1 Dasyornis broadbenti | reverse complement strand
AAAGAAAATTAAATTTAAAAAGAAAAAGATAAAAACATAAATATATAAAATTAAACAAAAAAGTAAAAATATAAAGAAAAAATTAAATATAAAAACAAAACCTAAAATAAATAAAATAAATTTTAAAAATAAAATATAAAAAAGGAAAACAAATAAAAAATAACAAATAATAAAATAAATAAAAATTAACATAATTAGAAAACAATACTTAAAACCAAAATTAAATAATACAAAATGAAAAAAAATAAAATTTTAAATATATAAATAAAATGAAATAGCCCCATTCTAGATGCAAAGCATTAGTCCTTCAATTGCAAGCAAGAGAACCAAGTAGAAAAAGTGTCTCCTTTCATATTTGAGAACTATTCCTAAAAGTATTTTTGCTGACATTTAAAGTAACTTGAATCAAGCCTCCAATCATCTCTGGCATCTTTGGCTCCCACTGCTTATACAAGAAACTACATTTCTACTGTTAGTGCCACATATTAACAATTCTTCCTTAATTTCTCTGTGAGGTGAAAATTCAGTCCTGCTATTGCTGAGGGGCTCCATCCAAGTAGAAAATCATGTCACGCTTACATTGTGTAACAGAAAATGAATATTCTGGTTTTACTCTGATGTTAATTGCTGCCTTTTCCCTAACTAGATAGCAAGTGACCTTTACACATCGTTACTGCTAAGTGGAAAGAGAGAATAATAATGTTATTTTAATTGATTTGTGAATTATTGAACAGGGTTATGAATTCTGAACCCTCTCTGACTGGAAGAATCGATTGTATATTCTGTTTACAGTTTAGTATTTTGTATTTTTTTGTCTCATGCTCCTGTTTTCACACATTCAAAAGATACCTAAAAACCTGAATGAAACATTACCATTTGGAACAATTTGTGTTGTGATTGTGTGAAAATGATCTCAAGTACAAAACTCCAGATTTTATGGCTGGGAACCATGGGAAAAGCACCTAATAATAGACTATTGTATGTCCCTGAAATTTCAGTGGATCATACAACTATAGGCTTGGAAAACACCTCAAGTGCTCATTCTGTTCCTTCTGGCAAACCACAGTGACACTACCCTTACACAAATAATTTCTGCTACGTTTCTCTACACAGTTTTTGAGGTCTTTTGACAGTTAACAACACTCCATCTCTTCTCTATGTAAGCTCTTCTGGTGCTTCACAATACTTACTGCCACATGCTTTTCTGGACTGAAATTTCAGCGGCCTTTCCTGCAATTTAATTCCTATATTTTTTAAAGAACAGCAGAGTCCTTGATAGCTGTCCAAAGAGAAAGTAAGTTTTTATCAATCACCTCTGCATGTACCTTGTGGTAGTTTCATCAGAAAACCCTTCCTTATCTTGATTTTGAGGAAGTGATGTGAGAAAATATCAGAAGGTTTCCTGTGGTCAAAACAAATTACAACAGGTTTTTTTTTTCAGGTAGCAGCTGCTAGGAAAGTCTTACCGACTGAGTAACTGAGGAGAATAGAACTGGGCCTTGACATCCCTGTTTCCAATCCCACCATGGTGAACTCTGGGCATTCTCTGTGGTTACTCTCAGCCAAATTATCTTCTCCCCTGATATCTCCAATCGGTTATTATCACTTGATTAGAATGAAACCTACAGAGCCTTCCTCTAAGAAAGAGTTTGTCTGCTCTCTGTACAAAATTGCCTGAGTGTTGATGCGCTCCATTCCCTGCAGATGTCCAGGTGTCAAAATCCCTTACCAGCAGCAAGTTCTGAACTCCGCTTTGCTTTTCAGCTGCTCATAAAAATACCTTTCACCTGATCTTCTTGTTTTGATGGCTCAAATTAAATGCACTCCATAACAGTGCTGAGAGGATTTATGTGGTTCCTTAGCACCCAGTTTTTCATCAGGGACACCTTGCACTAGGAAAGTGACCATAAAAGATCTTCACATCATTGCTTGATACACACAGGTAAACACTCTCCCTCATTCTTCTCATTCCCTGATTAAGTTCTACTCACATGTGTGAACTATGCCAGTGATGTCAATCATTCCAATAAGTCTCAGTTTAATTAATGTAAATTAATGAATTCAAATAATACTTTAGCTTAAGTATAAAGAATTGCAAGTTCTTGATTAGTACATAGGCAGTTTTGGCATCCAATAGACAGCTCATGAGTCCCTCCATCCCTTCCTGATAAATAGAAAGGGATTGTATTCCAATATTTTTACTGGTATAATTACAAACAAGCCATTTCCCTCTCCCATTTTCTCTGTATTTCTGCCATTCGTATCCATTTAAATACAACCTAACTTCACTTAGGGCTATGGGGAGGTTTCTTCATAAGAAAGTATCTGTTTCTCAGCTCAAAATCTGACTGAAACTGAATGTTCACCGTGGCAAAGCTGCAAAAGCAAGACCTTGCTTTGTTTACTTCCATGATGCAATCTGCTTCCCCTTTCACCCCTTCATGCTCACCATCTCACTGCAGTTCCATGTGAACGTTTAGGTAATTAAATGCTTTTGAATAATATGTGAGTGTGTGCTGCCATTTCCTTAGATATTTCCAACAAAATTTTAGCGTTCAATGGAAGTGGCACATCTGTTTTTGAAAACAATTAAATTATTAGACACAGAGTAATTCAGTTAGCCCTACAGATGACTTGAGAATTTTGACATATAATCAATAATTATGTGGAATTCCATTTCTCTGGAATGTGAGAAATGGAAATTGGATTTGGAAAATGAACAAAGCCTGCCACTGAAAGATTGATTTTTGCGTACAAGTTTGCCTTAATTGGAATTCCCAAGGGGCCCAAGTAAAAGCTAGTTAATATTGGTCAGCAAGAAATAATAATAATAAAAAAAAATATTGAGGAACGGAGTTCTCAGCTTCCCTTCCAAGGGCAACAAAAATTGTCTTTTTTCACTGGTTTCAGGAAAATAAAAGCATCTGTTTCCTTGTAACTATGTTGCAGGATACTATCAACTTTTCAAGTTTCTGTTAGCCAGAGTTCAAAATAAGAGCTGAAAACACAGATTCAAAGGGGAAAAAACAGTTCTATTCTACTCTATTCTCTTAAAGTAAAACAAGACTCAAGATTTCTGTGGGAGGGAGCATGGGAAATCAGCACTTTCGCAGCATATCATCATACTTTGCAATATTCCTGCCTTTTTTACAGGGATTCTTTCCAGTGTTAGAACAGGACAAACATGTAGATGATTTTGATTAGGCCCTCTTGCTCAAATTTGATAATCATCCAAATCACAGACCTTTTAGAACTACTTGTGGTGTTAATTCAGAAAACTTAATGAGTCTTTAATGAAACATTTTTAACTGCAGCAATGTTTCTGTTACCATACCTCCCTCCGTGTCAAAGCATAAGCTGTTTCAGTAATAAATGATAACTGCAGGCATGAGCTGGAAATGTCCTGGCTGCTGGAACCTGATTGCCTGTGCCACTGAAGGGTGAGGATGCGCTTGTGTGTTTGGGTTGCTGTAATTGGCACGTGCTGCATGCAATTCCTCAGAGCAGGCTGGCAGCTCGGGGTTTTTGGGGTCCTTAGCAGGCAATTTATATGGAGACTCAATTTTGAGACTAATGTTTTCTGGAAGTAGAGTCCTTCAGTGTCCAACTGAAACAGTTTCATTAACAGTAGAGATGCAGCTGAAAGAAGACCAAGTTACTCGAGGATTTAGAGCAGAACTGTTTTGTTATTTGATTTACAGCATGGACGAATTCCTCTAGTCAATGAACAGGTTCTCAGGTTGTTTCTCCCTTTATTTTGAAAGAGATAATTTTTTCAGGATTTTGTCATTCATAATAACTATTTAAGGAAGGAATCCCCCCATCAGTGAAATCTCCATGAAAAAGTATGGATCATTTTGTTCTTTTTCAGCTAGACTGATGAATATGAAGGATCTTTTCTCAAGTCAAAACCAGACTTTAACAGATTTATAATTGTCTTCAAGAAAGGCTTTGGGAAATAATAGAAAACACTATGGTGCAAGTGAAATATTTTAAGCAGATAAACTGGTTTAAAATAATCTTTCCTTTATTTTTTCTTAATCTAAGACAAATAGAACGGGAGTTTTATCCACCAACTCTATAAATAAGGTCTCTGTGAATTTCTTCTGAAAACAATCAAATTGCCTTTATTTAGCTGCCTTCTGTGTCAACAAATGCTGAATTATGCATGGAGACTATGATATTGTGATACTCACTTTTAGTGACCTTATAAAAGCCAGAGAGAAATCAATATGGATTGCAGTACTAAAAATGCTGGAAAGCTTGGTAATCTCAGTAAGCAGCCAAAGTCATGTTAAAAAAAGTCGGTGTCAGGTTTCATTTTTAAGATTAAGTGAGCTGATACTTCAGAAACTTGGTTGTTTCTTGGGTGGTTACTTAGCTTGTTTGATTTATTTTAAAAAAACGTTGGTCTGCATTAAAAATTTAATAAAGACATCTTTAAAAAGCCATTTTTACTTTTAGTCTCTGTTATCACTGCAGCCTCATTAACTTTGCTGTTGACTTACTTGAGTTCCATGTTTGCCTTTGTTTTGTTCCAGCACTGAAGAAAAGGAACAAAAACTCCAGATACTCCAGGAATTATTTCCCTACCAGAGACCAAGCATTTTTTGGGCATGAAACCTTACCTGTAGCATAACAGTTAAGTGAAAATGCATTCTGAAGAGTTTTGTTCCATGAGTTTCTTTTCTCCTCTTTCAAATCCATTTTTTCCTTTGTCCTCCAGACATGCTGCACCAGTGAGTTCCACAATTGAATCCATCTCTGTGGTGAAAAGTTAAGTTTTGTTTGCCTTATCTGGTTGCTTTATGATTGCAGTGGTTCCTAGTTATTCTGTTGTAAGATAGTGAATACACATTCTGTGTACATTTTTCCTATTATAGTTCATGGATTCCTCCCCATATACTCTGAAATGCTTTTCTATTTTCTGCTCAGCATTTGGTCTGTGTAAGCCATTCCATTTTTTTGATCTGTCTTTTTGCCCTTCTCTGTACTTTTACTCATGCTGTTAAATCCGTAGGGATGAGATGGCCAGAAGTGTGTTCAGTATTCAAGACATAACACATCCTTAGACAATGGCACAGTGATGTTCTGTGCTTTGTTATCTAATCCTTCAATAATCACTTACAATATTTAATCTGACAACTCATTAACTTTTGAGATCTGAACTGAGGTTTACAATGAATTATATACAACAAATCCAATATATCTAGAAAAGCTTTGTCCATATTATAATGCAATAATACTCATAGATCAGAGCTAAAATTTCACAACCACCTGCTCAGAATAGCTAATAGATCTCAATAGAGCCCAATATCCATATCCATGGAATAATTTTCAGAACTCCAGAACTGAAATAAGATACCTCACTGGATCCAGAAAAGAGAGAGGTGAATTAGAGATAGAGCTGGAAAGAAAGGAAAAACATAATATCATAGATGAAGTCAGTTGTAAATTAGAGGGGAAAATGTCTGACTGACTTAGAGTGGAACATAGATGCTGTTATGGTAAATACTTAACTAAAATGCAAAAGATGGCTCTGACTTAAAGAAATCAGGAGTAGTCTGAGATGATCATGATACTTGGCCATTTGAAATCTTTGTGATTTATTTAACAAAATTTCCAGCTTCTAGAGTACAGCTGAACTCAAATTGCTATCCTTAGACTACTTTTACTCCAAATGGTTCTCTTGCCAGGAGGCTTAAAAATAGATGTTGCAATCTTAATTTTTTATAAACTTTCTTGCACCTGCACAACAGCAACTACAGCCAGAGAGGAGTGACAATATGTGAGAAACTCCCCTGAAGCCTGTGGTGCAGACAACGGTGAGGTAGGCTGTCTCCCTGCAGCCCGCAGAGGTCCATCAGTACATTCTGTGAAATTTAGTAGCATTTAGAAAAAGCCTCAAATATGACGCATAATTTAATTAAAACATAGCCCCCTGTTCATATTTACTTTTTTTCTCATATTCTTGCATGGTTTTTAGGAAAAAAAAAACCAAACAAGGGAGTAGTTCAGCATTTAGGAAGTTTATATCTATCCAACTTTGATTTATCAATCAATCAATCACAGATTTTTCTTCCTTTTTTTTTTTCCCAGAAACCAATAATCATGTAATGAGTCAGAGACCTCCTTCCTTCACTCACTTTTTATGAGAGTAACTGCTTTGACTTTGGCAAAACAAAACTGTTGTTAGAGGATATGTCATTCATGCTTGGTAGGTATTATGCACACGAAAGCTTTGTCAGAACAGTTCTGATAATTCTTCCATGTAATGGCGATACATAGTGAGATATAAATATTTCATAGGTGGCTCAGTTGACTACTAGGAGAATGATGCAAATTGCATACAAATAGTTTACTTCAAGAAAACTTATTGCAGAAGTCTTCAAAACTTGATACCAGGGTTATTAATGAGGACTGCTAAGTGAAGCAAATCTTCCTGCACTTTAATTGACATCTAAAACTTTGTGTAAGCAAATAAAATTTATTCTTTTCTTGGGAAGCTTGGACAGTTTGTTTGGGATTTTCTGCCAAAATACAATTTTTGCTAACCAAATTGAGACCTAACTGAAAAAAATTACTTTGGAGTGTACTTTCTAACTTGGAAAAAAGATATCAAAGCAGAGCTTTATTTTATGAAGGACCTGGTCTTCACTCAACTATTAGAGAAAATGAAAATAATTAAGAGGGTCTGCCATAAAGCTACCAGGGTCTGAGTGTAACAGTTTGAAAAGACATATGAAGTAAATTAAGAAGTGCTTGGGTATCTTGTATTTCCCACTGTAATTATTGCTCTAATAAGGGTTTGTCTCATGAGCAACCACTGACTGCTCAGATCTTCTAATGAATATTTAGAATAGATGGTAAAAGAAACTTTTATGTTATCACCAGATCTCTTTGAAGGTAAAGGCAAGATAATTTGTCTGTCAAAATAGAAAATAATAGAGAAGATTGTTTTCTCCTTGCACATCATGAAAGCATTGATCCAAAAAACTGTTTTAATGAACAAGAATAACACTTACCTTGACATTTGCTAGCATATTAAAGATTGCATGAATAAATAGTGGGAAATAAACATACCTTTAAGCACTACAACCGAACTGAGGCATGACATTTTAATTTCCTTAAGCCTTGGATCTTCTAGTCATTTGCATCAATGACACATCAGAGCTTCTAGGACTCTGTTCTTGGGTTTGACTTTTCATTGTTATTTTGTTTCTATGAACTACACTTCATGGTGTTTTTTAAAAGTCAGTCATTTGCAAAATTGACCCCATCAAGATTTTTCCTTCTCATGCCAACCAGCAGCATGTTCCAGCACTGCTGCAGAGAGCACCAGGTCCTGCAGGAAGCTGCCTGGGAAAGCTGATTGAAGGAGCAAGAAAGCCTCGAGACCCTGAGCATTCAAAACTCACATGAATTAATTCGTTTATGTAGTATATTGTATTCCTACGTGTTTTTTCAAGCATCCCAGATCAGAGGATAGCCTTGTAGAGTCTAAGAATAGAGAAACACTCTTTTCTTCACTTCCAGGAAATGTCTGTTCTCCAGACAATATGACCCTTTGAGCTGCTAAACTGGGCCCCATCACTTTCCTTCACCCTTTATTTCTGTCTTATTTCAGATCCCTTGTCCCTCCATGGTAGAAAACACAGTCATGCCTTAGAATGGTTGCATTTTATGATTTCTTTGGGCTGATGAAAGAGTGAGGCAATAGACAGGTTCCACATATTTATCTTAACATAGCACAGAGCCATCAGCCTTTGGCAATAAGTAAGAGCAATTAACAGTCTGGCTCGTCATTTAGCAGGCATGTGCTGCATCAGAAGTCACACACAGCTTCAGGCAACTGAGGAAGGCATAGACCACAAGAGTCCATCTCCAAATGTCTCATCTAATGCCTTCACTGCAAATCTTGGAGAAATTACATAGATCCTAACATACGGCATCATCTTCAATGCCTAACGAAAATATATAATGGAAATTTAATTTTTTAACTACTGAGAGAGCTGATCAGAATATTTGTAGTTTGTGATATTTATGGAAAGTATGTCCCAATTTTCACTACAGTTCTGATAGCTCAAAATTAATTTGTTACTTTGGAGGCCTTATTTTCTGAACAGCTTTTATAAATACATTTCAGGTTCAGCATCATTCCTCCTCCTCCAAGGCAGACAGGCCGCAAACTCAAATTGGTTTTATTCTACTGGGAGCCTGTTCAACTCCCCTCCTTGTTCAGCCCCTAATTCTAGAGATGTGGTGTACTCCCCAGGGATTTACAGAGTGTGCATAAATGATGCTCAGCAGGTTTGATGAGGTTCCCTGTATCATGCTCTGAGGAACTGGCTTGAATGTTGGGGAACGTTAACACTGATATTTTTTTGTCAGCTACAATTTTTCCTTTGAAAGACACCTGTGTTTCATGCTGTCCCAGTTATAAAATGCTTCAAGACAAACATCACTGTAAAGTGCACATTTTTGTATAAAAATACAGGAATCTTAAGTGCGTTTACAGATTGTGACCTTTCTTCAGTGCAAATACTGTCATTCTTTGTTTTCAACATTGTTTTCAAGGCTACATCCAAAGTGCTTAGCTTGTTTTCCCTGTTCTTAAGGCTACATTTTTGCTTCTCAGGAGATCAGGACCACTCAACTGAATTTCCTTTCAGTGATGGAAACTAGGCAGAATATGTTCCTCTGCAAAAAAAAAAAAAAACAAAAAAACCAACCAGCGCTTTCCACCCTTCAAACCACAGAAGCTTTATTCCTCAAGGCACATAGTAAATCTATTCAGTTTAACCTTTCACTCAATATTAAAGACGGCAAAAATTTTCCTCCCTCCCCAATAATTTTCTTACAGCCACAGAAGAAAATCTTAATATTATCAGAAATACCTTTTCAGAAGCTTAAATCCTTGCTTATGAATGCTATGAAATACCAGATTTAAAATTAAAAATCTAATCATCTATACTTGCATCTGCTATAGCATCCACCAGCCCATATTTGTACTGATCTATCATCAAATTCTGGAGGTAGCATTAAAGCAAATTGATCAACAATTCCTCTAAAAATGCATTGAAATTCAGATCCACTTCTGGTGAGTATTACCAGATATAAAACAACACTTGATAGAACTTATTTCAGCACCTCAAGGTATTTTCAATTCCAACAGTCACATTCATTTGCAAAATGAGGAAAAGCATCAAACTACACTTCTTTCATTAAAATTTGAAAAGGAATGATCTTTTGACTGCTGAGAGTAAAGCCAAGTGGCTGGAGATTGCTAAATGCTCCTTCACTGGAAGGGCTAAGTTCCCTCTCTTCTGCTCTATCCTCACTCCTATATTCTCTTACTTTGTCCCCCAAAAATTACTTTTACCCTCATAAGCAATCTGCTACAGACATCACTTTAAAAAAAATCAACCTCTACACATGCAAACCTGTCAGTATCCTTAGTGCAGCACCAGTCAGGGATTTGCTGCATAAGCCATAGTAGAGTGCCTACCTTTCTGCTAAAATTTCTTGTATGTTCTGCTCAGAACTATCTAAGAGCTGCAAATTATAGCTATATAGATATTATCTTTTACAGCTAGAGAAAGAGACTGTTCTCATCCTTTTTGACCAAAATATTTCTTTTCCCTCAATCTCCTTTCAAAAGCAACATTTTGCAGGAACTCAGGCTGAAATGTGAACTTTCTTTGTTGCTAGCAATCTTCTTGTAGCTATTGTAATTTTTGGAAGTTAAGGACAAAGTTAAGGGCATAAGAAATTAGTCACTTCTTAAGATGCTCTACTGAGCACCCTTTCTCTACATCACCGTTTTTATCTTTGTTGAGTTTAATTTGGTTAAGTTTTCACTTTGTTGGTTTTAAATCATCTCCAGGAGCACACAACTCCTTTGTGATCCTCAAGTGATCCACACAACTGCAGCAATTAGCAGCTATCAGCCACCCATGAGGCGACTGGGATTGATACAGAACTGGATTAGGGCTGCTAGCAAATAGGCACTGAAACCTGGAACTTCACCAGTTTTATGAAGAAATCAAAACTAATCATGATCAGTCAGGATGGTTCCAAACCTACTGACACTCTCACTAACTACCACTAGTATTCTTCACAATGTTGTCCCAGTGTTGTATCAAATACAATTGTCAGAAATTTATGCCAATATGTCCTTTGCTATGCTTTCCTTCAGTATTTCCTTTCAGCTCCTCAAGGCAGGATTCTTCTCCTCCCTGCTCTGTTTGCACATATAGTGCCCAGCACAGTAGGGTCCCAACAGTCTGGGATATGCAAGTGCTGCCATTGTACTTGAAGACAAGAAATAACAACGGAAACAGTCTAGAGAAAACCCTGGAGCTGTCAAGCAGGCTCCTGCTGGAAAACACCATCCCAACACACCGGAATGCAGGGAGTCAAGCTACGAACAGCATGGTGTGGAGCTAGCAAAGAAGCAGTACATGAGCCTATCACTGAAAGGAAGAAATGACAGCGACAAAAGTGCAGAGTAAAAAAGTGTTAACAAAACAAGCAATATGTCTCTGATACAGGTCCACCTCACATGTGACAGCACTGGTTGAATACGTTCAAACTCAAACGTCGATGATACCCAGAACATCTCCTGAATAGATACACATTCATTAATCAGAGAATAATTTCTCATTGCAACAGGAATGTTAAGCTAAATGCTTATCATTCCTGCCTTCAACCAGATTTGATTGCTCCTCACAGTCCTCTCAAATGTGTCAGGCTATTTTGCATAGCTAGTACTCAAAATTAATTTTCAAAAGAGTAAAATATTTAAAAAAATAAACAACAGATTATGTCAGAAAACTAGTACTTATACATAAAAGGTGTAACAACTTTCTGAAAAGCAATCTCAGCTCTTACATCAGATTTCAGACCTGTCTCAATGAAAAATGCCAGACTGTGAGGTTAATACAAAGATGTTGATTTATTGTCTTTGAAACTCCTCACTAGTGAACAATCCCTGTCTTAACATCTCTTTTAAAGAAGGGTCAACACCCACCCCATCCCAAGTCTTTGATGACTGTAGCATTTAATTAGATTTTTGAAGCTCGTGTACCTAAGCAAAACAATTTGCCATACACATAGATCAGAAGATAAAATCCTACCCTCACAGTCTCCAATTTAATTCTTTAGAGGGCCTTTCTAGAGGTTGGTGGCTCTGATCTTTGAGCATTGATTCCCTGAAGGATGACTGCTTCATAAAGCATTCTTTCTTTTAAAGAGTATTGTGGGGTCATTTGTAGACAGACTTGTGTTTCAAATAAGAATATCTTTATCCTGCTTGGACTCAGTTAATATATCAAGTCCCTGTCAGTAATGCCAATGTGCTCTATCTACTCTTGCGGTGCCTACACAGGATTTCAAGTGTTCATTACAGGTTCTGCTCTTTCATTTGTGCTTTAACAGCTTGAGAGGGAAGCAGACCTCATAAGACCACTCCTAGAGACAATAAAGCTGCTTATTTTCTACTACTGGATGTCTAGGAAGCAATCACCAGCTGTTAATTAACATGAGATTCCTCCTTTCTTTCCAGGGACACAGCAAAGCTAATCTGTATTCCATCCATCCCACAGCCAGCCCAGGGGTGCTTCCTCTCACCTTTAAACTGCACCATCCTGTTTTGTACCAATGTGTAAAGGACTAGTAGTCCCACAGTGCTCATATAATTTTCTTACATGAAAAACACCAAAAAATCAAGCCAAGAACACTAAAAACCCCCAATCTTCTATGAGGAATTCCGAGTCTAACTGAAAGAGTCCAAGATAAGAAACAATAAGCTCATACTGTAGCATGGAGGAATCAACACAGTCAGAAATAGAAATGTCTTGAATTATAGTAGCAAAGCACTGGAATCAGTTCCCGGGGAAAGGTGTAGGCAGCTCTGTCACTGGATACCTTTATGAAGACAGACATAACTGAAGTTGATTCTGCTTTGGAACAAGGGAATAGATGTTCCTGTAGTCCTGTTCTCTGTGATTTGGTGGGAAAGGGCTAGAAGACAATACTAATCAAAATGATCAGCAATCTTCTGTGAGAGAAAAACATTTTAGCAGACCTTCACCTGGCATTAAAGTGTAACACAGTTGCCTGGTCTCTTTAAAAGCCTTAGTCATGATTCAATATTAAGGCAATATGTTGGAATGTGCTTGGTTAAAAAAACATAACTATTTCCTACACACTGTGTTTATGAGCATTTTCAGAAACTGTGCAAGTTTTCTTTCCCCACAGGGAAGGCATGCTGTGATTTATGGCCTGTAATAGTGAGCTTAATTGGGAAGGAGATATCATTGTTGACAGCTTTGTCTTCACCTAGTAACTAATGGAATAAATCTGCAGGGAGCATTTACTCAGACCCCATCAGGGTTTTGGACAGTGGCTTTTGGAGGCCGCATTATTTCTAATGTGTTTGCAATGCAGTTTGCACACTGAGGCCATGGCCACTGCATCCAGGAGCAGCTGTCCCCAGAGCCCCAGCCCCACTGGCTCGAGACAGGAATTGGATAACAGAGGGCAAAAGTGTTGGACCATGCTGCAGATATCCATCTACATCACGTAGCGGTGCATCACAGACACCTCCAACTCCATGAACCTTCAGTCCACTACAGAGTCCAGATCAATCAGCAGATTGATCAGGGTCTAGGGCAATTTGGCCCAGGGATAAATAGCTTGAGGCAAGCACTACATGAATGGCACATGCCAGAATCTGAATGTTAACAGAACCAGAGACAATTAGCTTGGCTGTCTATCAGCCATATGCCTTAGTGATTCTAGCTGAGGAGGGGTGTTGTTAAATGGGTCCAGCTGGTTTGGCATTTGTTGTTTATTTAGTGACAAAACATTAATTTAGAAGGCAGATATTTAAGCTTTCTCTTGAGCATATTTTCATTGCCATTATAGCTGCTGCTAGTGTATTTCCACTCCACTATGACCAATTTCAGTCATTCAGGACTGAATTTATGGAGCCAAGGGACCCAAATCAGATGCATCCATGTTGTAAGAATGGAACTCAAATGATTGGTGTATCATTTTTCCTGTCCAGAGGGGCACTGTCTCACCATGTGTCTTGGGTCTATCAGGTTGGACCTAAATCAGAACAGGACATCCTAAATCAGAATTCACTGTTCACAGGCCAGACCCTGCAGATTCTTAGGTAAACAGAGTATTCATTGAACTAATGGACCACTCAAGCATGTAAACCTACATAATTGTTTGCATGACATCAGCCACAGGCTTCTCAGAATAAAGTCTGCATTGCTTGTATTGACAAGAGCCTCATAAATAGCACAGGCTGCGGCAGAGAGCACTGAATATCACTGTCATTCTGGGCAATACCTTCCTGCCAGTATAAGAGCAGAGACTTCTGTCATGATCTGCAGTCCCTCTTCAGACTGGGGACTTTTGGTTTCCATTGGCTGATCCAAGATGCTTCAGCTTGCGTTGTAAAAGGAGTCAGACCTCTGTACTTTTGCAGGACAAATGAAGAAGAGAAGACAGATTATAGAAAGAGCTGTAGAGAAGCTCTACAGTCTGTAGAGTATTCCCACAGCTGCTCTGCTTCCCACCCCATTGTATATAGGGAATGCCAACCTTTCTTCATATTTGAGCGACCAGATGAATAATTTTCCTGCTTAGAAGAAGAGAGCAGAATGATTCTGTTTCATCTTATTGCATTCTGATTTAAAAAAAAAAACTATTTTATTGCTCTCTAAACATTACTGATATACCAGCTTCTGGATATCACAAACAGCTCCCTTTCTGTATGTATTTTGACTCTAAGATTATGGCCATTCGGGGTCATTCACATTTTGTTAAGGTACCAACATTTCCTCCTCTGAAGAACAAAAAATTTTTCCTCCTAATGAGGGAAAGCCAAAGAGAGAGTTCTCACTGTTATTGCCTTTTGTACTACCCTGTCAACCCTCTGAAAAGTGGGAAGATTGCCTTCCATACAATTCAAGGCCGAAAGCTGACATTCTTTGCTCCCTGTTAGCATCCTAATACATAGGAAATGGCAACCAAAATTCACTGATTACTCATTTTGGCCTTGAGTTTAATGATATACTGATATATTTTTTTCTTTTCTTTCAGCAGACACTGCTTACTTTTTGAAGATATGAGAGTACAGCACAGAAATAAAGGCACTTCATTATATTTTGATATTCCCCCTACAGTTTCCCAAGGTTGTTTCACTGTACAATTATAACAAGACAACAAAAGAAAGCCTTTTCGAACTGTTCAGGAAAACTAGAAGTAGTTTCTCTGTGATCACAAAAGCCAGGCGTGGAACTCACCAACGGTTGTTTACTAGATTGAAGTAGTTTTCAACATTTTTTTATTTTACAGCTTCTGTGCAGACTATTAAATTGCTAATTTAACTTCACTGGCAACAGGCTTAGCTTGGTTTGTTACATACAGAGACCCCTGGAACAGGACATTGGGTCTCAGGTAGAAAACAGTGCCTCACAAAAACACTGTATTTCTCATAACAATAAAATTTAAGCCTAGCTGAAACCACAAGGGTTTGAGAGGTTGTGGAGGGAAACAGTTTACTTCATCTTGTTCCCAGTAAAGCAACAGCATCATTTGGCTAAGCTAATGTTTGATGCCTGAGTTCAGGTAAGATGGGTCAGGTAGGACACTGTAATTCATAGTGAGGTTGGTGAAATTTGTCTGAGATCATTGTGACCTCACAAATCATTAATTGCGCTCATTGTACAAAACTCCCACGATTGCTCATTCGTACATGGTACACACAAGCAGGCAACGCACATGAACAGAACCCTTCAAGCTTTGAAAGCAACTGCAGAACCCCAATCTATTTAAAGTTAGAGGAAATTGTTAGGCATGACTCTCATCAGTTGAAATTATAATCCCAAATCAAAATCTAAATTTTACAAATTTTTCATCCTTCAAAAGCAGAAAAGCCTACAAGAACAGACTTGCTGATTATGTGTCACTGCCTCCTAGGAGTACACAGACTAGGAGTACCAGGAGCTGCTTGGGTCACCTTACTCAAACTTTTCTTACTCCAGATAATCCACTTGTGATCCATTTACAAACTGAAAATCCGTGAATGGCATTTCTTTTATGGTATTTCATTACTTTGACCTTGTCTTTTAGGCAAGTCTTCTTTGGCCTATTGGGTGGTATCTTGGATGTAATAAATGAGGAATGACGGAATAAAAAAATTGTATCCCCTCATCAGTTGCATCTGCACTGTTCTATTTGCTCTATTCCCAAGTGACACTGCAGCATTAGAAAGGATTTGTAAAGGAAAAAAAAAAAACAGCCTAGAAAGAACCCTTACATGAACAGAGATTTTAAGTGTTGAGGAAGTTTATTCTAGAAATGAGACAAATAAAGCAAAGTGTAATAAAAAAACATGAAAGAATAAAACTTAGAAATCAAACTTAGATTTGGAATTCTATTCTCTTTTTCTTATAATACAAAGATAGGTACGATTATGATGTTTGAGATGCAGTTTTAAAAACTTCCGCAAGAGTATAAACCTCACTGCCAACAGGTATCACTGGGCAAAAGTACTTGGAAAAATTCCGAGAGTAACTGCACATCACAGAGATAATATTTGTAAGGCTTCTAATCATTAGTGGTAAAAGGAAACATCTTAGGAGAGAGAGAAGATCTGAAACACCTAAGATGAAGCTGATCCTTATTTACCTGGAGACTGATGGGATTTCTTTAAATAGTCATAATGATAATTCCTATATCTTCTAAAAGTTATTATGCCCATCGCTGTTGGCTCCAGAAGACGGGTGTCAGAGACCTTGGGTCTGATCAAGTATGACAGTACCTAATTACAGCCACCCCCCTGGACACTGCACGGAACCAACACACCACTGCTATAAACAGCAAACCACGGTAACACCAAAGGGCAGATAAATGTCCTTATTGGATATAATACAAGAAACTAGCAATAAACACAACAAAATTCTTAAAATATGAGATGTTTGGAAAGATTTAAATTTGTATTTCTTTGAGCACTCTTCATACATCACATGTCCCTCTTTTCTATTTAGCAAAGCAGCTCTCACTCCCGGGGAATTTCTGAAAGCACAATATAGGCATGTAGATTAGCTAAACTGATGGTTGTAGTACAACATTTTTCTCCCTTAGAAGTGAAAAATAATTTTAGCAAAAACCTCTAATAAAATGCAGGGAGACCAAAGGCATTGTATTACACTTCTACATCCGAGCAAGAAATCAGAGATTTCTTTCTTCATGAAATTATGTCAGTGGAATTAACAGAAGTTTCTTCTTCTTTCCACATACTTCTATGACAAGTTGCACCTAGAAAATATACATCAACTGGAAGGTAAACAGGCAGGGATATTAACATTCCTAGCATTCATACCAATAATGTGAAAGATCATCAGTGATGATTCAGATCCCACGGCATCCCTTCTAAGAGATTTGCCAGCTTGCACGCCTAATTATATACAGACACTCATGTTGCAAAAGGGACAATAATCACTTATTTGATTAGCACCTCCCTTGGATTCTCAGAGAATCTTCCTAGACAGAGGGCTGTCATTTTTTCCGGTTAGCTGCTTTCTCTACCCCATTACCCTGTTCTCCCCACTGCCCTTAATCTTGATTTCAATAACCTTAACTCCTTGAAAGGTGACAGAAGACAGTGGCAATATTTTTTTCCCCAACTTCCCAGTAGGTAATCTCTTGCAATATCATTTGAACAACAGAAGGACAATAAAACATCTTTCGAGAAAAGCACAAAGAGAAGGGGAGAAAGATGCACAGATGTCAGTGTTAAAATAGCAGGGTGGGAAAAAAGTCCTCAAGTGTTTCTTAGGGCATTTTCTTCTTTTTTTTGGTGTCCATCAACCCAGTAGGGCAAGTGTCATATGGAATTATGCCCTCTCAGGTCCTACATTTTAAACTTCAGTAACGAGCTTGTGTTTCAAAACAGCAACATCCAGGATGTCTCTAACTCAATATGCTATAGGGAAAATGAGCATTTCTTGTTTTATTTCAGTGAGATATGGGGCATTCTGTCTGATATAAAGCAAAGCACACCTGAGATTCAGAGGCAGCATATCCAGTGCTAAGCTCATCTGTGAAAGTTACTTATAGTTTGATCTAGATTTGACTTCATTAATTTGTTATGCTTTTATTTGCAAGGTGGACTGCCATCCTAATTACCCCACCATACCTCAGAAAGCAATCAGTTAATTCTTCTTAATTGCTTCCTAATTCTTAAATGATTACTTAAGTATTTGTAGCTGTTACCCCAGTTTAGAGTGCAATGTTGAGTGCCTTCATTTAACAGATATGTACTCTAGATTTTTAGGGGCAGATATTAAGTGCTGTTCAAATGCCAACTTGACTTTGAAGGATGACTCTTTCTATGAGTCAGAGATCTCAGTGGACTGACTCCAAAGAGCAAAGGAAACATGTGATTACAATCTAAAGAATATTTTAACATTTAAAGTAAGTATTCACATCATCTCAGTGACATTAAGACCGAATAGCTATAACTGTGCATGCAGATTCCAAATTAATCAATATGCCTTCATTAGATTGGGATGCATGCAGCCCCTGCATCCCCCCAGCAGGGAGCCTGATGGTGACAGACACCTGTCATTCTCACCCATCCTGCACTGCTGCCACTGTGGTCAGAATGAGCCCTATCCAGGTCAGAACTCTCCCTGCAAATATATTTTGTACCTGCCCATCTGCCCCATACCCCAAGGCCCTCAGCATGCTCCCCGCCTGCATTCCATACAGCCATTATGCTTTTTCTTCTGTTTCCTTATCCCTGCATGATTCTGCTCATATCTTCTCCTTCAGCATCTTCTAAATGGCAGTTTCCCCTGATCCTTATTCATTTTGACTCCTTTTTCCACATTCAACAGGAATGACTCAGACTTACCCAACAGTAACACACCTCACCCTTTACTCACATTATTTCCTCACCTTTACAGACTTGTCTGATGCATTGTTCAGGTTTATATATTGTGCAAAGTGTTTATTTACACTCTATACACAATGCTAAAAGAGAGAAGATAAACACCATGCAGACAGTTGTCTTAAGACAGTAGGACCAGATACAGCAGTTTACTTCCTGGGGACTAAGAAAAAAGATTCTAAACAGGGAGCATAAGAACAGAAAATAACATCCTCCGTGATTTATGATGCATCCTACAGTCAGAAATTATTTCACAAAATGAGAACTGATGTAACCATGTCTTTAACAATGCTTATGTAGTCAGAAAAATAATCTCTCAAATGTGTGCAATAACTCCACCTGGTGATTCTCAACATGGTATTGTCAGGTTTAAAGCTGCCTCTTATGAGAAAGAGAGGAGCCAGAGGTGTTATACAAACTAAAGGCCTAATCTGTGACATAAGCAGCACAGGTCTGATACAGCACATCCTACACTCTGTTGGCCTTTATTTGGCTTGACCTGTAGACTACATTTCAGACTAAAACATATATAAATAGGAATAGAGTGCCAATCCTGACTCCAAAACATATTTTTTATGATAGTAGGAACTATGTGCATCCCACAGGAGATTGTTGAACACTTATTAAAATAATTTCTCACTTTACATTATTATATTCATATAAAAAGCATCACCCCTTCATTCAAAACTCATTCTTGCTTTTCTAGGAATGGAGAATGTAGATGACATTCAAATGTAACAGTGTAGATGACATTCAAAATACAAAGATGAGACGCAAATAGACCAAACACACCCACACCCCTTTTGAAGCACTGATTCCCAGGACTTCCCATGTTGGTCCTCCAGAGGAAATAGATTTTTGATACTGGCACCAGAGACTACTGAGGATTGAAAAGGAGAGTATTGTTATCCTATAGCTGTAACAAAAACATTTCTCATGCCTTTCAGACTAAGAGGAGAGGTACTAAGTTAGATTTCTTGCCTCTCATACCGTATTTTAATCTAAAAGTTTTCCAAAGCCTCCACAGAACTTTTCAAGGTAGACGATTTGAAAAAGACAGACCTAATTCTCTACAGTATATTGTAAATGTCTAGGTTTTCAGCAAAAGTTGTTTGCATGTGCACAGTGAAATATATATCTTTGAGACTCCATTTCCTGCAGGTTCTGCTAGTGAGTTTTCTCAGCCTACTGGTAAGCAATAATGTCATACTCTAACAATTATAACAAGCCTTGATAAAGCATACAAAAAAATCTTACCTCTAAGCATCTCATAAAATAAGTACAATAAAAGTAAAATACACTTGAATCAAAACAAGGTTTTCAAAATATTTTCTTCAATTCAAACAATATTTTTTCCTAGTTTATATGGGAAAGAAAAAAATCTTAACATGGTATCAAAACTCTTTTAGGTTTGCAGAAAACATCAGTAGAAAGCTTTTTTTGAGTTGAAAAGTCATCTGACATTAGATGAAAATAATCTCAAACACCTTTTACCAAATAGATCATATTTCAGAGAGCACTAGTGTGAAAATGTAAATTATTGTGGTAAAAGATCACTAGATAAATATCTATGCTGAGATGAGCTAAACAGCACCTGGTTTTGCATGCTAACTGGGTGTCTCTCACCTTATCTCTGCTGGCTTTGTGTGATGTAGTCACTGTACCTACCAGGGCCACCGCTTTTAAGAGGAAGACATCTATTCCTGCTGACTGCTAAAAGAGATTTCATTTGGTGCACATTTTACAGAACCACGCATTGGGAAAAAAAGAGGCAGAACCTGTGATACGTGTGTTTGCCATTAAATTAATAAAGTTACAGAAGGAGGCCCTGCCCAGCTCTGTGACCATGTGAGTGGAAAAATCCAGTTGTGTTGCTCTGGATTTTCCTTCATGAAGTGAAAGACCTCACCCTGGAATAAGGTCTGCTGCCTCTAAGGGCTGTTTTTTCATATTGTATCAGGTACAGAAACAACTCATACAACTGAGTCGGTCTGAAAGCCCACCCTGCCCTCTGGAAGCAGAGCAACATTTGGCAAAATAGTCTTAAAAAGAAGAGCTGTGCTAAGTCACTGTTTATTCATGACAGAGCAACAGAAGGATGCTCTGAGGTATCTGAAGTTTATATGGACGCAAGCAGGAGCTTAGCATAAATACAAAGAGCTTGCACAGTAACTGGCCAGGGAAATGTAAAGCTGGCTGAATGTGAAGGAAGAAACATAAAGAGGAGAAAGATGTTCTACTTCATCAAATTCAGGTTTCTATTCTCATTTTCACTCAGGGTGGTTGGTTGAATCTGCACAGGTATTTGAGCTGAATCTTAAGGGGAGGAGGTTACACAGAAAACCCCTCATTTAAATAAAAGAACCACCAAAAAAAAACTACCCAAAAAACTCAACAACCAATCCACATCTCGTTCAACTTGCTGCAGGATCCCCAGAAATATTTCTTATCTCATGTACTTGTTAGGGAGGGTGGAGGAGGTGGGCAAGGGCTGGTTAATTCTAGTTGGTGGACTAAGCAAGTCCATGTCATCCCATCATTTTATATATGCCTCTCACATTCCTCAGGTGGTAAAGCCATTTATATATTTACCTGAACTGTGTTTTCCTTTTATGGCAAGGGCAAATGTCTGGATTTGTTGAGCACCCTAGTTTTTCCTTCGGTGTCATTAATTCTGCCACAAGTCACTATTGCCTCTGAAGAGAAAGGAAGTGCAGCAGATTTGTGCTTCTTGGAACCTTGTCTACACTGCCGTGAAGAAGCCAGAGGAACAGAAACTAGCTGAAACAGTTCTTTCAGAAAATTATTTCTTTTCCTTAATAATATACTTGGATTAGAAAGGAAAAGTTGGAGTATGCTTCATCCCAAATCACCCAGAAGTGTTGAGAGAAGAGCTCTTTGCAGTGCAGACCTGTGCAGAGACAAGACACTGACTCATTAATATTCATATGGCAGAACTGCCCTGGCTCAGTTGCTAATGTGGTTATGCTGTTTCCAAGCTACATGCAGCATTTCACTGTTATTGCACAAAGTCAAGACCAGACAGTAACTCAGAGCGACAATGCACACAGTAACCCCTCTGCAGGGCTCTCAGTGGGCACAGCCACAGCTATACATTGTTCATGAACAGACTTTGGGGTACAGGGCACCCTGGGTTCAATAACTCCTCATTCAGAAGTGCTTCCCACCTTAGTCTAAAGTACTATATTCCTGCAACTGGCTCTTCATAACCAATCTGCTTTGCATTTGAATAACAATGAATAGCAATGCTCATTTTTCCCAGCCCTGCCAACAACACTTGTTAGTGCTTCTGCTCCTTCACCAGCAGATTTGTCTCAGTTAAGTTCAGCTGTCCAGAGAAAGTGCATCAGTTTAAGAGTTCACAATCAATGAAAAGAGAGAGGAGTCTCTAGAGACAGATTCATGGCAGAGACATATCTTAGGATGGACTGTTTCCTTCTCTCCACCAATGGCACATGAAGACTGATATGACAATTTAGACGGAACAAGGGTTTGCTGGTTTACGATAGTTCTTATGCAGATGATCCATGCGTTTAGAAAAAATAGGTTTTTTTTTAAATCATTGTTAGCAGATATCACAACTTCAGCATAACCGTTTGATGCACTTAACTTCTCAAAGGGGAGATATTTTCACAAAGAAATTGGTGTTTGCCCAGATACTGTCCAATTAATAATACAATCCCACTTTATAATAGTAAGTATATCCCTTTCATTCACTAAAGTATTTCTGACTCATTCCATAAGTTCCATCCATTAAGAATCACCATACAGGAAGGAATTCAGTAATAGTAGTCTTGGGCATAGAGACAATTTTCAAGGCTGTAGCTCCTGGAAACACTATTGTAGAAATATCATACATATATATCAAGGCAGATGTAAGCACATTTGGTTTTATTCCTTGCAACAAGTCAATAATGACTTCATAAAAAGATGGAAATTGCATGCAATGTCATTACATCAAGCATGAAAATTTGACATTTTCTGTAGTTAACAAATTATTCTTAATGTTTCCTTATTTTTAAAAGTCATCTAGAAAAAACAAACTCATGATGTCCTTCAGCCACGAGTTATAACAGCCCATGGAAATCATTCAGTGGCAAAGTTATGTGCTGAAGAAATTTGTATTTCAGGACGGGGGTGTTATTTTGCTGGAGACTGAAATACCTACACACATTGAGCACACAGTACCATCATTTTTACATTTGTCCTTGTCTTGCCCTCATTTTCTCGCACATTTAGTGAGTCCAGCAGGACCAAACAGGGAACTCTGGCTTCCAGGTGTATAGTGTCACTCACTACCACTCCCAGCTGTATTGAGCCTGATATTGACTGCTATTAGTCACTGGTAGCCCTGCTAAACACAGTGATTTCAGAGGAGCTGCCATCTCCCACCACAGTCTGACCCATAGGCACCGCAGCCCTGCAGCTCTCCACTTCTCTTCAGCTCTCTCTTCCAGCACTTTAGGAACTTTCAAGAGACCCTTGAAAAGAATGTTAAAGGACAGCTTAAGGTCTCAGCTCCTGCCAGGAAATATCCTTCTTCTCACAAAACTGCTGAAAGTCTAGCAACTGGGAGTCACAACCTGGAGTAAGAGAGAATATGCAAAAGCTGGTGGGTCCCTGTTCCAGCTTCCACTGAGCTATGAATTTAGAAGTGTGTGGGATCTTTGTCATCCCTAAGAGCCACTGTCTTCCTCTGTCTACCAAGTTTATAACATCTCATTTAATCCTACTTGGAAAAGGAAAAACAGTCAGGCAGATCAACGTAAGAGCTTACTTGTAATTGCGCTGATCTATTTCCTAGTTGAGCTTAAAATCACACTGTGCTTTTTATTTATATATCATCATAGACATGCTCAGCCAAGGAAGAAATCAGAATCACAAGGCCATTTTCTTTAATCTGGTGCATTTAGTTATTATTTCATCAAATAGGATTGAATCCCAGGCGGTTTCACTATCAGGGTATGGGATGATAATTTATATTAGTACTTAATTCTCACACCTCTTTTGGGTTTGATTATTTATAGACAGGCATAATGCAGAGCTTATGATGTTTTATGGCACAATTAAGAGCTAAAAAACCAAATTCAGATGTTTTTTGCACTTTCTGAAACTTCGGGGAAAAATGCCTCTAGTTCAGTGGAGAAGTCCAAGCTCATCCCAGTGTGTTGAGATTATGCCCCAATATACTATTATGTTCTAAAAAGATGTTATTGATTATCTGTATCCTTGAAGAATTACTGTCACATGCAAGCTTCTGCAATCCATTTATGTACTTTTGCTAGTTTAAAAAGTGTAATTCAGATTCTGTAATCTCTTTTATGTGAGTCACTACAAATAATATCAGCAGAAACTGTTGCTTTCTCAGTTGAGTAAAATTCCAGAGCTGATCTGGCTGAAGGAACAGAAGTGGGAAAGTATAAGTCTCCTTTTGAGAGCCCTCCTGATGTGTTTGAGGTTCCAAACTGGACTATATATTCTTAGTTAGCTTTCCATATCTAACAGCTCACAGACAACACTTCAGGCTTTTCTAAAAGACCCAGTAGTGGAATGGCTCAAGAGTTTCCAGATATGATTCTGGCACCTGTTGCACAGTAACAAGAAGATTTGTTCAGCCTATGGGAGCTCAAAGCGTTTGTTATGTCTTCAGCTAAATACATCGTATTATTGAATCACCTGTAAATCTACTGAAAGAATTGCAAGGGCTCTAACACAGGCAAGGGCTTTGCAGTACTTTTTGCAGACGTCTTAAAATATGACTGACCCCAAACATCATCTCCGCAGCAGAGTCTGCAGAGGGGACCACGCACCTCTGTTTCAGCACTGGGTTCACTGTCCTGTGCATCACACACAGGATTCACAGCCGCAGGTGGAGCAGCCCAGCACCCTCTCTGCTTTTGCTCAGGGAAGGGCAGTCAGAGCCATGACTTGGAAACATTGGAAACCTCAGAGCCAGACAAGCAAAGACTGAAATGAAGCAGGAGGAGATAGAACCAATTTGGCATTCAGTGTTATTTAATTGGGGCAAGTGTCTTTACCAATGGCTCTTTGGAAGAAGGACAGAAAGGAGGCCGAGCTGGCTGCTGTCATCCCCAGCTGCTAATTTGTACTGAGAGAGAGAAATATCAACTGCACTGTTAATTTCTATATTATGGAAATTAATCTTCTCATTTGCACAGCAGGAAGCCAAATTACACCATCACATGCACAAATAAATCTGACATTTTGAGAATTTGACATTGCACCACTGAGAGCTGGTTCCAGCAATACCTCCCACCTCACAGAGAGAGCATAAGGGTGTCTTCTCTCAACAAAGATACTGACAGAATATCAGTCAGATCCTCAGCTGATGAAATTTGGCAGAGATCTCCCAATATAAAGAGAACAGCTGTGATCTGCCTCCCAGAAAGGCAGCTATTAAGGAAAAGGGCATTTTGAGTGGGGCAAAGAAACATTTTTCTAAACTAGCAAGAGAAGTTGCCACAGGACCTACTAAACCTTCACATTCCAGTTTCAGTATACTCCCTCTATGGAGGTTCTTCCTGTACATGCCATAGTAATTTTTGTCCTGAAAACATAACATCTCAACACACAGCACTAAATGAAAACAGGAAAGGTGAAAAAACCACTAAAATTAAAAAAAAAAATCTATCTGCAGTGATGCAGCATGAGAGTTAAATACTCTGTAAAAGCCACATTGTCTGTCACTTGATTTGAGTGACAGCTACAAAATGCCTGAGGAGCATTAGGTTTTATAAAAGAGAGTGTTTCAATCATTCTTAGTTTGGGTTTATTTACTTAGATTTAATTGTTACTCTGTATTGGAGAGTCAAAGACTTTAATATAGACCACAGATTCCCTGGAGGTGGGGAATAATCATCTGCAGACTGATTTTCACACATCTGTTTTTTTCTGTTTTGTTGATCCTGTCCTTTCAAGGTTTTTATTCCTAAATGTCAACTCTGAAAACTTACTGAAAAAATACACATCAATTATTAAAAAACAAATAATCATTAAAATGGTCACACTTTTGCCTAAGTCATTGATTAGTGAGAGGAGCTGAAAAACTTGTATTTCAGCAGCTGGTATAAATTGTTGACCATAGAAAGCCTAATTATAAATATTCAACACATTCTGCTTATGTCAAAAGCATTCCTATATATTTTATCCAAACTCCTACAAACCAGTTAAGATTGAACTTCCACTCAGGAAGTGCAGTAAAAGAAAGACCCATCTTTCCCAGCAAACAGGAACCACACCTGCCAATTCAAGCCTAGCATGACCCACATTCTACACGTAAAAATGAAGTGAATAGTCTCACCTGACTTCAGGACCTCAGGCCTTAGGAAAACATGCACATGTTCTGGAAACAGTAACAAAATGAGTTAGCAACATCACCTGAAATTCCATTAGGAAAGGCTGGAGAATGCCATTCCCACTACCCATCTTCTTCCCCTATAGAAGCTGGTTAAGCATAATCTTGTTTGTAGTTTGTTCTTACATAGAGAAACATAATTAAGATCTGATCTGCAACCACATGCCTTAAATAAAAGGCAGCTGCTCATATGATCTGCTCATTAAGTGCTGTATTCCAAATGCATGCAAAGATGCCAAGGTAATTAACAAGGCACAAAAGCTTTGGGGACTTTGCAATAGGAACTCAGTTGAGACTCATCTTTACATTTACAGGATAATAGGGAGAAGTCTATGAATGTAGACTTCATTTTAAAATCTTTTTGCTCTCAGGGTTACATTCCAGACTTGTTCTCTTTGAAAAATTACAATTTATTTTTTACTCTTATGGTTCCTAAAAATGGTTTTTTGTGCTTCTAGGATCTATTCCTTCTCCTTTCCTTTAAGCTTCACGGCTTCTTGATAAAATTTCATAGAAGGATTTAAAGATTTCTGAAAGTATGAAGTTTTCCCATGTAGCAAGCCTTTTTTTCATCAACTACAATCTCCAAAAGTCTATTTACCACCTTCTCCCCCACTATTCAGCTTCTTTACTTTTCCACTCTCTTTTTACTTAATCAGCTCTAACTTTTTCTAATCCCTATACCATTACTTTGCATAGAACAAAACTCCTTCCCATTGTTATTTCACTTGAATACTCTGTATTTCTTCCTTGGACAGTTAAGCAATCATACAGCTAAACCAGCTGCAATTTTTTTCCTTACTCTTAATTAATAGGATCCACAAAGTCTTCTTCAGTAGTATTACCCAGAAGCCTGAATGAAGGAAAATGAATCATGGGAGAAGAATTTAAAAGCCACACCCACATTAAGGGGAAATAGATTTCTTGCCACAGATGCAATTACTTCTTCTGTAAAAGGCAAGAGAAGAGGCTTTCTTACAGACCAGTTAATTGGGTACATTTCACAGCTTTCCCAGTATCTAGTTTTCATTGTGCCTGAAGCTAAATCCCTGGTGTTCTCCCTGTTTTCAGTAGCAGTGTCATCCTTCCATATTTTCTTTCTTAAGAAATTCTGAGTTTTTGTAACACAGTAGAAGACTGAGTAGCGGAATTAAAAGTGCTAGAAGAGAAAACTTGCAAAGTAATCATAGCGCTGGCTGGAAAATGTCCTTTCTTTGTCTAATAATGCAAACCCAAAAACTAAATCAAAATTAAGTTAAAGTTTGGAATAAGAGTTTTTAGGGGGTTTTTTTCCTGCTTTGTACAGGCAGAAAATTTTGTCTTACCTCTGCTTGCAAGGTTTGCAGCAGACTAACCCAGCAGAGCATTTACAGGTGTGTGGGATAGTATTGTGTTTTCCCAGGTGCAGAGAAAGACCTTCAATCAACTCCTTTTTGTATGTGATCCACAGGCTTTATAAAGGAGAAACTCTGCAAATCTATAATTAATACTCTTCCTGGGATACAGAAAATATCTCTAGAATCTGCTCAAAATGAAAGACCATACTTAAAACCTTCACAGTATAGCAGAGCTCCTTAACTTTGTGATGTACCATGGTTTCTCTTACCCCCCATCGCAAACTGTGTGGAACCTCTGATTTTATCAGGGTGTGGATGGCTCAGAGAGGGCTATGAGCTGATGAGATGCTCAAGCCCAATACTGACCAGGATCCCCCTCTCCTCCTCAGGACTGCAAAAGGTGCCCACCTGGATTTCACTTCTGGCACAATTGTTGCAGTCATCTTCCTAAAATTGCAAAAGACAAATGTGGGCCTTAAAGTTCTTTTAAAATCTGTTTGTATTCCTATTAGCAAGGTGCAGCAATAAACAGCTCCCTCTCTCTGGACTCAGGAAGGGAGCATCACGTAGAGATGAAGGCATTTTAAAACAGACCTAAACTGCAGGATTTCTTCTATTTCCTTAGGGTGCCTGGTCCTGGAGGCCCTTCAAAGACTGAAACACAGTTCACAGATGCTGACTTTGCTAAGTTTTCATCTCAGGAAAAAAAAGTGAGAAGAAAAATAAAATACTCTGGAGTTGTGTCTGCTATATAGAGAAATAATAAATATCAGATATAGATTTTTCCTTTAAGAAAAATAAAGGGGACTGGAAAAGCATGAGCTTTGTTGTTATTTCATATCAAAATTGGTCAAAATTATCTGATCTACAACAGTAATAATAGCAATAATAATGATCCCGATGATGATGAATCAATAAGGATATGCATTATTTTGAGAAGACTGACATCAAAATACATCCGTGAACTTGAAAAATGGGAAACACGGGGAAAAAGAAAAATAGCCATTTCATGAAGAATAACAAACATAGGAGACAAATCATCTGAGTGAACAGTGAAGTAGGGAAAAACAATTAATTTTAAAAGTAGATGGATTTCCAAGGGTAGAGAGGCATGAATGAATCAGCAGATGGAAGCAACAGCGCTGGGGAGATGACCATTAAAATGTTTAGTGACCACCCTGACAATGTGACAAGCTCAGCAGTTTGTGGCAGCATTTTCTCAATGCCTCAGTCTGCTGCAGGAGCGTCCCAGCAGAGCCCACGCAGCACCCGAGGAGCTGCCAGCAGCTCACAGTGGCTGGAGGCAGCTCAGGGCAGAGGGCACAGGTCTGTGCTGTCAAACAGCAGGATGCAATGGGATCAGACATCTGCAACACCACTGTCACAGCCCATACATATTTATGCATTAATGCGCAATGGTGGAGGGGGACATGCAAACCCTTTGGAATGAAAACTCCTTGTCCAGAGTTACTTCAGTCAAAAGGCACTTTCCTACTTGTCTAATGCCCTGACGTGGCTGGTACAAGTGTCGCTGAAGTTATCCTATTTCAGCCACAAAGTGTTCCTATTCATCACTGCACAGTTTGGCCTTTACTTCAAGAACTCCCCCCCTGCATTATATATGAGGAATTTTCTCTGTCGCAGTATGTATTCCCCTGTGTCAACCACCTTTTGTTCCCAGTGGTCTCGTTAAAAAAAATAATGTTATCCTCAAGCAAGCACATTAAGAAATAGAAATGTGTGACGAATAAAGCTGAATAATTCAAATCCCTCCTTAGACCTTCATGAAGATTTTAAGCAAATAATGATGATTTGGTTTACATCATTTTTTAAGGATGCATTTGATTTTTACTTTTCTTATGACAGTTCCCAGATAAAGCACAGAATTGGACTGCCCATTTTAACAGAATAGATGCCCCAAGGTTTTCTAAATCCTATTTTCCCAGTCTCTTAAAAGCTTTACCTCGAAGGGTGGGAATCCAGTTCTGATGCATCAGGGTTTCTGTAGATGGCATGAGCTGAAATGTTGGTTTTGACAAAGGGGCATCTCATTTCTAATAGATAGAAATAGACTGAAAATGCTCAAGGTATCTTGTCAATGCAACTAAATGTTCAGTAACATTTTTTTGTCTCTTCCAAGTTACAACAAAATCAATAATCTAGAAGGGAAAAGCTCACAAGGCCATTACTATTTTTCAGCCCTCCTTCACTGCTTTATTCTCTCATCACTTTGGTCATTCAGTTTCCAGCATGCTCCAGAGTTTGATAGATATTTAAGAACAGAGAAGTCAGAAAAATCTTGTAATAAAACTGCTGATTGGTAAAGAAATACAATGTTCTGGCTGATGGGAGTCTAAAACATTTCTGTAGCAATGGGTCAGCTACTTTAAACTATTTTCTCTCTTGCAATGGATAAAATATAACTAGGTTTTCTTGAGGTTACTACCCCTACAGTAACAACAGTCTTATTTCCTCCTATGGTCTTATGCCTCCTCTTTGCATCAGCAGAAAATCTCATTTCTCACTTCTGTATCTCATTCCCTTTCATGAACACACAAATCCCACAATCTAAATGTGACAGATTTTTTAACCTATTCCCTCAGAATATCCAGTGCCAGAGATTTAGTGCTTCAAAACAACTCTGGGAACCTCGCTGCATGCCTCCTTGGTAGGCTGGAAAAATATGTGAGAAGAGACTTGCAAAGATAAATCAAAGTGTGAGATACTTTACTAAACTAGAGCAATTTTTATAGCATTTAGATGATACTGAAGCGCTGTTAACTGGAGTGTAAATGATAGAACAGGTGATGAATCCCTTAGAGGAAAAAGCCATTAGGAGGTTTTAAATCCATAAAAACCCCCCCAGTATTATGTACTGTAAAGAGCAACAAGATGTCCTTTCCTTCCCTTTCTAATACTGTCCTCATCAGAATACTCCTGTGCAGGCTTCCCAAGGCATTTTATCAACACATTCCATACAACACCTGTGTTGAATTTCAATATGATTTACAAACAAGCACTGGAAGGGAAGTGCTGCTGATAGTCTCCATTTACATTCACATGAGGATCTCAGCCTACCAAGAGAATTAAATTGGCAACTGCATAGGACAAACCTTTCATTTTCCAACCAGCTCTCCTGGTAGATCTGATTTCACAAATCCAGTGAAATCCTCTTCTCCCAAATTCTGTCTCCGCAAGTAACAATGGTTAGGATATCTCTTGGCAAAGGATCCACTTTCTGTCCTCAGGCTGCTTAATATGGACAAGAGACTTCAACACAAGTTTTCTGTCTTTCCAGCGGAATATCTCAGTCAACAAGCTTATTAGATCTCCTCAGCTGTGTCCTTTGAAACTGTCCAACTTTATTTAACTAATTAAATAACCGCTGGAGCAATAACCTGGCTTTCTTCTCTCATGCTTGACTTCCCTAACCTCTTTCTTGTCCAATGAATGTTTAATTACTGAGGTAAACTGAAACATATGCAAGAGGCGAGATGAGGAGAGCTTGCCCACAGCATGCATGAGAGTCACGTTATTCAGGCTGAGCAACACAGGTTCAGGTATCTACTTCAAATCTTCTAAACTCAAACTTCATGAATATTACAAACTCATTCTTCAAAGTGGTCTGTGGAAAATTAAGAGGTACAGTCCTGTTAGCTTGTACTTTTTAAACTTACTTAAGATTATAAGCTAGTAATTTTTACTTTCAACGTCACCTTTAATACGCTGAGATGCCCCTATGCAGTCTTTTAGGTGGTCATACACTATATTTGACTCCAAGGTCTATAGATAAACTTTTAGAGTCTAGAAGACTGACTTAATGTCTCTGAAAATTGACAGTTACCTCCATGAGAATCTTTTTTGTAGCCTACCTGGTATACAGTCACTAGAGCAAAAACTTCTGTCATCTGCATTGTCAATAAATAAATTAAAAAAAAAAAAAAAGCGTATGCTTAGTAGAGTAAGTACTGAAAGAAAACATGATCAGTGTAGGGCTTTAGGAAAACAGTGCTCTTTAGAAAGAAATACAAATTTTAAATGGGAAAATGGCCTTTGATTTCTCTGTACTCACTCTACAGGTGTTAGGGGTGATAGTCTTCCACTACAGGGACTCTTAGAAAAACATCTGAGCCATGATCCAAAACTCCAGAAGAATGAAATCAAGCCTCACTCTTTTTTATTAAATCTGAGACAGATAAAAATGTAAGGAACATTGCAAAACTCTGGGTCAATTTATAACTAGACATCTTCTGTTAGCATCTCCCCATGAAAAATTAACTCATCCTGGGACTCAGTGCACAAGAGGCCAGGGCCCAGCAGAGCACACATTGAAGCAAAAGGTAGCGTGTGGTCCCTTGGCTCTAGTAAGTGTTATTCCACACTGCGGAGTTCGTGCAGTCCTTCCCCAAAACAAAGGAGGGATGTGCTGACCTCTTGCAGCCCAAACAAAGTATAGATTTTGTTAAAGTGTGATTAGGATCCCATAGTGCTGCAACCTCTTTAACAATCTCTTCCAGGAATATTTTCTCCCATATCCATTAAGTGTTCAGAAACATCAGTACTGAAGCATCTTTGTCAAAACAGAATAAATCCCTTGTGAAAGTTTTGCTGTGTCTGCTGCCCACCATGCAGGTGACCCCTGAATGAGCACACTGCCATTTTAGTGCTTCAAATTCTGCTTCTCTGCTGCCTTTACAGCAACTGCCTCCTCTCACTTCTCAGGGGTGTAACTAGCTATCTGCAATTTAATTGGGACAGGGAGAACTGTTCTAGGACTTGACTACTGAAAGAAAGTAAGCAAGCAAAACCTCCCCTCTTAGTGACCTGCTGAGGCTGCTGCTTCTTTGACTTGAGGTTTTGTTTGTTTGCTTGCTTCTCTGCCTGCTGCTTCTCAGTAGTTTCTGTCCTGTATGAATTCTGCTTGTGTGTCCTTTACAGTCTGGGAGGTGAGCTGAGATTTTATTTTCTCCTAAGTCTCACAAGTGTTCTCTAAAATAATGCAGGTCAAGGAAAAAGAGGTATGCCTATTCTGAGGCCGAACTTGAGAAGCAGAGGCTGCTTTAACCCAACTTGCCTATCACAAGTGGAAACTGTCACAGATCATTCTAAAGGAAAGGAAAACTGTATATCAGGAGGATAGTCTCCTTGTCTGTTATCTCAGTTGTCAACTGGAAGGAAGAGGACCTAGCAGAAAGGTGACAGCAAAATAATGATACTTTTAATCCCTTGCTGGATTAGGAACAATCTTTGCTATGGAAAGAAAAATCTATTGTTAATGCTAATTATTGTAAGGTTTAGAGCCACTGTTATCTTCCCTCCAAAATATCATGAATCAAGCTTTGTTGCCTGCTATCCTTTTGGATCCCATTCAACAGTGAGACAAAGAGCAGGTTTGACTTCACTGATGTCAATAGGACAGTTCACACACTTACAGTGATGCACACAAGTAATAATTTTGCTGAAAAAGGACTAGACTATTTTTTCTTATTCTTTAACATTGCTTATCATGTGTCCCACCATTTCCTGCTGTTTATTTTCTGACGATAACAGTTCTTCATCTCGGACTTGCAAGTGTGTCCATTGTAGTGAAACAGAATTAATGAATTAATTCTTGTCTTTACATGACGAAAGAGGCAATAATCCATGCAAGTAGATCGATCTCCCTCTCTCAGTGAAATATTCTGTTTCAGTTTAGCATATTTTTTGCACAATTTGTACACAAGTCATATCCATACCAGGCTGGCAGATGGAATGTGATAACATTTACTTCTCTTGTTATTGTGAGATGTCATATTCACTATTGAAGAGGACACGATGCCCTTAATAACAGCAAACCTATCGTAAACTACCATTTCCAGGAACCTCTGAGCATTGCACTCAGGCCAGACTAACAGGCAATTCCTTCAGGAAATATGTTCTCCCAGTACAACAAGTAATGAAAGCTAAAACAAATCCCTGGCAAAGGACAGGGCTGGAATAGGCTGAGAGTAAATCCACCCTGAGACTTGCCTGTGAGAACTTGCACAGACAGCACAGACACACCCAAACAATTCTGACTGATGTCCCTGCCTGTGAAGGGAAGTCATTGCTCAGAAGTGGTGCCTCCAAAATGTTTAGCTTCGTCCAATGACCTGCAAGACCATGGCACACAGCAGGCATGGCCCTTGGCTCGCTATTCACTTCATGCGTCCCCTTAGCAGTCCAAATCCAGCACTGATGACCTGTTTCATCACCAACAGTGGCTGAATTATCAACATCCCTCTCTGCTGGGCCAAGGTAGACTTCAGGGACTGAATCCAAAGGCTCTGAGGGAGACTTTTTTCCATTTCCCTATGGACCTACCATAGTACTTTTCCCCAGCAGCTGCAGGGAGCTCCCCTTAACTATCACGTCTTGTGGCTCTTGTCTTTCTGCAGCTGAGTGAACTGGGAACTAGGACATTAATGATCTGTTTCCCTTGCACCTCAAATACTGAGCTCCTGCTCCTGGACATGAAATTCCTCCTTTCCAGAATGCAGATTTCTATTTGTGTTCTTGAAAAACAGGATCCTTCCCTTGTAGAAGGAAATCCTTTCTTTTTTTTCCTTCACTGAGGTTTTCTCTTTTGCTTTCCTATCCTGAAGAGTTTTCTTCTTGACACTCAGGGCACCACAGGAATATTCCAAAAGTCTAAAAATATGCACATATTGTGCTCCAAATCAGTGTGTATGCCGTTCATGATTGTTGTTCAGTTGTGCTGTAGAGCAACTGCTTTGAAGAGGGGCACAAGCCAGGTTCTGAAGAATGATTTGTGTGAGTGTACTGAACATTTTTATTCAAGCATTCTGTTATCCTGAGAAGGGCCAGAAAGATGACAGCAGTGCCATCTCATCTTAGACCCTCTCTCCAGCAAGAATGAAGGAACAGGAAACCTCCTCAGGGAGGGTGTGTCAAGGGGCAGTGAGCTAGGCCAATATCTGACACTCAGAAACTTCTCATATTTTGAGTGAATATTGACATCCTTCTCAAACCTTTCTATGTCTGTGTGTGTCTGTGTTACAGTCTCTGTATTGCATGGTATGGGATCAGAATGGGCGAAAAGGCAGCATTATAATGAGGAAAATTAGCCCCGCTCATTCAAACGCCTGTGTGAACACCCTGTTGTGTATTACATGTGAGGTCACCTGAGGAGTGTAGTGTATTCTGGGCTTAAAATCTTCAGAAGTGTGTGCTGGATGCTCATTCTTTCCGTGCTTTGATCAGATGAAGAGCAGACAGACAATGGATTGCATCCCATGTAGGGCTGCAGAGAAAAAAAGAAGGAAGAAAAGGTTTCCCCAATTCTTCTAGTCACTAAGATAATGCCAGCTGTGTCTTTAATGTGAAATTATTCTCAGTATGATCATTATGTTCTGCAAGTGTGAATCTAAGAAGCAGCATTTTTGTTAGGAAAGAGACATTAATTTTGACTCATCTTGTAAAAATTCCAAACTTCATTTCAGCTTTGTCCAGAGCTTCTGATTATAGTTTTTAATCTATTTTCATATAAGTTTCTCTGCAACTTCAACAGTAGATTTTTTGAATTTACTTATCATTCATTTACGTGTCACTCTGCTTTTTCTTTGCTGTTTCCCAGTTTAAAATCTTAACTAAAATGAATGTGTTTAATAACCTTGCTGCAATCTAATAATCAATTGGAATAAATCTTCATCAGCTTTTTAAAAACATTTTCAACTCTCATCAAGAAATAACACACACACACACACAAATTAAACTAAAACCAATGGAAATTAGAAAATCAGGATAGTTTTTCTAGTTGCTATCTTTGGGTTATTTGCTTTGGAATTATGTTGGATTTTTTTCCATGTCTTTATCTTTGCTCTGTATGCAATAGCTTTATGAAAGCATTAGAAGTGGCCTTTTGACAGCCAAATGGGATAGAAGCAAAATTTCCATTTTATTCAAAACTGCCTTCAGAAACCATGCAATTTTCCTTACCCAGACAGTTTAAATTCAAGGCTTCTCTAGCAATATCACACTCAGTCAAATCCTACAGGTTATTTCTATTAAAGTTTGGGGTTGAATGGAGTCTAACTAGAATTTTGATTCTATTGTTAATATTTCATTCCAGTGGCAGAATGTGCTAACCTGGATGAATTTAAGATGATAAAATTTATAGCATTTCTGGAATTGAAAAACTGATTGTTTATATACTTAACTTGTTTAAATAAATAAAATAATATTTCCCCTGACACCCTTAAATTACTTTTCCTTTGTAATTGCTTTTAATTATTTTTACCATGACCTTAATAATTGGGCACTGTTATAATTTGTTCTTTAAAACATTTTGTTACATCTTTATATCCTGAGACATGTCTTAAATTATCAATGCTGTTAGTTTAACATTTCCTGTTATCTTACTGAGAGGGAAAACACACTTTACTGTTTAAACTCATCAGGAAAATACTGTGTATTTAACATCTCCCTGGCATCAGTTGCATTTAAAACTTGTTTAACCTAACATTGAGGAATCTCATTCACTGCTTTTCTGTTTCCTTCTCTTTAACTGACATTCTCTGACAGGATCAGCTTAGAGGCGGGATGAGAAAATGCCAATTATTGTAGGTCCTAGATTTTGTTCTTCACCTATTAATCTGCACTGAAGAAAGACAGTGACATAACTGATGACTGGCTGCTTGTGTGAATCAAAGGATATTTAAAAGGAAGAAGTGGGCTTATCGTCTAGAAGGATATATGTTTTCTGCAGTGAGTGTGTAACATAAAAATGTTAAAATTTAGAATTAAAAAAAGAGATGAGATAGACTGGCAATTTTTATCCAAATACTATTTAAAGTCTCATGTACTGTTAATGTTAAGCATCCTGGTGGTTAACTAATCAAACATTATTTGATAATGTTTATGTTATATACAACATTTTTTGACAACTGGGCATGTACAGGATAACTCTTATGAGACTGATGTAACAGGTGAGGCTTTTCAGAGACTGCCTTGAGAGGGAAGATCTCATGTTTAAGATGAGATTGAAGCTTGGAAATTTGAATCAGACTTCTTAACTGTTTCTGCATCGATCGCTATCTATGCATCAATCATTTCCATCAATTTCTGCTCTGTAGGATCCTTACTAAGCTACATTCATCTGACTGCATGACATGTTTTGTCATCAGTGATAGTTATTTGCATAAGTCTTTTGTCTCAAGAAATCTAAAAAATAACTTTACAAAGCAGAACATGAAAGATGTATTTGCAAAAATAGGGTGAGGGTGTGTACACATGAATTTGAACATCCAAAGTAACCTGTGCAGACTCACTGCTCAGGTGAGGATGGACCTATTGATCTAGTGGGAGCTAAATGCCCTTTGGAAACAATGTGGAGTTTTGACACTACTCAGGGTGATTTTGACAAGCTAATACTTACAGTTCAAGTAGTACTAATATTTAATTCTGTCATCTTTCCACAAAAGTGGTAAAATGGAAGCTAATATTTTGATCACGCCCAAATGATTATCAAAGTAAAAACAACCTTTTGTTTTGTAGTTTATAGACTGTACTTGTAAATTATTTTCCTGTTTCCTGTATATTTTCACCCCAGACACTATTCTTGTATTTTTATCTTTTAGTGAATGATGTGCTGCAGTGTGAATTTTGGTGTAGGCCTATTTCAATTTTCTTACTGCTGACTCCTTCACTTTGGCTGATTTATACTGTGTACAGCTAGAGAAGGAGCTGCAAATGACAACATGGAATAGACAACCTGGAACCTGTCTTCCGGGAATATTCAAGCATTTGAGCTTAATATTTGCTATTCATGAGCATTTTTCTCCAGCTACGCTCTGCTGCCCAAGTGTTTCCAGAAAATAAACGTGGCACCATTTTAACATGAACATTAAAAATTACATCATCACCCTATCTTATGAGAAGACCTGATTGTATTAAAATTTCAAACATGTATTAGTGGATGTAATTTTTATTGTTATTTAGTTATTGTCTTAAACAAGTTACCAGCAATTAAATCAGATCTATGAGTAGTGATCAAGCTTTAAATATAGTAGTTATCCCAGAAAATCTCTAGATGACTGTTGACCAGGAGATGGGGAGCAGGATAAAAGGGAGACTGTATAACCAGGGGAAGAATCTGTTCTGTTTGCCTTGTACTAGTGTTTCCCTAAGCATCCAAAACTGACTCTTTTGGGGTTCTGTATGAGGCTGCCAGTACACCTAGTCTGAGAACAACCAGCTGTCTCTTCTCATTTTCTTATAGCTATTCAAGGAAGCTAATCAATATTGTTTCTCAAAGGGAGCCACTGGAAATACAGATGTGTCTTAACTACTTTATTTTCTAGAGTCTAGATTAAACTGTAGGAAAACAGAAGCCATGTCCAGACAACAGGTTTGAGAAACAGCTGTGAAATGCACCTGTCTTTGGGGCTATTGTGACCATGAAGTGGATGGGTTTCATGGCTTTCTCTTATATATATTTCAGAGGAGTAAAAGTGTATACTTCTTTCTAAGCTTTTCAAGGCAATATATGTTTCTCTGTGGTGACCTGAGGTGTTGGAAGCTGTTTCAAGTGGGATTCTGCCAAAACTCATGGAATCTCATAGTACAGCCATAGATGCCTTCAGACATCATGCCTGGCATCCATCTGAGACTTCACTGGGACAGAGATCTTCCTAGACTTATGTCTACATTCTGTTTTAATGAAATTCTGAGTAACTACATTAAGATAAAGCCCAGAATACAGGGAATAATATGCATTTAAGATTTTTAATAATCTTCAGCAGGCAGCTGAAGATTATTAAATGGATTAGGATGATCCATTCATGTTTAGGAGTAATGGATCCCAGTATCACATCAGTGAGCCCCTACAGACAAATTGCAGCAATGGCCAGTTTCAGACAGGCATTCGCATCAATTTTTCTTGTCCTGGAATTTTCTAACCTAATTTCAAAGCCCTGGAAACACAGCAATCTATCTAGGTGTATTGACTGGACTGATTTACACAGGTCATTTGAAAGATAAAGGTCACATACATACCAGGCCTCTGGACCACATTTATTAACAGCATCCTCCTGACTTTCAACATCATTAGTGTCATCTGGACCAATGCTGGAGTCAATGAAATGTGACAGAACAAAAAACTGTTGCCAAGAGTGTAGATGTGCATAAGTGATGCACAGGGAGGTTCAGCCTTATTAGGCCTTGTAAAACCACACTGTTCACCAAAGTCAGTAACCAGAATAGCCTTTGCACGAGAGACTATCCAGCCTCATGATTTTATAGCACTTTTAATTGAAGAGACAGTAAAAGAGGCAATTGCTGACCTGAGGTTTATACAACAATATTTATATAGAAGGCAGAAGTTCTAAACAGGCGCAAGCTATCTAATATTCACATTTCGGGAGCATGGAAAACCCAAACTGACAGAGAGTCCTAGGTGAGAACTACTGTACATGCATTTATTCTTCTTATTTTTTGAAATAGTTCTGGATAACTGGTGACTTTCTTACAGTTGCCTGAAATCTGCAAGTCTGATTCAATTGTCAGAGACTAAGGAACTGCCTGCACAAAATACGTGGCCAAGTGAAAAAGTTTTCTGATTACAAAATTATTACACTGGCAGTGAGACCTGTATGAAAAAGCTCTGAGTACAGCTGATGCTGCCATGGTATTACAGCAATGGTCTCTTTGCAGTTCTTGTCAGGATTTGATGACAGTCAGTAAGTTTGGCAAAATTGTACTTATGAGAAAACAATTCAGGAGTCTTTTTTGTCAACGTTCTCTATTGAAAAAACCCCCAATGCTTAGCTTCCATCATTTCACTCACAAAATATTATTTCAAAACTTGAGGGTATTGTCCGTTTTCTACCATGATGTTGAGGGCAGCTCTGGAGGTTAGGCAGCACCCCTAGGCAAACACCAGCTCAATTTGCTGTTAAAACTGCACAGGAAAATTCCTTGAGAATGAGCTAACTTGGTCTTTGTGCACCAAGAAGATGTATTATCCAGGTCTTAAATTGTTCAGGAGGAGTGTTGCACTGATCCAGACCCAGCACTTCCAGATACACATCCCCCATGGCATCTCCTTCACCCCAGAGCACACAGTGTGCAGCAACTTCTCCTTGCTTTGATCTCTCATCCTCTCAGTCTTCCGTGGAGGTTTATCTTTCCCATGATTCACCCCCATTGTCTCTGTTGCAAGTTTACCAAATGTACTTTGGGAATCCTGGCATAACAAACACAGAAGAAATGATCCAAGTGGGAAGCCCTAGCAGCAGTGATGAAAGGGAAATGCAAGATACTCCAACTTCCTCAAAGTACTGTCACAATTCTTTAAGACTGAGATTTTCAAGAAAGCAGAGACTTCTAAGAGGGGATAAAAAAAAAAAAAAAGGGAGAAACTTTTAAGGACTTTAAAAAAATATTCCAGAGAAAACTTTCCAGGAAAGCTTCCTTCACTTTAGAAAGGGAAATTCTTTCCCCTTTTACATTCCAGACACAGAGTGCTGAAGAGATGTCCCAGAGAGAATAAACACATGCCAGTGCAGAAAACCATGCCAGAAAGGATTTGCTTTGTTATTGAGGCTTCTTCAGATTGCAGGTTTCACAGTGCCCATGCAGACACACAATCTTGATGAGAGCTTTGTTTAACGCATGCTTCAAAAAGGAGCTTTTAGTGCACTTGTTAAAAACAAGATTCTTTTAGAACTTTTTAAAGCTTATCATTTGAGCAATGTGCTACTGAAAGGTAAATGTGAGGTTCAGTTCTCATGGACAGTTGAGACTGAGAGACTCTTTCACTCCACCACAGCCCCCTTGTATTTGCTATAACTGCAAATAATGCTTGAGAACTGACGCTCACTTGAAATTGATACACAAAATGCTAGAAAATGCAACTCACCCAGAGGTGAGCTGAGGGGAGAATACACGTTCTGCTTTCATTGTACATTTTCTGTAATTTCCATAATATCCTGCTAGAATGAGGAGATGGAGACTAAAAGGGAAGTGTAATATATTGCACCAGAGAAAATTTAGAGGAGAAAATTACAGTGGCAGACTCCTTCAGGAGTTATGTAGTCCTTCATCTTGTCCCATGGCAGGATGGGCTACTCTTAAACCATTCCTGACAAGGACTGGTTATGCAGACAAAGACTCCAGAGTTGCATGGACTCAACAACACCTTTAAGTCAGTCTCCTTTCTCTGAAAAGCTGAAATTTAAACTCAGTATGTCTTTTTCTATGTGGGAACTGAAGGGAACAAATTATTCCTTCCACTCTGTCAGCTGTTTCTTACATATTTTAGGATTTCTCTCATGTCTTCCCTCTTCTCCTGTCCTAGATTAGATAACCCATAAATACATTTGCCCTTTCACAGCATATTGTATTGGCTAATGAAATCCAGGAATCAATTACATAGATTACAAGAGTCTTGAATGACAGCATAGCAGAATACAATACCCAGCACTGTGTCTGAAAGAACGGCTTGTGAATACTTATTCAACACCAGTATTTGCCTATGGTGCACTATGGCTTTATCTAATTAATTACTTTATGAAGTGCTTGATTATGATAGCAGTGAATGTCTTTCCTGCTCACTCTTATCACTAGCTTAAAACTATCCTGTTCAGCTGAGATATACATGTATCTGAGAGCTCATTTAGATATTAGGTACCAAACACTGGATTCTCACTCCTGAGTTGGCTTATTATTTTCAGAACCTGTTATCTGATGATAACTAAATATCTGATAGTCACTAAATAAAGCCTCCTAATAACTTCAGCAGATCAGATTGTTCACAAGTTAAATGAGGGGAGGGATGCAGGGAGGGCAGGGGGGGGAGGATGAAGAGCAGCCTGAATTATTCATTCATTTCTCCATTTTTAAGATCTTTCTCATCCCTCTTTGTGCCAAGCCTTCAAGACGTAATTGGAAATGTTAGATACACTCCTTCAAAAATGTTCTCTGAACAAATTGCCAAGTACCATTCTGTGAAATGAATGGATCAGAAAGAGCAGCACTTCTTCAAAGGAAAGCAGGCAAACTGATATTCAAGTATTTGGTCTTTTATTGGTCATCATTCCCTTCCTCAGAACATTCTTGGAAAATGAACTATTTTATTTCTTGGTTGTTTCCAAACAAGACTCTTTATGCAGTTCTCATAATATCAATTTTAATTGAATGTTTTCATTCCTGTGTAAAGTTTCATTTTAAAGACACTCACATCTAGGAGATGTGCTGGTCTTTACCAAATGTACTCCCATTTTGCTGTTTTGTGAACCATCATTGCATTAGGATTCTTGTTCCTCAGTCATACACGTATACCAGCCTATATTAACATGTAAAGGCCAAAATTAAAACAAAGAAATAGAACTTTAAACTCCCAGCATATCTAAAAGAGAAATAATTTGGTTGTCCAAAAGGAGTACATCATTCACATGCTATTTCCCAGTATCCTTAGTCATGTAGCAACAACTATCTCATAGGTGAGCTGAGTTACAAAGTATTTATCCATAAACACAGATGTTGGGTTCAGCAGAGGTCTGAGAAAAATGTTTCATCCTTATGCAATGAGCCTGGGAGCTCTATCTTGTGGCACATCAGCGTGATTAGAACTGCTGGGATCAGCATGGGTACAAATAAGCTTAGTGACTTCAGTTGCTCTTCCTGTCCTGACAGAATAGTGAAATCGGCCTTATAAAGCATCCTGGATCTTTATATCAATGATGAGCTTTATATTTATGTATTTTGTATGTAATGCCTTTATATCAGTGCTGAGCCCGAGTCAAAGAAAGGCAGCCTTCAATCCACATGCATCAGAAAATCTGGGTGTTTCACAGCAGATCATGGTGCAACCACTCACACCCAGAGAAAACAAGAGGGAACTCCTGAAAGAGATTTGGTTGTTGGATATGAATGAAACAGAGGGATTTCAGGAGAATTATGATTGTGTGTAACAGGTCTGTGATAGGGCTAAAGTGGCAAGTGGACTGTATGATGCTTTCACTTCAAAACAGTTTAACATTGCTGTCGTTTCCTATCTGTATGGAGCACTGTGGGGAGATGAGATACATCCCCTCGTGCCAGGTGCCAAGAAAACAGAAACAATGAGATTGATTCAGAGAGCTGAAGGTAGCTCCTGAAGGACCCAGGTGTGGAGAGTCTGGACAGCATTATCTTTTGCAGACTGTGAATCACTCACAGAGGCACTAGTTTATAACCTTGAGGTCACACTGATGTTTGCTCCTGAAGGCAGCACTCCCTGGATTTTAAATGAGTAGGATTGCTCCAGATGTCTCTGTCTACCTCAAATGCCAGAATATAGACTGGCTGATTTAGGCAGAATAAACAGTAGTATATGAACCCAAAGTAATCTGTGCAAGGGTCATGCGCCTTCTACTTCTGGTAATAAAGCTCAAAAATTACAGGGGAAGACTCTAAGACCTCTTATATAATCCAGGTACTATGATGGGATTTCTCCAGAAAAGTCTATCCTCAGTAAAACAAAAGAAAGAAAAAGTATTGCCACATATAAAATGCCATGCTATTATTTTCCAGATTTAAAGGAGTGGTGAGGCTGAGTATGAAAGAATAATTAAACATTGTAGTAATTATATTGATTAATACTGGGATCACGTCTGACATTTGTAATATAAATTGAATGACAACCCACAACATAGATATGTGGTTATGACATTTCTTAAAGTGCCTTGAGAGATTAAAATCACTAAATGAATGTGAGTCATTACACGGTTATCTTTGTGTTTTTCTCTTTTAATTTTTTTCAGTGATGAGAAATAAGGGAAAGAGATGTTTGGAAGCTTTTATGAAAAGTCCTTGTTTTTTTCCTGGTGCTTCAGCTTCAAAGCAAAGAGGATCTGAAGAGACAAACAAAAACATTCTTGTCTTTTGAGTTCAGCGCAATGCACACAGCTGTGGAATATATTCCTTTGCCTGTGTGCAAGGTGGACACTCTTTCACCTTGCAATATTCAGCCCTGGGGACCAGCTGTCTGTAACCCAAAGCCTAGTTTGATTCAGCACAGCTCTGTGACCTTGGCTAAGTTTCCTGAGAAAATTGTTGCTAAGGTGTGAGGGAGTCCATGAGAAGCCGTCGTCATGCAAGATAAGAAAGGCAAACGCAGACAGCATTGTAATTGTTGAGACAATTGTGATAATCAGGAGTTCAAGGATTCAAGAGGAAAAGTACTGAGTGAAAAAGCTGAAATTCCTGAAGGAAAAAACAGAAAACAGAGAAAGGTAAGAATTAGAAAATGTTCGACTGACAAACATCCCACTCCTGGGAGTGAGGGCTATCTACCTTTCCTCACCGTTCTCATGTTTGCTAGGACAGAAAAGTCAGCCCAGGTGACTCAATGAGGGTGATGAGCTAGTTAATGCTGAGACTCACAGCACATGAGTCTTACCCACCTCCTGGGCACTAGCAAATAACTTTCAACTGAAAAGATTATGTCTGTAGTAGCAGTCACACTGTAGTTGTGAAAATCCAAGGATACAAGCAAGGAAAATTTTGAAGGAAGAGGAAGACATATTACTAGAACATAAAAATCTCAGTAAGAGTACTTTATTTTCAATTCTGTTTCAGATCTGGAGTGCTTGTATGCTTGAAATCTTGTCTCTGTGTTTTTCCCTCAGTTACATCAACTGATCTAATAACATTTGCCAACAAGGCTTCTTGTGATAGTATAAATGCTTCCTATTTGTTTCCTATCTATTTCTATTCTATGCTCAGGAGTGAAAGAGAACACCACATCGACTAGGCAGTTGAAAAACTGGTGATACCAATATATCTTGTTAATTTATTCTGATTTTTCAAAGTAAAAACAAAATGCAAGAAGTTCTGAAATGTAAAAATATTCTAGGCTTAATTATTCTGGGAATCAAACTTGGAGATTTTTCAATATTAAATTAGCTTCATATTGTGAAGTGTTTCTATTTTACAAAAGCAAGTTAAAAAAAAAATTAAGTATAGTTTACTATTTGGGTTTTTTTTTAACTTTTCTGTTCATCCAAGATTTTCCTACACGCAAAAAAACCCCTTTGATCCACCCAAATCATTTTCTGGATTTCTGCATTTATTTATTAGAACTACTGAAACAATAAATGATTGATTATTTCAACAGCTCAAAATCTCTTCCATATGGGCAGGATGATATTTGTGTCTGAAACATTTCTTCTCTGTACAGGCCAGATCAGATGACACCCTCCTGAGAACATATCATGAGATATGCACCATTTACTTACAAAAGCACTTCATTGTTCTCAAGCTGTCAGACAGCAGTTTTGTTACACCATACGTTTTCTCCCAGCGATTTATTTCCTTCTGAATTGATTTGCAAGTTCTTTTACAGAAGCTGAAAAATGCTGGACCCTTATCAAAATGTGAAGGATGCTGGTATCGTGGTCTCCAGGATAAGGGGATAAATCTACGCATATTTGGCTTGGTGTGTATCTGTTCAGGTTTGTGGAAACACTGGACAAAAGCATCTGTTAAATGATCATCTGCTTCAAACAGAATATTTTCTCATTTTCTTGGTAGGATAAAGAGGAGAGCTACGGCTCCTCATGATAAATATTACCCTTAGTAATTACATTTTCATATTTACAAGGTCTATGTGGTAAAACTTCTAAACTAAATAGTCTTCATTTGCATACATTTCAATCTAAAGGGCATTGCTAGAGGACAGTATCTCCAAGACAATAATGAGCTGCTTTCATTAACCATGCCCTAATGGTTACAGCAGGCTTTTATTTCAAGAGTAGTGATGGTTACCCCAGCAAGACTAAAGAAATAATTGTATGTCTTTAGTTATCTCCCCTTCCATGTAAGCCACTAGGTTGGAAGACTACTTCCTGCTCCTGGGCTGATGTTCTCAGGAACCTCTTGCAAAAGATTTAATTGAACTTGAATATGGTGTGTTTAAAGGATCAGGAGAAGTCTGATATCAGTTATAGCCCTGGAAATCTGGAATAATGCAAATGAAGTATTATAGGAAGAAACAGACTCTAATTTTTTTGCTTCTACAATCCTCAACGTAAAGAGATCTCTAATATGCTTAATTCCTCTTACTGTTGTCAAGTAAGAGGAATTAAATGTTTAAAATTACATTTAAAAGTACAAAAGGAATTGACATGGTTTTTCCTACTCTTGTAATTGTCCAGTTATTTTTTGAGTATAATCTTCCAATATATCTGTCATCACAGTACAAGAACTTTTAAAATTACATTGGGAAAATTTGTTATTCAAATGTGACAGATCTTCCATACCATGTGATTTATTTTCATGGTTTTCTATCAAAAAACAATATATGATAATTTTTCTTCTGTCAAATCTATCTGATTTGAGTTTAACAAGTACATATTATCCTCCATACTGCCTAGCAATTATCACTGAATAGTAGAAAATAGACCTACAAAAGCCTTCAGTCAATCATAATGTTCATCTTTTGCCCTCCATAGATCAACTAAACCTTTGTTATTCCAGATGAGCATTTGTCCAGCTTGCTCTTTAAAGGCTTTAATGATGATGGAGTTTCTGCAGCCTCCCCAGGCAGTCTCTTCCAGTATCTAATTATCCTTACAGTTACAAAGTTGGTTTTTCTAATGTCTAAGTTAAATTTCCCTTGCCACTATTAAAAAGGCCATTACTTTCTGTACTATCCACAGTGGACATGAAGGAAAGATTATTCACTTGTCTTTTGCAACAACGTTTGATATATTTGAAGATCACTATCATGTTCCTTATCCATCTCTCTCTCTCTCTCACTCTCAACCAAGCAATTAAAAATCTTCATATTGTATTCAAAAGCTGTGTTCTCAGAGTTGTCTTACAGGTCATGCTTCTGGGGTCTTACATCATTCTTGAACTCTGGATATTCTTCAAATGGTCCATACATTTGCCAAAACACTGGGCTTAAAACAGAGCATAGTTTTACAGCTGCTGCCTCAATATTTATACAATCACACAAATAACTTCAGCAGTATTTGGGCAGCTAAAACATTCTGAGTTGCACCTTTCTATCTCCTTTTATGATTTGCATGCCTTTATAGCAGATTCACACTGTGGCAGCATTTTCAAGCTGTAGAAAACAGGGACACTTCCCAGCTCTGGTTGGTACCAATTCAGGATCTCTTTACCATCCTCATTCAAGCTAACCAGACATTTATCCATCTACTGGCCTTGCTGGTTTACGCAAAGGCATTTTTGCTACAAATCCATGGTCCTGTGCTGAAGTTGGTTATCAAAGTTCCAGACATGAGAGGTGATGTAAACCCTACTGTCATAATTTTATTCTGTCACATAACCATATCTTAGCATCTCCCAACTTTATCCAAAATTAATATCAATCACTAATGTAGCCATCCATGTACACGTTAAGTTTATTTAAATATTATACATTAACCTAGTATTTGTGGCATCTCATCCAAGAGGGGCTATGAAATACCATGAATGAATGTGATTTCCAGGTTCAGCTGCATGAATCACAACTTCCATCAAACCTTCTGTGTGGATATTCTCACCTACTACTTCCCAGAACCACAGAGTGGTGACTGGGGATGACCTTGGGAGGATCTCTGGTCTAACTTCTGCCTTGAAGGCGAACTCTGGTCATGCGGATCTGGTCAGCTAATGATTCTGTGCCGATACTGCTTTCTTCAGTGGTGATGAAGTGAGATTCAATAATCTAATGAAACATATGGTTAATGTCATCCTGCAAACTTTATTGAAATTGCTCATGTACTTAAATTCAAGCTCAGGAATAAAGCCCTAGGCACCGTAACCTATAAAAAACAGAGTTTATATTGAGGTTGGGATGATATTGGGAGAACCATCTGCAGAGAAAAGAAAAGGAGAAACAACCCACCAAATTGTTGCTTTGAGAATAGTGCAACAATTTAAATAAGCCAGTTAACAGTTTTTTGATTAAGAGCATTATTTTGTGTACATGAGTCTTTCCAGTGGTTTTCTGGCTTATTTAAAGGCTTGCACTGAGAGAAATATCATCCCAAGGTTCCTGGATGATCAGGTTACAGGGGAAAGTGCCTGCTCCAAGCATGAGACATCAGAGTTCTGCTCTGAATATCAGTTATTAGCTCCTGAGCCCAAGTCCAATTGCCAACCTGCCAGAACCTCTGTCCTCATCAAATGCCTGTGAAATGAGTTGTGATAGGCATTAATTGGTGATTATAGGAAAGACTAGATGAGGACTGAAAAAAATCACTGCCTGATCTAGTTATAAATAATATTCATTCCTGGCAGAGGCTCCCACGTAACAGTCTGGTCCTCACTGCACTCCAATCTCCTGGATCCCAGCAGTCCTTCCTGAGAACAAAGCCCATAACCGTACCATTAATTCTGGCTCAAAACCCCCCACAGTGAACAACTAGGTAAAAATCACCAAGCCCTGGCTGGTTTAAGAGTATATGCTCTCCCTCACCATGTCCTGCTCTTCCTCTCCACGTATTCCATCAACCACCCATGCAGCTGAAGCTGCGCCCAAACACCAGACCTTCCCATCTGTCTCACCAGCTTTTGGCCTTTTTAGTGTCCCTGGGCTTGATGCTTTCCGCTTCTAACCCTCCTGCTTGCACCAAGGCCAAATCTCAGACTCCACATGAGTTCCCAGAAATCTGCTGCCCTCCTGTGATCACTGGAAAGGGTGTGGGCCAGAGGAATGCAGTCCATGAAAGGAGGACTTTCTTTTGCCAAAGCAGAGTACAGTTTTCAGATGCAAAGGAGGAATTTGGGGATTTGTGCAGAACTGGAAAATCTCAGAGATTTTTTACTAGGAAATCAGATATTAAAGAAATTACTCTGTCTGGTGCATTTTATTTTCAGTGACTAAGATTATGGTCAAAGCAGAGTGAGAAAAACCCAAATGAACTGAAGCAGATTAGACCACAGATAACCATAGTCCTAAAACAATAAAGGGCTTCATCATCAATAAGTGCTGTCAATAACTCCGAGATTTGTATTCTCCCTCTAAAATACAAACTTACACCCCAAATTTCAGGTACAGGAATAATTAAAATACCTGTCTAGCACGAAAGATACGATGGTAAAAAAAATTTGCTTATTTTTAAAATGCAAAATCCTCTCAGAATACTGAATTTTAAAATTCTACTTAAAAAAATACCAGAAGGAGAATGTGGGGAACATAATAAAGTAGTTCATTTTGCATTTCTTTTTTCTATTAATGCTCCTAATTTTGTATCAATAAATATATTTACATAGTAAATTTATGTTTTCCTGAAATATTAGCCTACTTTAGAAACAGTATTTGAACCAACGGCAAACAGATATATCTGTTTTAAAAACAATAAAGAATTATTTCTGTAATTTCCATAAAATTTCAGTTAAAATATGAAGAAAAAAAGCCTGGGGGGATTGTTTGGGGCATGGGGGGGGAAGAAAGATTTTTAAAATTCAGAGCTATGTTTAAGGGCTTTTTAGCTTCTTTTCTTGACAGCCCCAATTATCTGCAGTTTTGGCTGAGATCTATGAAAATCTCTGTATATTTAAAATAAATATGCACCCATATCTAGCTGATTCATATGTTCTTTCAGAACAGCTTTATTCTTTATTATTTTCCATCTGTTTCAGGGATGAAAGGAACAAGAACACAAAGTCCATACAGTGGCTTAAATACCATGTTTTTTGCTTTCTTTCACCTAAGTCTGGTTCTGCCTCTGATGTCAATTCTTTAATATAAAGACAAAGATAGGAATCATAAAAACACTGAAGTATTTTACTACAGTTCTTGCCATTCTGAATGGTGCTACAGCCTTCTTTTGAAGGTTTGATATTAATAAATTAGTCTTTTAATTAATGAAATTGCTTTAATTATTTTTTTCCTCTGGGGGGTAACTATGCGGAATAAAACAAAAGAATTATAATTGATCAGGAAATACAATCCAAACTAGCAGGAGATTTAAGATTGTCTCTAATGTAGTCAAATGGAAATCTATTTCCATTCCACTGTGACCTAATGAAGAAGAAGCATATAATTGGAATAAGAGTGAATATAAGAGTCACAAAAGTATCAGAGTTGTGACACTTATTATATTGATCATCATGGTATTTGTCTTGATGAGCTGTAAAAGAATATGAACAATTCCATCACAGATATTATGGAAAACATGACAGGCAGTTTCCTTTCATGGATTTAATCCTACATGGCCCAGTGTAGGAGACTGGAGTCTTGGCTACAATCTTTGGGTGCTTTTTTTGAATTTAGAAATGAGAAATATAAATGAAAAACAAAGATTGTAGCAGGTCCACCGTGAATTTAAATCAGTAAAGTGCTGCCAAAGTAGAGTGAGCAGTTTTGATTTACAGCTGGGAGGACTGTACCAACAAATTATATGTATGGCAGAATATGTGAAAAGAAAACCAGAGAAAGGAAGATAATTAGGTTTTAAATACAAAAATATGTTAATTAGAAATATTCAAGTCTGTCAGTTAAAATTTACAGAAATCCTTTTGGGAGGTGGATGGCAAGCTGTGATGCAGCAAATAGCTGTTTTCCATCACTCGCCTGCTTCTTAACTGCCCAGAAATCTGGGAATTATCCTTATCATCACCTTATGAAGGGACGGATAAAACGCTCCATCATTCACTGATCATGAGTAGTACATGGGCTGTAAAGACACCACCCAGAACACTTATTCAGTTATGAAGATAAACCTGATATGGCTCATAAGGCAAAAATATAATAAAGTAAAATAACTGCTGCATAAAACCTAAATAAACAAATGTTGTTTCGCATGCTTGATCTAGTTCCAAGATAATAACACTGTGGACTCAGCTGGTAAAAAGATGTTTAGCCTTTATATTCACTTCAATGGTATAAAGAGAGGTCTTTTATTTGTCACATTTTTATTTCTTTTCAGCAAGCTTTCCATGAGTAATAAACCCTTGACTTACTTACAGTTCAACAGCACTTTGTAAATTAGAGCCAATCCAGTTTTATCTAAATTATAAGAATGGGTGTAGAAGACCCATGATGAGTGAAAGAGTGCAAAGTCCTAGAAACAGGCTAGTACTTTTCATGCCACTGTTAATCACTTTTGTGAGGTAGTTTCAGTATTTTCTTAAAATTTAAAGAGATTTTTCTCTTTTCTTAGTTTCTGAAATTTGTGAAGCTGGCTAAAGAAATGATAACTTTAAAATAATGTTTCCAGTCCAGTGTGACTTTACACTGTCCGATCATCCAATTCTAAAATAGCCAAATACTGACTCTTAAAAAGTATGTAGCACAGATTTTAAGAAATTCTTTCAGACATTAAATCCTCTGAGTGTCTGTCAGAAGTCAGGAGACACAATGCCTTAGAGACTTTAGCATTAACGAAGCATTTAACTAATTATGCACTAAGACAGTTCCAATTTTTTTTTAAAACCATTAAAAATGAAAATGCTTCATAAAACAATTAAAAGATGTGCACCTTCAGCATATCTTCCTGCATGGTTCAGACATATTTTTACTTGTTTGTCGCATCTAAGGCCATTGACTAAGTTTCTAACACAGATTCATATTGTGGAGTGAAAGATCAAAAGGAAACTTCATTTTTTCTGGACTGTGATTCATTTTCTCTTAAGTACTACTCCATTTGAAAAATAAAAAGCAAACCAAAAAAAAAACCTCAAAAACCCACAAATGTTTTTCTGCAGAATTTTAGCAACTACTGGCAATCCAAAACTTGCTGAATTCTCAGCTGCCTTTTTCAAGAACCAGTAAGAAAGATAATTTTCAGAGTCCATATATATCTGTTCGAGTTTCTTAGAGTTCAATCCAGTTGCAGTGGTTAATGAAAACCAGAATTGCCTCTGTCTTGTACTAAAATGGGGCTTATTGGAGCAAACAACAAAAGAAAAAGGTTCAGAGACACTCTGTGTTTGTAGTCACTTCGTTGTTTTGGGAGGTAATTTGTAATCACCATCATCTTACAGTTATTACATGGCAAGCAAAAGTTGGTTCGATCACAGCTCCTTGAAAGAGAATCTCGGATATTGAAAAGAAAGAGACAGGGAAAAGAAAAATTTTGGTAAGTTTCATGGGTTTATATTGGGTTCCATTTTTAGCCTTTCCACAGTGGACATCTTTCTCCAGCATCTAGTGTGCGGCTGGGGGAAGTGGATGTATTGAGAACAACTCTTACCAGTTTGTTTAAGTGGGATTGCAAAGTAAATGGAAATGTAAAGATTGTAATAATGTAAAGAATGTCAATAGCAGGTTCTGATAGTAGCACAGTAGCTCTTCTTTAACAGAGCTGCAGGAAAAAGTGCTGCTGAGAAATGCAAATCAATCTGGGGCATGTAGGGAATCAGGCTGCTGGAAAATTCAACATAACCTGGTCAGGAAGGCTTTCTGTTCAGTTTTATGCAGGGCAGCAGTGACAACAAGGAGGGTTTCAACAGGCTAAGGAAAACCTTTGCTTCTGCTGTTCTTCTCCATCACCTCTTACAACAGTAAACATGATTTCTGGTGTGTGTTCACACCATATCATAACGCACACTATAGAAGTCTCTGTCTTCATCTAGTCCTCTAAATTCTACTGTACAACATTTGATTCATTAATACTGAGAACAAATCTATGTTAAGCAGCAGAGATACAGCCCTGCACAGGCAGAAGTGTTAGCAAGGCAATGGAGTCAGTTGGTTTACAAGCGTGAAGCCTGAAGGGGACAGGTGAGATTCTGTGGTGTAAAAGAGACTTTTTATAGTGTGGCCCAGCCTAGCAATGGCCAAACACAACACAAGCATAAAGGATGGTCTGAGTGCCTACCGTAGAGTCTGTTTCAGGCAAAAAGGACATCCATTTATTCATTTCCCACTAGCCTGCTCCCGTCAAAGGAGATAACACTTGCCTTTAACGGGAGATGAAATTTGCCTGCTGGTTGGTAGGTTATTGAATTGACCTCTGATTTACAGGGATACATTTGGAAACTTGACTTCTTAAATGGGATTTCTCCTAAAAGATATAAGAAATCCCTCCAAGGATATTTACAGTGACTGGTTATCTGGTGTTGACATTAATTGTGCTGGCATATTTTGCTGAACAGCCTCAAGTGTAACATTAGCTGAACTGTAAGACCCATCCATATATAACAGTCTAACTTAATATACTTCATAGATGTATCCCCTGCTTTGTGCCTATCTCTCAGCTGAAAGAATCTGGGCAATTTTATGCAGATGTCTCGTGGGCTGAGCCCTGTAGGTGCCTTCATAATGATTAACAATGTGCTTTTATTTGCTGCATATCTGTACACAACATCAGCTTTTTTTCTTATAATCTGCTCTCCAAAGAGAATAAATAACTTTTCAGCAAATATATCATAAAAGCAAAATATCCAACATCCTATAGCAGAGCTCAAAACTTTTCATGTTACAGATTACACTCTACACATGGTTGCAGCTCTTTCTGAATCTTGTTTATGTACCATTTTTGTGGCATCTTTATCAATTACCAATATTTAGTTAATCACTTAGAGTGCTATCAATCAAAAGTGCACAGTATGAATTCTGATGTAAAATGAAATAATACCTTTGCTGCATTTTTCCAGTTTTGGCCAATTTAATATCTTCTTTTTCCTGTAGTATGGGGCTCTTTCAACTGCAACTTACAACTCCAGAGAGGTCAGGGTGCTGCCACTCTAAAGAGTTGCGTCAATTTACTCATTTACTCGTTCCCTTTTCATCTGTCAGGTAAAGGTTTATTGAGTTCTATTAACCTGGTAACATGACAGTTTTGTAATTTATTGGTGATAATACATTATAAACTTATTGAGTATTTGGTATTGGCATGTTAACTGAATTGGAATCGCATCCCCTCAAACAAATTCTCAAATTGTCTCTGCCACTTTCATTAACAGTTCCACCCACCTACAGTGTTAAACATCTCATGGAACATCTCAATGGAACTGATTAGAATTATTGAACTGTGGGCCAAGAGAGAAAAACAAAGTGAAAAACCACCCCATAACTGTGCAAAAGCAGCTATAGAGTGTGGTGGTTTTTAAGGGCACGGACTTCGCAACATGGTGGTGAGCAAAGACCTTTATTGCACAGTCAGAATTCCTTATATACTACAACACAAACAGGAAGTAGCTCTATGCTACAAAGTGCTCCAATTAACTATCGTTTCACAACTTTACCTCTTATGGCAACAGGTAAGCAATACCTTTAAAGGTAACAAATAGTGTTTCTCACTTCTGACAGGTCCAGCAGAACACAGGCCCATCATGCACTCTTTTTCACTTCTCCTGTGACCAGGATGGTTTTTACTAGTCCCAAGGTTTCTTCCGGACCAGAGACAGAAGGTCATTCTGGCTATCAAGGCCTGTTACTCTGTTACCTGTACCCTGTAACTCTACAACAGAGCTTTATCACCATGTGTTTATTACTCCTGTATGCAAGACAGGTGCCTCACATATGAGGACTTTCTTAAGCAATCCTTTACTGCTATTGACAATATTAAGAGGTTCCATTCTCACAACATCCAGCATTGCATTCATCTCTCTTTATCCTTTCCAGTTAAAAAGCTCTTGTTAAAGCTATCAAGGGGCAGATAGTTCAAGACACAAAAGAGTCTATCTATGGACAGGTATTTTAGGGAACCATTCTGAATTCTGCTGGCTTTCAAAACCTGGGGTTTTTGTGGTGGCAGGTAGCTCTGTTTTCACAAAATAAACTTGGTCAAAAAAATTAATTCAGGAGAATAGAAAATCCTGGGTTTATGCACACCCAGTGCCTGAAGGCCAGTGTAGGGAACGCAAAAAAATCCCTGTGCCCAACTGGAAGCAGAATTCAAGTCCTATATATGCAAAATTACAATAGCCTTGATGAATAAATCTTGTGTCTCTCCATCTTGTAATGGAGTGAGATGAGGAAGATAGGCATCTTCATCAAGCCCAGACCCTCTCCAAAGTGGGCAGACAGATGCAGTCCAGATACACAGAGAGCTCAGCAAATCTCACTGGCCTGTGCATTGGCAGCATGGACAGCTTTTCCAAGCTTTTACAGGCTTGGCTTGAGAGCCCAAACACCAACCTGCAGCTCTGGGTGTTGTTGCAGCAGCTCCAGCCATTGTCACTCAGCCCTTCAGCCTGGCCTTCAATGCCTGCAGGCCTCTCAGGGTTCCAGTCATGGATCAATCTCTGTGACAAGGACTTGAAGGCTTCCCATGTCAGAACTCTTGAGTGATTACAGAAGGCTGTCATGCGTGTTTTGGAAGGAATTCACAGAGTGATGAGAGAGTTACATGTGATAAATGGAATCTTTGTAATTAACAGGTTGAACATCCACCACCATCAGCTAAAAGAGATGCTCCATTTTAGTAGAAGGACATTGCAGTTTCCCAGTCTCTTATGATCTTTCCCTAAGTGTTCACTGTTGGCCCTTTGAGAGGAACATTGCTGGTGCTGGTGGTGTGTGGGTTTGACAGCAAACAAAGTTATTTTCCTCATTTCTTATTAACAACAACTAGATAACAGGACACAACTGACAACAAACATTCTCTGTTGCAATCTGTCACTCAAAAAAATAATAGCCACATATCACACAAGGAGACATGAGCGTGGCAGGTCATTAATATCATCTACCATGCAGCAAATTGCTTGTCATGCTTCCTTTATGCTCATTTATGACTAAAGAGCACTGTTTGAAATGAGAAACAATAAATATTTTTCTCACAGCATCATTGGTTAATAAAGATGAATCCCCTAAGTTTCTTACAGCACTGACGAGTTGAATCAAAGGCAAAGAAATTAAGGAAACAAAAAAAAAGGTCATATACAAATTTATGATCAAGGAAACTTCATGGACTTTAACAATTTAATATTTGCTGCAAAAATTTTTATGTATCTAATATGTCTTATTCCCATCCAGCGCAGGATGACATCACAATGGAAATTAATTGTAACTGTCAGCATCTACAGCAGAAAGTAGCATATGCCTAATGAGAGGTAGACATTAACATTTTTGTCACTCCAAAAATTTCATATCATTACAAAAAGAAGAGTAAACTGTACAACTCCATATCTTACATGTACTCTTGGGATATTTCCACTTTCAAGTTGAGAATTTTGAGAATTCAGGAATGGCATTAGGATAACTCACACCTATTTTTCTTCAGCAACGTTTTTTCGTTTTTTCGTGGTGGTGGTAGTTCTAAAGAAGCTTGAACTTACCACCTGCTTTTGCAGAAAAAATTTCATGGGTGGCAAAAATAGAGTCAAATTTCAATATTCTCCTGCTGAAAATGGATAGGTAACAATATAGCAATCATTCCACGATGTGCTAAACTTTTTAAAAAGTGGAGATCAAAACAATATAATAATAAGATACCACAGAATGCACTGAAATTGAATGACATAATTGTACTTACTAAAGCAAAAACACAAGAAAAATGTGTCATGAGTATGTGCTTAGTGAAATGTTCTTATTTTTAATGAACAATTCTAATAGTTTCAAACTGTGTTTAAGGAATGTGTAAAAACTTGAAAACCTGAGCCAAATATCAGAATCAATGAAAAAGGGACTGGAAGCTGCTGCAATGGTACTGTCCTTCTGCTTGTAAACGATGATGAAATTGGGTTTTTCAACTTGAAAGAGAGCAGAAAGTTGTGACAATATGCTGTGGTCATGACAGCAGCAGGGCAGGTTAATCAGTGTGCACTGCATTTCGCACATTTTGTGTGGTGTCCTGGGGAGCCAAGTCACAGCCAAACAGACATGAACATGGAATAGTGTTCCTTATCCCAGTGCCTGCTTCAGGTAACCAGGAATTTATCTATGCAAGAGAAGTTCAAGAGTAAATCATCTCTTGACAACCTGATATGTTTCTTTCTCACCCGTCTTTCATTCTTTGTGTCACTAAGACCTTTTGGACATATCCATCACTGAAATACCAGAACACACTATGCATTGGGTTGGATTGGTTTCAGCCAACTTTTCCAAGAATGATTATCACTGGGAAGAAGGCTGGAATTTAGTTTGAACTGTCTCCATGGTCAAGACATTCAGCTTGTCAAAAAATGTTCCCTCACTGCCAGTACCTTTTGCCTTATATAATGTTGGAGACATTTTAAAGCACTTTCATGATGAAAGGATGTATGTTAACCAGCTCTGTCTCTCTAAGATTACCGGATCATTTTGTTGCATGTAACTGCACACAATATTCTGTATATAAATATACTGTGAGTTCAGTGCAGGAGCAATTTCAGAGAAGTAATTAAGATTGCTGTCTAATTCTCAATGTTGCTGAATTTTCCTTCTCCCTTGCTTTTCCCTTTCCCTTTATTTAGTCTTTTCATTTTCTCTTTTGTGTAAATTCTTTTCTTCCCTTTCTACAACAATAATATTCCCACTTTTTTTTTCTCCTAGGAGCTTTACTTTTGACGTGAATCTCGTGCAGTACCTGGAAGCTTGTTGTGATCTGTTGTAATGTCAGAATACTTTTGAAGGTATCTTGAGAGGAAAGTCTTAATGCTCAGATCTAAGGAGGAATCATTTCTTTCCTCCTGTCTTTCATGGGGCTTGTTACTTGTCACTGTAATAATAAAAGGTACCAAAAAAAGAAAAAAAGCATGTGGTGATCCATCAACACTTGCCAGCTCATAGGCTAAGGAGAGTGTACATCATTAGCAAACTCCCCAAGCTCTTAATCCTCATTCTCCAAAGGTTTCAACTGCTTCTAAGTTATACAAATCTGAAATGCAAGGACTGATTAATATCCCTATGAAGGTGGAATTCTCTTTGAGTTCAAAGAGAGTATTATCAGTGTGAGAGGTTGCAAAGCACCCTAAAATTGATGTACCAGATACTCTGTTGTTGCAATTGATTCTGTTCCATTGATTTCACCAACAATATTCCAGTTTAGCGCTGAAAAAAACCAGGTATAAGGTGCGTTGTTTATGTTATAGTCTCTGATGGATTGATTGGCTTTTATCAATGTTATTGGAATTGGTGAGGAAGAACATCAATAACCTAACTCACAGAATTGAGATAAATGGTATTTTGTAGTCCTAGCTCTACTTTTATGAACTTCTATAAATAACAATTCCCTCCTTTGATATTTTTTCAGAAATGCACCTCAGAATATTGTTGGAAAAAAATATGTGTGATACTGATGTTTGAGTTTGTGAGAGAGATGATAATGAAGAAGTATGGATGTAAGACTAAATTATAAAACTATGTCAAGAAAGTTTTACTATATTAAGCCCTTTTCCTTCAGGAAAAAAAAAATCTCCCATTACCTTAGTAAGCTACAGATCTAAAAGAAAATCCTTCTTTCAAGAACTGTTTTAAAAATATAAATCCTTTGACTGAATCATCATTCTCATAGCCCTAAAGTAGCATATTAATATTATGGCCCAGATTGAGCAGGGGTTGTTGGGGATTTTACGAGACTATCTCCAGCAATCTCTTCCTTAATAAAGTCAGTATGTGATTCTATTTTTCTTCATTTTCCACAAAATTAATTATTATTAGAAATATCAGGTGAGTGCTATGCTATATTTTTACCAAAAATGTCCATCATGTTGTTGGAATTGGGGGATTGGTGGGGGGATACCTCAAAATCTAAAAATTTTAATACAAAAATACCAGTTATGTATTTCCATACACTTTATACCAACTTAACCAGTTTTTAATAGATGTGCATAAAGTAAACTCTACCAGTGGCATAAAGCATAACTTTTACTTTACATAAAGCATAACTTTTACAGTGTAAAATACAGCATGGACTACTGAAATCCACTGAGAACAGCTACTTTCCGAGGCATGAGCAGAGTGGCAGGACAGTTCAGGAGACTATTCTCCCTGACATCCACTGAGAAGGCAAGACTTTAGTCAAAAATCACCTGATACATCTCCTTGGCTCACTACAATTCCTGTAAGGCAAATATATCCTGGCCCTGAGTGACCCTGGCACAGCCACACACCGTAGTCCTGCACCATACAGGGATAATAACTTAAAACTGGACTGATGGATGTACACTGGAGGTAGTGCTCAGCAGGAACAAGTAGGACAAGCACAGCATTGCGCTGTTTCAGCTGTGCTCCTTCCAGTCCTTAAATAAGCTCACTGAGCGCTCACAAGGCTTCACTAATATAGACACGCTCCCAAGTCAAAAAGAAGTTTCTACAGTTGTGCATGCATATACACACCTATAGTTATACAAATACATGTATAAAATAAATGCATTTTTATTCAGACTTTTCTTTAAGTGACATTGAACTACTATTCAGAAAAAAAAAAAAAAAGGCTAGCGGAAAATACTACATGACCAGTAATAATCCTTTTATTTATCATCATTTGCCTTGAGTCTGGAAGTGTGATGCTGATACATTTCAATCAATAACATTCTCTGGAAATGAAATCAAAACCCAACATGAATTATATTTAGCAGCAGCTCAGCTCACCACAGTACACTGGTCTGAGTTGCTTGGTAGTTATCCTTTTACATTCACAGGGAGAGTATGGACACTTCTCTATTTATTTCCATAAGGACAACTAAGTGTTGTTTTTGGAGAAGGGTGGTAGGACATACTGATGAGCCTGACTTTTAAAAGGAAGGGCTGAGGGGGTTTTACTGGTCCTCTTTCTTTCTTTTTCCTTTTTCTAAATTATAAAAATTTTATGCAGTTCAAGAGCACAGAAAAAAGAGAGAGCTTGCACTAAGCATTTCAATTTAAAACCACTGCTTCTAAAAGGGTCGCATTTATTTCTGCCTGTGACTACCAGGATATCATTTGGCACATTGATGTTCTCCATTTACCAGAGAATATCTTCATCCAAAATAGCATTCCAAGAAAACCTAAGTGTAGATGATCATATCTTGAGGAGGTATCAGTTTTCTAAATTCATTAAGAGGACAAACATCCTACCACTCCCCAAAATGTACATAACTGTACAGAATAAAAGACTGAGAAACAAAGAAAACAAACAAACAAACAAACAGCCAAAAACAAGAAACAGATTTCATTGATCATGTGCTCAAGCTAAGTCAAGATGACTTTGCTACCAACAAAATATGACCATCTCCTCCATGTCTTCGCTCTTAATCAAGAAAACAATAATGTTTTACACTCAGTCCTGTTTCTTTTGGGGTTTATTCTTTGGGTCATTATTTTTCATGCTGGAGATCTATTAAAGCAGCACAGTCATAGAAGGACTAGCACCAAGTAGACAAAGCTCACCTTAAGGTAACAAGTATTGCATCAAAAGGGCTGGATTTTAAAATGGAAGCAGAAGAAAAAAAAAAACCAAACCCAAACAACCTAGATTTACTGAGATCATGAGTCAGAGTTCTGATGTTTTCCCTTCCTTATTAATTTAATCTACTATTTACTGCTCTACTCTTTCCCCAGTAGACAATTTCATACTTCAGAGTTAAGCCCTTAGATCATAATGCTGACAGCTGCTTTCTATCAATGATAGTGTGATTCAGTAAAGAAGTCAGGTTTCTGACGAGGGAATATTTCCTAAACACTTTTAAGAAAAAGGGATAATTAAACGATATAAGTCTGGCAGTCAAACCTCAGTTCTAGCTTTAAAAAACTCCACAGTACATTCAGAAATCTTCAGACATGAAAATTAAAGGCAGTGAAAGTGAGAAGAGTTTACACTTGGCAGGTGCTGATTTTGGGATGAGAGATGTTGCACAGCAGGATAATAGATTTTGACTCAATGAAAAAGATAATTATAGAATTGTAGAAAACAGACTGAGGATACCACTAAATAGAGATCTTAAAAGGACAGGTAAAATATATGTTTGGCTTAATTTTTTTCTTCCACTTATTACTTGTTCTACTATTTTATCCGCCCTCAAAGGCATAGTTACAGCTTAATTAACCTTTCACTTTTTGTTGCTGAAAAGCCAAATGCCTTGTCTCAGTTGATCATTAACCACAACAGTGGTTAAGCCACCCTAGAGAAACACAGAGTGGAGACTGCAAAAACCAATTGGATCACCCTTTAGATTTGCTTATCTTTCCTCTTTGACAAAACAGAGAACCTTTAGACTGGATGTCTCACACAGAGTTAAGGTGAGATGTATCCTATTCACAACAGTTATTCATGAACATCCTCTTTTTCTCAATAAAGATAACATAATCTATCCCTCAGGTGAAAAGTATAAAAATCAGGAGTGCAAACCTTTCCAGATTTGGATTAATGTCACTGTTAAATATAGCTTTCACTATCAAGTGTAATTCTGGTATGAAGAGCAGATATTATACCCTGCTTTGGAAGAAGAATTGTCCTTGAATATGAAACTAGTATTTAATGAGTCATCATTATAAATCACTTTACAGAAGGTGGTGAAAAGCCATTCATGAAACTGATAAAATATATGTACATGCTTCTGAACATGCACAGCAGGCAAATTTCCTATTTGGTATTCACACAGGCACCTGGAAGTGACAGCTTACCCTTCCCTCCCCCATAAGCAGTAGACACAAAACTTTCTTCAATTCAAAGATGGCTTTAACTGTTTGTTGGAAAGGCACAAGGACTCCATCTCACATATAATCCTGAGATTGGAAGCCATTTACAGAATCTGTTAGATGTACAGCGCTGAGAAAGTCTAGATTTCTCTTTGGATGATAGACAGACAGAAAGGGAGAATGAATTTCATTAAACAGATTAATGAGTAAAGATTTCTAGAATCCAAAAGAAACTTGGTCATGTTCCTGTCTGCTGCAAGCTGTTATGCATTATGAGGCATGTTGCTACAGAGATTTCAGGGGGTTTATTTATTTGCTAGTTTTATTTGGGGTTTCAAAGTGAATTTCAGGACCGACTGCCTGCCCTGGCCTCTGTAGATGTATGAGCAGCTCTAAGAGAGTACAGTGTTATTTCTGTTCCCTTTAGTAGGTGGATGGCAAATGAGAGTAGAATAAGCACTTTTCCAACTCCTGCTTAACCAAGCTCATGAGATCCGAAGCTGTGGTACAGAAGTGAAGAAAGACAAGAACCCAGCCCCAAAGGGAGAGTGGCCACTTCAGTAGGGCACCTATGTCCATCAGCTTTTCTTTCCGGAGGTCTTGAGCCAGATGTGTGTCTGCTGCCTTAGGTCACTTTGCATCAAACTCCACTGTGTCATGTCAACTCCTCCACACAGGCTTCCATGTCCTACATCCTTAGTGAGTGCTGGCCTGTGAAGGTGGAATCTCTAGGCCTGTGTTAAATTACACAGCGTTTGCCTGTCCTATAAACAATCCGGGTCAATTGTTCAAAGTGCACCAACTCACTTTGAATTGAAGAGGAAGTTTTTGGAAAACCTGTGACCACACATTTTTAAGGGTTTATTTGCCACAGTATACATGAAGCACTTCACAGTCTACTGGAGGTGTTTTCTACCATTTTTTCCACCAGAAAACTCTGACCAAGTACATTCTAAATCAAGGTATTCATGTTACTTTTTCATACATATTTTCTTCATCCCATCACTAGTAGCTATCAGCATAAATAAGGAGCTAAGAAAAGATCTAGAGATCAAAAGGATTTTAAATAACGAGATTACTATTATGTAAGCTGTAGAAGTTGGATTTCAATTTTTTAAAAAAAAACCCTAAAACCAAAAAGCAGCAAACAAACAACCCTCCAAAACTTTATAAAACTGATTAAGGGAACTTTGTATTTCTGTATTTCCACTGCAGATAAATCTTGCAAATATAAGAGACTGATGTACTCTGGAGAAGTTGTTCTGAAAAACAGAAATTAAATCTGAGGTCTCAGGAAAAGTTTTGCAAATTAGTCCAGGTTGCTTTGGTTTTGTGCGGCCATCAACAAGGAGAGAGCAAAGAAATAAAAGTCTGCACAGGCCAGGGCAGGTCCATTCTGCTGCTGGCAGGATAAATAGAAAAGATTTCATAGTGAAGATTGTGAATGCCAAGAACTCTTGATGGCTGTTGGAAATAGGGCGATTGGCACTGACTTCTTCTGAATGAGATGGACACAAGCAATCATTTATCCTGTCCTAAGGTGTTTGGGAAGCACCTTTGGAGAGGGAGATCCATTCCCTCTGACGGCCATCTTAAATTAAATGCCTGTTTTTAGGAAGACTAAAACTAGCTGAAATTAAATCAACATGTCTATGGAGCCATCTCTAAGACAGTATAGGTTACTGTTGATAGTGATGAGATCAAATGAGGAGGAAAAGGGCATGGTACTTAATTAAAAGATATTTTAATGATATATTTCAGTTTATGGAAGACCAGTTCATTACATCTGTTTTAAAACTTGAACTTTATGATAGTGCTGCCCCACAATGTCTATGGCATTTAAGCTCTCCTCTTGCATTGATCTGTCCAGCAGTACCCTTCAAGCAAACAACAACAAAAAAATGACTGAATCATTATCTTGCCATCAAAAGAAGTATTTCAATGACTTTCCTTCAGGCACAAACTACCCTTTGTGAAAGAAGTTGTCAAAAGGCCAAGGCCAAATGGCACAATTTGTAAATAAAGCTGTCAATCAGTCCATGGGGTCACAAGAGAATTGCTGCAAACAAATTGTTTGCTTTCCACTCAGTTGTGGCAGAAATTGTTGTCTTAAAGAATGCTAAAGACTTGGGACAGGGACATGTGCCACCTGTGACCCCAAGAGATCCAGTTCTGTCCTGTCCCACTCTGTCAGTTTTCCTTTCACAAAACCCGACACAGTCCCAGCCAAGCATCTTTTCTGGCTGGGAAAAGTGCTGCTGGACATCTGTGTCTGTGACCCAGCAACTGAGATGAGAATAGGAAGCCTTATCAAAGAGCAGTACCTTCAGGGACGACAGATTTCCCAAAATTTCCTCTCTTTTTTCTCTTCCTTTTTACTAAATATGGAGAAAGGTTGGTTGAGTCCAGAAAGAAAATTGGATATTTAAAGGTTATAAACAAGAAAACACTAATTGTTTCTCTCCCTCCAAATAATCTGTGAGAATAAATGCTGATTTTTTTTTCTCTGCTTAGATCCATCATTTGTAATTCAGTTTATATTTATTTTGTAATTTTTTTGTAAGGCTCATCAAAACTAGAATGTATGAATGAATAAGTGAAGCTGGGAATTATAGGACATGCAAAACATATAATCATTGAGTACAAAGCAGGTATGCACTGTTTCATTGTGGGGAGGAAAGAGATAATGGCTTCATTCTTTCTTAGCAGGTCTCTCCAGCGCTTTGCTTTTTGACTAAATCACCTTTCTGGTTTTTATGTATATATTTTTCAAATTGCTGATCCATGATCTGTGAGAATTCTGATAAGCATCCTGAAAAGCTCATGACTTTTGACATTAGAAAGAAAACATAACTCCAAGTCTCGTTTTCACAAAGAGCTGGGTCATAGCTCCAGATTTGACCACAATATCCCCACAATTACTATTTTTTAATAGCTGGAAACATCTGAAGGGTTTGGAATATCCTTCTGGAAATAAATTTTAGGAACAGAAATTAGCCCGGACTTCTGTGTTTTCCCAAAATGCAAATTTCAATTCAAAGCACAGCCTGCATGACCAATCTCAGCATGTTCGACTGCACGGTTTAGCTGCCGTCTGAGCATACTCAGGTTCAAATTTCAGTCTTCTTGGTGAGGACTAAATCCTGTACTTCTCAGATTCTAGGAATCATATAAATTGAGGGGTTGGGATTTTATTTACCTAACAACTACCTGTTTGGAAAGGTCAAAGGCTTACAGTAATTAAAATGAAAGATAGATTTGAAACCTGATATCTTTTGGAAACCTGAAATTTTTAATCTCTGTTTTGCTTTTTTAGTAAGAAAAACAATAATATTGGTTGTTTAAAACCAGTATTTAGTTCTTGATTCATGCTAATTTTGAATGGATTTGACAACCTTATGTAATTCAGAACTGCAAGTTTATAAGACTAAAGTTGCATCTTGTTGATTTGATAATTTTGAAGTCTATTATTGTCTGTTGCCTTATTCTTGAAAGTTAACTTTGTTACCTAAGAGAAAAGTGAATAATCCATTAGAAATCCCATTTATTGTGGGTGCACACTAAGAGTAGAAGAAAAAGTAAAATTATCAAAAGTCACTATATATAATAAATGGAAATTATTCCTACAAGCAAATGGTTATACAGCTAAGAGCACAGTACACATAATCCAGTTATAAATATAAATATGACTTTCTGCTTTACGGTTAAAAAAGCAATGTTGATATTAATTCTGAAGCACCCTTTTTATACTCATAAAAAACATAGCAAGTCCTCAGTACGATTTAATAAATAATAAACAGACAGAAGTCTAGTGGATGGAGGTGATTAATAACCAAAAGGAAGAGACTAAATACAATATTTGTGTATAATTAAAACGCTGAGCTACTGCTGGCTGATTTGATTAATGGCACCTTCTTAATTATAAAGTGTCTTTACTTATAATTTAAGACCACGACGGAACATCTCTTGCTCATCCAGAAGCATGAGACAGTGGAAAGATGAAGTATTTTATTATCTTCCTTGCATAAAGATGAGTTCTAATATAAGGCAAGAACAGCAATGCCAAAGTGCATGGGAGGTTAAGAAATCTACAGGTTAGAACTCACAACCAGTAGATGGCACTCATTTTATTTAATTCCATTCTACAAAACTAGAGCAAACTTCCTTTCTGTATTGTAATTATTTTATTTTATTTTTTAAGATAGAGAGCAAATTTTACTGAAGAAAAATAGTTTCAGATAAAATATTTAAAGATCTGATGTCACACTGGATATTAAAAGGCAGAAGAAGGGAGGTTCAAAGTGCTTCACAACTTCCAAAACTAAACTTTCTCATTGCAAAACCAGACAAGAAAACAAACAAGAAGACAAGGCCAGAAATATGCTAAAAATTGGTACAGAACCTCATCTCAATTTAAACTTAATGTTTCTGGTAGACCCACAATGGCAGATCTCTTTTTTTTGGATAAAAATTAGTCTCAAAAATATTTTTAAGTTAAAGAAAACCAGTTTCCCTCCTCACTACTTTTTCAACCAGCAGAGCTATTGCAAACCAGTATCATTGTTTGAACTGCAGAAATGTCATGTCCCAATTTAGACTGGAAGTTCTCCTCATCTGCTCTCCATGTCAAATTGTGCAGATGTCCCTGTCACAGGAAGGGTACCTGCCTTTGATGGCTACAAAACTTCAGTTATTCTATGCCTCAGGATCAGCCAGAACTGCTACTAGCGCTGCCCTCACCATTATACCTGTAGAGGGACAATTGAAAATCTGATTTCTATTCTAGCAGCCAACAACCAGACGAGGAAACTCGTAAGCTCACCAATAAGCAACGACTTTCATGTCACACCCTGTTGACATCTCTTGAGTTATTCACGGTTTTATAGCTCTATACATTCACATTTTCTGTAGGGTCCATCCACTGGATCAGGATGGTTTTTTGCTTTGCTGTGTCTTTTTTGCTTGTACTCTTCAGTGCCTTAACACATGGTTGGTACCATTGGAACAGTGATGGTTATTTGCAGGATATGTGCTACTATAACTAGTATTCTTAAAGGCAGAAGGAAAAAAGCATAACCTAGTCTTCAGTTCCATGGCCCCAGGCTGGTTTCACCTTTCCTGGAAAGGGGGAGCATGGCAGCTTTGGGCACTCCACGTTGGTTCTGGAGCAGAACCAATGCAGACAAACAAGCTGCCATATCATTTTCTACAGCACAGTGGGCTTTCGGTGGGCTTTTTCCAAATTTAATTTAAATATTAAATAGATATTAGTCTATTTACTGAATGTCTTTGTCAGGGGAAAACTAAAAGATAAACAGAATGAAGCATAACAAATTTGAAATAACATCTGCCTTCAGGTCTCCATAAGCTTACTCCAGTCTTTGGGAGGAAGAGGGGAGAGAGACAGAGAGAACAAATTAGTCCAATATTATAACAAATTTTTCTGGTAAGCTAGCTGTATGAATGAAATAACCTATTCTACAGCGAAGATATTGACCACCCTTAATCTTTGCTGCCTGAATAGACTGATCAATGCCTGTTTGGTGGAGTTCTAATACCAAATATCATTTCACGAAAGGAGACTGTGAAACAAGATTCTTCTTGAAATGCAGCCAAAAAGACCTGGATTTTTATGGTGCAATCAAATTTACTCTGTCTACCTCTGGCACAAAAATGACCTCTAATAAAGCTGAGTTTATGTCCCTGCTGTATAGGTGTTCAGGAGGATGCTATCACATTTCTTTTTTTCCCACTTCTAGCAGAGTTTGGATTGGATTGAGAATTGAGGACAGTCCAAAGACTTAACTCCGCTCTATTTGACAGCATTTCCAATGAATATATGTGCATGGTTTAGAAGAAACAAGCCTACCTGGTATCTAGATTCAAAGACACTCGAACTTTGAGTCTTGGAGATCTGAACTTTTACCTCTCTCTTGTTGCGGTGGCCCAGGTTGCCACGCGGGACGTGGCAACCTCAGTGACTTTAGATCCGGAGATGGCCGTAGCCCTGCCCACCCCTCGCGAGGGGTCTGCCCCACAGAACTTTAGTTTTTGGACAAATGATAAGGTTTCATGGGCAGACCCCGACCGGGACACTGATAGCGAGGGTGGTGCCGAAGGGCTGGCCACTCCCATGGACCGCCGCTCACTCTAACACTCCTCCCCCTGTTCTAGAGTTTTCCTATGTTAGTTGTCATTCTTATGTTAATGTTCTGTCAATCCCCTAAACCCTTCCCCTTTCTCCTCCCTGGTTCCCGAACCTTCCTTTGGATTCGTTGTCCCATTGGTTGTATCCTCCAGACCCACCCCTGAGACCGTCCCTGATTGTATCCTATTGGTTTACCCTGATTATGTAACCCCTTCCTATTGGTTCCTTGATTTGTATCCTCCCCTTTCTTCCCAACTCCACCTCCCCTTAAAACCCCTTGTCACCCCTCATTTTGGGTCGTCTGTGCCCGGTTCCCTTCGGAGTCCCTAAGCCCACGTCTCTCAAGGCTGGGTAATAAAGGCTTTTGAAACTGCACCGACACAGGAGGTCCCTCTCTCCTCTTTGCTCCCGTCGCCACAGTTACCAGCGGCTACAGTTGCGCCTATAGTGAGCTCCAGGACAGTGTTACAGCTCAGGGTTGCCAGGAGACAGCTCGCCCCTGTGAGGCTGGAGCGTCTGGGTTGCAGCCTGAGCTTGTGCCGGTGACCGAATCAAAGCAGTGTCGTCCTGCCTGGCCGCGCCGGGTCAGTTTTAAGGGCCAGTGGACACGGCGACACTCTCTTTTATAATGTAGTACAGCAGAAACTGACATTCCTTCTTGTTCGGAGTTACCTCCCGGTCTGGAGTGGCAGTGCACAGAGTTGAGCAAACAGATAAAGCTGAAGTAACTGTAAAAGGCCAAGGCTGGGTTGAACAATCCAGAGGTTAGGAATCCAAAGCCTCCATCATTTCCATTGTAACCAAATCTGGAGATGACAATGAGTCTCCTGGTCAGGCTTCCTAGAGATTTGTATGTGACTTGTCTAAGTAGGTGAAATTCTGTTCATTTCATTATCCTCAGCCATGTATGCTCCTGCTTCTCCTCCTTCCACCTGAGATCCACTAAAAGGGCAATGGCACCTGGAATGTCAGAGAAACAACAAGGTAAGAGCTTGTGTTTCCTAGAAATGCGCAAAGGTCTTGAATGCGGTGAAGGAGGTCCTCAGTTTGCTGCTCATCCACACCATGCACGCACCTGGCTGAGGAGTTCAGTCCCTCCCAGCCTGGAAAGCATTGAGGATTCCAGGCTAGTGACCGCGTGGTAGGTAGGGCTCAGCCTCATTAGAGGTGACTATTTGACTGATTTTATTAATTTAAGTAGTTCAGTAAATTAATATTTTGTTCTCTGATCCTTTGAGCCTTTACAAAAGACAAATAGATTAAATAAGCCACCTAACACAGAATTAGATATCTGATCACAGAAGCAGTGTAGATTTAAGCAGTATGTGGAAAACATTTACACTGCTATTTCTTACCCTTCCTTTCCTGTATTTCGCAGAGGACTGTACATCTGTTTTGATAAAAGTGAGTAAGAATTTTGCTGCCTCTCTTAGGGAACTTGGTTGGGTGCTTCTGTCTCGCACAAAATTAAATAATGCTGAGATGCCCAAACTACTCCTAAAATCTTATTTCCCAGATGATTTGCCCAACAGCACTTTGTGCTACCACTAGTGAACTGCTCTAAGCAAGCCAGCTTGACTATCTTGAGGAAGGTTTCCTAAATATAGAGCAGAAACCACCACAACTACTCAACCTTTATAATCCAGGACTTTGGGCTGATGAGTGTCAAAAGCCAGGCAGGGCTTTACTGTGAGAGCATTAGAAAAGAGTTGTCATAACAATGACTGGAATTACTTCTTCTTAGTGGCACGTGGGAAACAATTATTGATTACTGAAGGTTTTATAAACAAGGCCTCATATTGTCACTGTGGGTGGCATATTAATTATTAAGTAAACAAGAGAAAATAAGTGTGTGCACAGTATTGTTATTACAAGCAGTAGGGGCCATTTATCATGGTGCCATATGAATCAAACTGAACAGAAGTGATAATTGAATCCCTTGGTTAATATCATTCCTCTGGCAGAGAATCCCTGGGAAGCATGATCATTAATAGATTGCCTTGTATGATTAAAAATGCAGAAATAAACCTCAGCATTATTTCACATATTTCAGTGAAATTAATCAATTAATTTCTATCAGGAGTGGTATTTGGTCCAGATTAGTTAAATAGATATCGGGATTTTAATATTAAATGTGTTTTTTTAATAGCAAAATATTTTCTTTCTTCTAGACAGCACCAGTTCACAACAGGTGCTCCCATAGCTGTCATCTCTCCTGATTTTTATCTTGAGACTTGAAACCTGCAACAAGTTTTTTATAGCACATTTGCTGGAACCATATTCTTATCAGAAAACTTCAACTTTTATTAAAAGGTGAAAATGTATTATATTCCTCATAACTTTAGCTACCTGCATAATGTCAACCTGAAACATTCAGTAGCAAAAAACCCCAGGAAATTAAGTTCTGGTGTTTACAAATGGTGAAGTCCTTATTGTTGAACACTTATGTCAGTGGGCTTTTACTTCCCACTGTCATGATGCAGTAAATAAAATGCAAAAATAATGAAAATAGAGCAGCAATGTCTCTCTATTCCTTCTAATAAATCAGGACTAAAAAACAATTTATGTGATTTATCTAATATCTCTCAGATGATCTGTGTCGCAAACCAGAAATAAACCCAATTTCTTGCGCTCCTTTTTAGATCAGCATTACCCAGTGCTGAGTAATGGAAACTAAGGGGATTACAAAGAGGCTGGGGAATCCAGCACCTGAAGAAAGACTCAGACCACAGCTCCTCAAACAGGATTGCCAATAACTGAAGACAAATACAGAGGAATGGTTGCTATTCAATAATTTAATCTCAAACTGTTTTGGCATTTCGGAAATAACATTTCATCATTGCATTCAGAAGAAGTAAAAAATATGACTCAATAATTGCAAACCACATGAAAACTTTTCAAACACAACTTGTATTTGCAGGCGTTAGAGTGAGATTATCTTAACAGCTCAATGGCCCTCCATCAGCCTAGATGATCATTGAAATAGAAATCTTAATGAGTCAGCTAACATGCAATGACAAGCTGTCTCCTTCATAACATTTAAAAAGGGTCTATTTATTCTTCAGGCTCTGTCAGAGGATGGGATGTGTTCTATGGAAAAGAAATGGTTATAAAGGCCCTGCATCTCAATTTTAATTGTCCAGTGCTATTGTAACCACATTTTCAGGGTGCAAAACTGCAACTGCTAATATTTTATGAGCATGAAAAAAGGGTTTGGTTTTTTTCTTGAAAGTTGCAGGGAAGACTATTAAAGAAAAATTGTTTCCAGAAATCTGGCAAAGCTCATCTGGTCAGGAAACAGAAATAACATAATGTGACTGTTCAGAGCAATTTCCCATAATCAATAAAGGAAAGCATGATTTTTTTCACTATCTTAAATACTTCTTTCTTGTTGAACCAATGCCTGAGGCACATTATTTGCGTACTGAAAGGAACTAAATCTTCCCTGTCTCTGAGTCCCTGGTCGATTTTTTCACAAGACCATGGTCTTTTCCTTCAGATTCCTGTCTAATTCTTTGAACATAGCTGTGTTTTGACCAATGGCATATTACCTTCTTCATCTGCTTCTGAGTAATTTTGGTCGTTACTAGCCCTGGAGGAATTCCACTTTGTAAAAGAGATAAACCCCAAGCAGGCAGACAGACATCTGCTCAATGAACACCTGCCATCCCTCCACTGCTGTTCACAACTCCATTGGACAACTTCCCTTTCTGCCCCAGAAAAAGGAATTATCCATTCCTTGTTCAAAATGCTAGCACAATTTACCTCCCTAAGACTTTTCTTCTAAAAGTCAGCAGAGTTAAATGCTTGCTCATGTTTCCCCTATATATTGCTACTGCTTGAGGATTTCATCTCACTTTTCCACAGAAAAAGATGTCCTTGCCATCTCTCTTCCTCGTTGGGCTCCTAGACATTCTTTCTGCTGTAAGATCCTCCATTTATGAGTCATTCTTCCTGATACCGTTTATCCTGAATTGCTTTGACTCAAGAAACCAGATGTACTAATTATTGACTTGTCCCAGTTAATTTTTTTGCTGTTGAAGAAATATATATGTATCAGGGTTATATCATACTCCTGAAATGCTTAGAAATTAAAGGAATTCCAAAAACAGAAAAGGAAGATAATTCTCTAGATCACCCAAGTTATTTTGAACAAAAATGTTCATTGTATGTGTCTGATAGATTTCTGTAATGAGGATTCTGTAAAAGCGTTTATGTGCATAAGAATTTAAGTGGATCACTGGACTGCAGCCATGTCATAGCAGATGCACTCTTGTGAAAATTAGTCCTATAGAACTAATTACCACCTTAAAAAACACTCACACCCATCTTTCCAGAGGACTTCTACTTGGAAATCTTGTCTTCAGCAGAGCTCTACTTGGAGATAAAACATTGCAAATAAAATAAAGTACAGGCAAGTAGGGTAAGTGATATATGTTTGTGTAAAAGAAAATAAATTCTAGGCTATCACTTATTTTTGTCTCAGAATGAATATCCTTCCCACATAGGTTATCATTTAAAAGCTTTGAATCTGGATCTCAGATTCTGAGGAAGAAGAGAAGGAGGTGCACTGAACAATGGGAAGGGTTTTCATAAACCCAGTGTTACATTTCGAAAGACTGTTCTGAGAATTTGGACTGCGTCCCTCACCCCAAAGATATCTGTGGAGTGAAAGGGGACCATTCTAAAAATGTGCCTTTTACTTAGCCCTGTAAAAAATCTGGCCCAAAATATTTGAAAACAAACTCACTGCAAGATTAATTAAGTCTTTTTAAGGGACCCAAAGTGGTCATCATTACACACATTACAAAAGGTCAGCCTGATTTTACTAACTTCTATGTCAAACTTACCCTCTAGCAAACTTAGTGCCTTTATTAAGTTGATCCAAAGCAGGTGAATTGCTGGCAAATAGCCAAAATGAAGTGAGAACTACTCACTTCCTCCATCATTTTAATACTTGTATTTTATTGCTGGTGTAAATAGGTTTATAACCTTCCGTTATGAAGCACAGACATCTGTTCAGCTTAGCACTAAACATCTGGTTATTCCAACAAAGCATATAATTATATTTAATGGATGAGGAGTGTTTGATGGATTGCATCCAAGTATCTGAATAAGACAGTTATGCATAAAGACTATTTGCATGGATTAGCTTGACAGGCTAACAAGACACAGTAGAATATTATTTTGTCTGATAGTTACATTGATTTTAACTGATGTTTTGCATTGCAAAGGCTGCTGACATTTATTTTAGATACAATGACGAATTCTTTTAATTTTCTTTAGGTAGCCACAAAATGTAGATATTTTTATTTGCTGGATCATCACGTCCAACCCCCTAACGCTGCAAGATTCCTCTGTGTTGTGCTTTGACTGCGAGTTGTGTTTTTCAAACTCAGCATTAAATACTGAAAGAAAGAATCCCTCTACTTCTCACCCTCATATTCTATTGTTATCCCCTAGAAGATGTTTCTGTCAGGCAGTGTTCCTTGCATAGAAAAAAAATGGTCATTTTTCAGCTAGTTGATGTGAGCAAGTAGCTCGCCAAAGGCAATACAACAGCTTGTCTTAAAATGAGAACTATTGTTCTAGAAACATTAGTAGTGGAATTCCTCCAGGATTACTTATTTTCATTAGGAATCACGACACAGAAGTGGGAGTGCTCTAGTTAAACTGAAAAGCATCATTAATATGAGGGGATGATCAGAATACTACACAGGAAGAGCTAGATGACCTTGAAAATGGTAGAAGAACTGGGATAAAAGTTAATTGTACAAATCACAAGTTCACATTCTTGGAGGCTTATAACAGGCTACAGACTATGAGGTCAGGAATGGGAAATCATAGAGAACAGGACAGACACTGGGTGTCGTGGACAACATTTCAAACTACGTCAAAACTTCAGGCACAATCCTGGCTGGCAATCAGGCAGAATTTTTCTATTATGGACTGAGAAATCTTAACAGCATGATATAGGGAGTTTGTCTGGAAAGCTGGGTACTGTTCTGGCCACCTGCATTCAAGGAGTACAGGATCAAACATCAGCAGTTACAGAGAACACCAATAGGTTGACTGGGGGCATGGAGGATTTCTCTTATCACACAGTCACACACAGATAGAAGAGTTTGTCCTTTCTGCAGTAATATAAGACAATCTGGGAGATTACAGAACTGATCCCTATAAACACATCATAATGGGGAGAAAATAAATATCCAAAGAGAAAGAAGAGCTAAAAGAGCTCTTTAAATTGAGTGATAATTTGGGGCTGTTGATACATCGATAGACACTTGCCTTGAATATATTAAACTGGTAAATTAGCAGACTTTTCCTACCCACTCACCAGGTTAGCAAGACTGTAGAATTGGCTTTCAGGAACATCAGTGGGTAAACAGTTTTAAGACAGATGCTAATAATTTTTTATAGGGAATTAAATGACATCGGTCTCTATAATAATGCAGGCTAGATTCAGTGCCAGAAGATGTCTTTGTCAGCCACGTCTTGTGTCCCAGTGAAAGCAATAACGAATGGAAGTGTGTTACTCCTGAATCACCACAGCACTATTACCTCCAACCACTGCTTGATTATTGACATTGAAGAGATAAATTGAGTAATTCAATGAGGGTGTTTGGCAAATATCTTTTGAAAACTGCATGTCACTGGTTAATAATACAGTGCTTTATATGTTAGATATTTTTGTGCCAGAGGTAAAGAAAAACATTGTGGGTACTTTTCTAAAGGGAGGGATTATAAATGTGATTTACCTTGTGAGATCAATTGAATGACTGACTTATCCCATGACACTGTGGACCATGTGTCTGGAAATAACTTCAGTAAATGGTGTCAGTCTCAACCAGGTTCAGGGACTTGCTGAGATTAATTTTTTCCATTTCTTCCTCTGAGATAGGGTAGGTACTTGCTGCGCTTTATTCAACACACATGCTCAGGCTACATTAGTTCATCTTTTACAGATGAAGGAAGAAACAAAACAAGCTCCAAAACCACAAACATTCAAGAAATAAATCTTGCATAATATGTTTTCCTTCAGGAAAGTTAGTTCATCCAGACAGATAAAAACATTAGGTGGGAATGTATCCATGTTGATAGGAATTTCTTCCAAAAAAACAAGCACCAATCCAAACAAAATTAAAACCAAGTGAAACCCCTCCCAAAACCTCCCATACTTAAAATGCTGTATCACATTAAAAATAGATTTAAAAAAATGTAGTTGACCCTGAACTAACATTTTCCTCCCTAAGAAGCTTCAATATCTGAACCTTATTTGGAGCAAAATATAATTTCTGAATCACATACTGTACTTGCACATTAAAATTCCAGTTCCCTTATAGCACCAATTAAAACATAAAACACAATGTACATGAGTTCAGATCTTCATGTAAAATTCCTGATCTGCGACAAAGACACAAAGTCCTGGATTTCCTATTCGGATTTAGAAAATTTTTTTCATCAAGATTTGCAAATGATAAATGAACAAGAGACCACTTCACTTCACATAGCTGATGTGATATAGGCAATATTTAAGTTTTCCTTATCAGTCAGAGTTGATGAAGGAATCCCTGGTTTTGCTTGAAAATAACAGGCCCATCTCACTCTTATAAAGTCATGAATTTCATATCCTGTTTTCTCAGGCAAATCACACTATTTTTTTTTTTTTTATGATGATGCCAACAATATGTGCTCCTGACTACTGGTCTTTGGCAACCAGTCTTTTGAGGAAGAAATATAGCTTGAAGAGCTATGATGTGTAATAAAAACTGGTATTTAAAACTTTAATGTCTAAGTACTTCTGTACAAAATCAGCAAGTTGATTAGCTTGAAGCTGATATGTTTCTACAGTCAAACCTCTGATGATTAAAACTTTTTGGGCAATTGTCTTGGCAATTGTTTGTGCCACAGCTTGAGCCATAAGCCCATGTTCCCAACAAAGAAGTCATTAACGAGTCTTTACAACTGGAGGGAAAAACAGGTTACAAAAAGAATGCAGAAACAGCATAGCTCGGACTGACATAAAATGGCATAGGAAAGTTGTTGCTATAAGACATTCTAAGTGAATTAGGTTAGGTTACCCAGGTCCTATGACACTGCAACAATTAAAAGTTTAGTCCTGGCTTTGTTTGCAATCTCAAGATCTTCATGAACAGGAGGGAAACCAGGATGCGGCGATCTGAAGAGTTTGGATTTCCATCCTGACTCTGTCACAGTTTCCTTCTGTCACCCAGGAAATTACAGGGCTCCTTTGAGCTGCTGTTCCTACCCCTGTATAAACAGGACAATGGCAATTCATATTTTCCATTGCTGTGGCAATCCAGGGCATACCTATCTCGAGTCTAGGGCTATTTTTCAGCATGTTTTTGATAAGGTACACAGGACAAAACCATTTTCATGGGTTTGGTGTTTCTTGGTACTGAAATGATGCAAGTTATACATTTTCCTGAAGTTCCTTCATCTGGTTCTGAAACAGGTACTTCTTAAAATACAAGATTTTTTAAAAAATGCTTTAAGATACCTGTCATTTAGGTAGGAACTAAATGACCTTTAAGGTTCCTTCCAACCCAAATCATTCTATAATTCTATGAAATATTTTTAGTCATTTACCACAGGAAATGAATTCTAAAGAGCTGTTACTGCCATGCTACCCTTCTTTAGAATAGCAATGCAAAATAACGGTTTGTCTACTTTTTTTCTTTTGATCTGATGATGCCTTGAAATATATTTAATGCATTACATTTAAAGTTTCTGTGCTTCCCTGCATTGTATGTGTTTATTAAAATTAAAAAAACAAGAATTTGCATAAATTCAAGCTTCCAGTCAAGCCTGCAATCCTCCCAGTGCTCAGTATCTGTACTTGGCTAAGTCTCCAAAGGCATAGGACTGCCAGTGCTCATTGTTTCCTCAACTCAGTCCAAGTTCATTTCCTAACAGCGACGCCAGCTTCAAATGGCCAGTTCTCAACGAAGTTTTGGTTTTGATAGTCAGTTTTACTTTATACTGATAAAAATAAGTGGCCTACCTACAACCTGCATACAATCATAGGTACTTTTATTTGTGTTCCATCTACTCAACTAGCTAGGCAAATTTTCTTTTAACTACCCACCTCACATTGCATCATCTTTCTAACAACTTTGTGTGCCAAGACAGCACTTAAGGTAATGGTAGCAAATCATACCAGTATGCAAGTTGAACAGACAGCTCTACTACAGTCCTGCTGGAAATGTAAATGAAATAATTTGCATGGATGACATTATAGAGGCTGTTTCATACAATAGTCACACTAAGTGAAACTTTTGTGGGAGAGAGACAGTCTTCTAAGTGTCTAATGCAAATCTGGTGAAGTAAAAACATTCAACTGTTAAGTGACTTACTGAAGTCATCATATAAGGAGCTAGAATTGTGCTTGTACAGAGCTATTAGACTGAAATTAGGTAAAAATCTGAATTCTATAATAATTGTGGAATGTCTTTTGGCAAGTGATGTCAGTTCAGGTAACTCAGCAAATGTATTTCTATCACTGTCTTCCCAGTTCCACTTACTTGACTATTTTCACAAAAGTTTACTAAAAAGTCACGTTTGGCAGTTGCTGAAACCACAGATGTATGCAGAAGGCTTAATGTGTAGATGCAACAGGAAATGGGCACCCTAATGACAGAAGTGAGTAGCACATCCTCCAAATAAAATAAAAAAGCCACCTATCAAGAGATTCTCCATCCCTAGGATCAGCTCCCACCATAAGAAAAGATATAAGAAATGTCTTATTGATTCAGCGTCAGGGCATCTCAATCCAGAATTCAGCACTGAACTTATGTGAACCCAGGACTGAAAAAAAATAAGGCAAGAATACATGATACTTCCTTCCTAATACTCTCCTCAACCTCAAATTATTTTATTTTGGGATTTTCTGACTCCATGCCATATGTCTACTTCCCTAAAGGTTATCTCTTCCAAACTCTCATTCAGTCTTGAACTCATGCAAATTTTTTGCATCTGCAGTACACCTTAACAAGAGTATTGGAGGAAATGCAGAGTCATCAAGCACAGGATTAGAAAGAAGTGTAAAAAGAGAACAAAATGGCATCTCTTATGGTATCTGTGCAAGACTTTGAAAAGTTATCTCAAAATAGGACCATTTACAGAACTGCTTCATCAGAGACACCTTTCATTTCAACAGTGCTCCAGCCCTTCAGAAGCCAACCACTCTAATCATTAAATTCAAAAATTATGGTCACATAGGTACTGGTACCAGTCCAGGACACTGTGATACGTATTTTAGTAACAGTAGCGGGAATAGGCTGGGAACTACAGCTTGCTTTCCTTGGTAAATTGGAGATCTTCCTGAGAGTAGCTGACCCTTGCAACACCCCGTCAATGACTAGGGCAGATCTGAAGTAAGTCACCTTTCTAAAATGTTGTTCATCTAAACAGGACTTAATCCAAGGCAATTCAATGAGCTGTGTTATAGCAGAGGTCATACTACAAAATAATCTCTTCTACAGGCCTGTGACTTTTTCAGATGCACACCTTGCATATTTACTGAGAACATGGGAACCCTTCTTTAAAAACCAGAACAGGATATTGTGCTGTGGGACTGACCTGGCTTTGCAGATGTTAAAGATCCATTGCTATAAAAACCGCAATAATTGAAACCAGCTTCTTTTAAACAACAGTTTCTCTGCTTCTGAATAAAATAAAAGGAGGTAAGGGAAGAGGAAAGTGCATCTCTCTCTCTCTCTCTGTCTATAGGTCTATACCTGTGAAACAGTTTCCTTTCAGCATACTGAAGATATCAATATTTGTTTCCTGGAATAGGTATATTTGTATTCATTTCCGTACTTCAGTAAAAGCTGGCAACTAGCTTGTCCATGATACTGTGTAGCCCTGCATAATGTCATGAAACTTTCAAGTACTTTGCAAAGAGAATCATATAGCACACATGGCAGAGTATGACCCTTCTTCACAAGGCAAACCAAATGATTGTAAAAGTTTCAGGGCTGGGTGTGGGTAGTGGTGATAATGATCCTCACTTCCCTTCGGACACAGGAGCCCCCAGCAGACTTCAGTTTAATGGCAGATTTGAACCCTAACTCTTGAGGTGGATACCCTGAGCACATGGGAAAGGGAAATCTCTACTGGAAAGAGTATTCACACTTGGCAAACTGATTTATCCCTGCCATACAACAAAACCAGTGCCCAGGCACAGTTCATGCTTTGGGTCACAGCTCGTCTTACATACCTTTTGATCCAGCTCTGCACACAATGCACAAGCCAGTGCATCCTATCTGCACACAGAGCAATTTAAATTCCAGGTGTCCTCTGCTAACCCATTGATGCCCTTATGGCATGTTTTAGGACGTTCAGTCTGGAAAGTACCCCACTTGACATTTTCAATATTCACACATTGCAAAAGCAAATGAGCTATATCATGGTAGGCACAGAGCAAAAAGAAAACACAGAGGTTTTACTTCTGTGTTCACATTCTCACCTCAGTGCTGGCTCACCCTAAGATATGCTTAGACCTGTGTCTGAACAGAGATTTGCAGCTGCACAGAGTAGGTGTGAGATAAGCTGGAGGAGAATGGGCACAGTCAAAGCATGTCTACCACATCACACATAAAATGCAGTACAGAAAACTGCAACTTAGGATTCACAAGCAAAGCCATATGTCCTATGAAACAGCTCGTCTTATACACAATTCAGAAAAAGTTTGATATAACCCCTTTGCACTCTCTGGGGATACAAAACTCCTTATGGTTGAGGCCTGAACCATATTTTCTGTGAGACACAGCTGTCTCATGCCAAAAGTTCACACAGCTGCCCCTATGGTATATGTGAGAATAATCCTGCGGAAGTACTGCCTGTTCCACACCAGTAACTGCACAGCTCCTTTCAACGCCTCCACTGGATTTGAGGTTTTTTTAATTGAGGCAGTACCTCCCAAAATTATTAGAGCAGCACAAGAAGAACTCATCGAAGCTCTGAAACCCTGAAGTGAAGTGCAGAGGAAAGTAAGGAAGGAAACTGTGTGGGAGGAAGGGTTGTGTATGTGTGCATGGAATGGGTAACAGAACGCGTCATAAATAAAATTAAAATATATAAAAATGCAACACCCTAAGTGTAACGCCACCTGTCTGCCTGAGTTGCCTCCTTCTCTCAGGGCCACAGCTTCAGTGAACAGCTGTTTCCCTATTATAAAAGGAGCCTACCCTAAGAAAAAGAATTCTCTGCAGAAGCAGCATGCCTTGAAGATTGCTTCCCACCGATGCGTATTACAGACCAAACATCCAGCCATATTGCAAAGGCTTTTTACCGTGAGCGTCAATGTATGTGTTTGCATGTGCGAAGAATAATGAATGAAGATTCATTTTCTGATTTCATTGATTTTCTACCTGAATATAAATATTTTATGCTACCAGATGGACTCTGCCAGTTTACCATAAGCTGAAAGTAGTTTGGGGGTCCCTTTGCTCTCTCGGGTGCCTTTTCTTTTGAATTTCTTTAAATAACTAGAAAACCAAACTACTTCAGAGCAAGCTAAAGCCTTAGCCATAACTATATGAAAGATGAAAGGTCTGCTTTTAGTAATCCCAAGGTCTCTCTTTCCAACATCTAAAGAGTATAAGGAATAAGTGTGTCATCATCTCTAAGTTAATTTATATTTTGCCTGAAACAGTATTATCAGGACAATGAACTACATTTTCAAGAAATCAGAATGAGCAGTTCTCACCTTGAAAAGCTTAGATAACAAGGACCAAGGCACATGCAAAGGGGACAGAGATCCTTCAGGCCCAAATTGTCTGTCAGAGTACTGTATGCCTCATAAAAAACTGAGTGTGAAGCATGAAACTTGCTTAGGGGATGGCTATAACCATGGCTAGAAGCAGCACACCTGGGGAAGATACAAGTGGAGATTAAAGAGATAGGCAGGGGCTGAAGTCTAAGAATCTTTGCTATGGGTGACATAGACTACCGTAGTGTAAAGATGAGAGATGCCTTTTCATTTTGAACTAGAACTTATCTGACAGAGGAGTCATTTTAAAGATTGTTTCATCCTAAGAGAGCGCACACCCATGAGGAAAACCCAGAGGAGGTGACAAAGCAGCTAGTAAGAACAGAAAGATCTAAGAATCAGAGGTGATAAAGTAGTAGATAAGAGTCATTATTCTTCTAGCTCCCTGGATACTTGAAGTTGGGAAATTCATAATTTGAAACCATTTTATTCATTGAAGGCTATCACAATTTCAAAAGCTGCTAAACATGATAATAAGTACACTACATTGTTGAATGAATAGAAGAATTTGCAATTTAGTAAGAGACTTATTGAACTCCAACATTAATTGTTCACCTGATGAGACTAGGTTCAATAACTTACTAAAAGAATACATGTATTGGGCTTGCCATGCAAGACAAAAAGGAGACAAGTGTTATGTCAAATAGGAGAGAAGTGAAATGTCTAATACAACTTCACATTAGTAATCCTTTCAATGAATTGTCACTAAAATTTTAGAAAAACTTATACTTTGAAAAAACTGAAATGTGATTAAAATACATCATAGAGCAAGTACCAATGGTTTTTTGTTACAAGAGAAGAATGTACTGTGTGAGGTTCCCCAGGAGTCTCACAGCCTGAGTTACGAGGAGTTACGAAGAAACTGGGTGATGGAATGAAGAATAGCTGTATTACATCTGCAGATAATGTCGTGCTGGAGGAAGTAGGTTTAGTTTAGATGTTAGGAAGCAATTCTTCACTGTGAGGGTGGTGAGGCACTGGAACCGGTTGCCCAGAGAAACTGTGGCTACCCCATCCCTGGAAGTGTTCAAGGCCAGGTTGGATGGGGCTCTGAGCAACCTGGTGTAGTGGAAGGCATCCCTGCCCATGGCAGGGGGGTTAGAACTAGATGAACTTTAATCCAACCCTTTTTGTGATTATATGATTCAACGGGTTATACATCAAGAGCTGGAAATTTCTAGTGGCTTTTCCATGTCTCTAATGTGCTAACTTGGAGACTCAGTGCATTAGGGGAGTTTCCCTGGTTCTGTTTTGCTTTGAAAATTATTTAGTTTAATATGTGTATTTTGTTGAAGGGAAAAATATTTGTTTTGTTTTATTTTAGTTTTGTGGGAGAATAAGATTTTAATTGTATTAGCAAAAATCCAGAATCTTGGTTCTGAAATAAGCAAGGCCAATTATTATAAATACTGGTACACAATAAGAAGCACATTCATACCAATGGAGAAATAAACCATCAGTTTACTTTCCATTATAATCATGTAATTATTTTTTTCCAGGCCCTATATTTTATTAAAAGACATATGACTGACAGATTAAAAGAGAACTAAAAATATTCTGTGTTTGTTTTTCACCGAAAAGAATAAAAAATTGATATGAAATCATTAGCTAAAATCAGGATGGTCATTTATAAAACAATATTTTTATGAGTACAGTTTGCTTCGCTTTGTTTATTTTAAAAAGAGCCATATCTGAGTTGCACTTAAGTGTGATTTCTTTCAAATCAGTGAGATTATGGGCAGCACATTTCATTCACTTCATCTATTCATTAGGTTTAGGTCTGATGACCGAAGAGGAAACTTTAACTTGCCTACATAGATTTTGGGTTTTTCATTCCTTTTGCTGAACACAAAAAGGTTTTTATCAGTTTTTTTAAACTCAGTACCACAATTGAGACCCCTGAGTAAGGCAACTGAGCGCCGCTTGGTGTGACAGTTTTGAAGTCGTGGCTGCTAGATGCACACCTTGGCCATCTCCCAGATGCACACAGTGACAAAATTCCATATGTTTAATTCCCTGGATTCCTCTAAAAGGACATCCCAACATGGGCAAAGACAGAACCAGGAGCTAGATCCAGACGACCCAAAGTGCAGTGTAGACATAGTCATGCCCCCCACAGAACTGCCCTGAGTCCCAGCACCACTGCAGCACCACCACATCGCTCCAGACAAGAAGGTGACGTTCAGCTTTGCCACCCTGAAACACCCCCTGGGAACTCCCTTCAGCGCAAACACACGCGAAATATCCATGATCTTGTGAGGAGGCTCCTGTGGACCCAGTCTCCTCCCTGTGTACCTTGTGACTTTGTACTTCATAGAGGCCATGGGATCAGGTTTGAAAACTTTTTGTTTCTCAGTGTGATGTCCAAACATTCAGTACTTGCCAGGAATGCTCTCTGCAAACAGCTCTCGAGCCTTCACATTGTGACTTTCTGAACTTTTTCTGTATTTCTTTCCTTTTTTTTTGAAGTGCAATTTACATCACAGACAACAGTGGGAAGCTAAGAACTCACAGACCCCACAGATTTAATGTTAGTTTGCTTAGGAGAAGGATGGAGGAAAAATTGCCTAAAAACTAAATAAGCACTTTCAGATTAATAAATATTAATAGCAAAGCTTTCTGCTTATAGAGCAGCTTCCATCTGGAGGTCTTGCCTAGCTTCATAAATATTAACAATCCAGTTCTATCAAAATCTATCAGAATATTTCCACTGGAAGTCTATGAAAATGGGTCTTAGTGTTAGGTTTTTAGGGTGATTATCATTTTTTACCACTTCTGTTTTAGTAATCGTGTTCCTTCTTAGATTTTGTTAGGCACTGGAGCATGTGCTCTTAACAGGCCTTAGTCAGAACATGTCTCCCTGATTTGGGAACTTAATTATCCCTGAAGTGATGTTTTTTTCAAGACATGGTGGCTCCATGTGTGTTTATTTTTCCCTTCCTCTACAAGAATGAGGTAAAGAAGGTCAGAAAAGTGTTATCAGGAACAAGCACGTTGGTCTCAGAGAGAAGTATAGGTCACTCCTGAACAAAGGATTCAAAGTCCTTCTTTTATTTCTTGAAATCCCTCTCAAGTATTTCTCTGCTGCCAGTGGTCTCTGTGCTACAGCAGAGCTCTGATCAGTAGCACCATTAACATGAACAGGGTTCAGTCAGATCTTCATGAAAAAGTGCTCAAAATGAGAAGGTAGAAGGTGGTGCAACACCTTGAAAGGAATCATATTTGTCAAAATTGGGTTTTGGCTTCTGAACTTTTTTTTTTTTCCCTACTTTGGCCAACAGCAGCTCTTCTGTGAAGAGTCAAAGCCCTGCACCGTGAATTGGCTGGATGTGCCCTTCTGGGACATTCACAAGATCCTGCATAGTTCCAGAGGCAGAACATATGCTTCCCATGACACAAGGTGACATTTGAATTGTGAAGTTACTAAGAGCCTTGAGTTTCCACCTCACAACAGAAGCCAAATTTACTCATTCAAATAACATTTGTTTTCCCATTAAGGTACTTGTAGTTTGCTCATGCAGGTTATTTTCTTGTTTTATTCTCTCTTGCCTTTTTTCTTGCTTCCTCAAATATTAATTCACCGAATAATTTCTCTCAGGGTATCCACAGTGCCAAAAGAAAGACTAACATAACTCTGGAGAGGGAATTTTCTGCATTCTGGCTTGCTGTTGATGAAGGGTTTGCTTTGTTTTCATTTCATGGGTGCAATGACTGCTCTAGACTGTGACACACTGTTGGAGACCTTCCTGTTTTTACAGTTTCCAGAGGAAAGTATCTGGGTTTAAAATATTTTTAAAAGACTTTTGAGGGTTTTGCTACTAATTTTAAACAATTTGGTCCTTTCATGCTTGATTTACTTTATAGCAGAACAAATATTTGAGACTGGATGTTAGCAGGGAAGACTGTGAGACTATTTTCCCTTCTCCCACTTCCTTCATCTCTAAATGAACAAATACATGGTCAAGTAACGAGTTCACAGGATGACTTGGCAGTTATTTTGGAAAAGGGGGCAATAATGAACAAAGTAGCATATTGGTTAAAAAGGTCAAACAAATCATGACTTGTGCAGTCAGACAGGAATCTGAGTCAACATTGATATAAACAAACATTTGTAAAAAAAATTCTGAAGTAGTCTTATTCAGCATGCTTTTAAAACAGAAAAACTCTGAGAAATGTAGTGAAAATCTGTTGTAAAAATCACTTCTGCATCACAAAAGCCAGAATGTTAGTACTGTCTGCAAAGTATCCAGGTTTGGAATGTGGAGCAGAAACCAATATGCTTGCTAGTAGGGAGGCAGTGCGACAATCATTTCAGTTGCCTTTTACTCAGTGCTTTGTGTTATGGTTTTGTCCTGAATAAATGGTTTCACAAGTGAGCTGGTGAAGTAAATTGCCTTTAAATGACACAAAAAATAAATTGAGAACAAAAGGACCTTCACAGTTTAAAGAAGAAACATTAGGTTCTGGTCTTTCCTTCTGGTATCTGAAAGCCCTGAATATCTTGTAGAAAAACACACATACAGTATAAATGCTGCAGCATCTTTGTTTGCTCAGAGAATTTGCAGATTGACTTAGTATAAAGTCAATCCATTCTCAGCTAATACTCCAGCTGAGCCCAGGGGGTGAAATTATGTGATAACTTTGTAAAGTGCCTTCCATGGCTGAGGCTTACCTTCAGAATCTAAGCATTTTATTATCAATCATCTATCAGAAATTATTCTTACATTTTATGAAGTGGTAGCTAAAACCAAGCCACCTGTGACTCCCAGAACAGCATCCTAAAGCACAGAATGTTCAAAGAGGGGTTAAAGGATCTGTGCCTTTTTAGTGAAGCAAAAATGTGGTTTAGATTCTTGCTGGCTATGGCTGCTGTCTGCTCTTATGACACCTGTGCTGTGTCTTTTGAACCAGGGGAACAGCAGCACATGCTGGGACCAGGGGCCAATTGCTCAGGTAAGTGTCAGACATCCAGAGTCACAGACAACACAACTCAGCCAGCCTGACCTCTTTGCTCCGTCTGCTGACTGAGCGCCAACATTAACTCACCCCACAGAACAGTCAGAGCAAGGAGGTCATTGCGCATGGACTGGCCATCGGCTGCCAGGCACTAGCAGTGCTCAACTCCTGCTTGACCCAACTCATTTCTTAGATGTGAAAGAGCTTGCACTTCACTGACTCTTCTGTGGGCAAGCCTGTCCTGTGTTACAAGACTGCCTAGACATATAAAACGCTTTAAAATAACACACTTCTTTTAACTGCTCAGGATTTGACCTCTCACAGGAATAACGTAAGAGGCAGCCTTACATGAAAGTAAACAGCCAGAACGTCATGAAGAGGGAATTTAATGTTGAAATGTTACAATTTTACTGTCAAGTTTCATACCACAAAAAAAACAAAACAAAACAAAAAAAAAAAAAAAAAAACAAAAAAAAAAAAAAAAAAACCCAANAAAAAACAAACAAACAAAAAAAAACCCACAACAACAAAAAAAAAACCAAACACAAAAACCAGCAGTTTATTTACTTTCCTCTGCTCTCAGAAGAATATTTTCCTCACCCTTCCCAGGTATCCAGGTCATTTGGTAGGGTTTCTTTCTCAAGGACACTTTTTTTCTTTTTTTTACTTTCTTCTTTTTCCTAATTTTTTATTTCAGAAGAAAGAAAAAAAAATCAGCTGAATGGCATTTGGACTCTAGGACATCTCCTTTAGTCCCCCAGTGGGACATTTATATCCACATTCCTCCCTGCACTTCCTTTTTCTGCATCTCTGAAGGTTTGTTTAGCCACAACCAATACATTCTGTCCCAAAGCATGTATTTTCAGCCCTTTTGGTGAAGTAGCACTAACATCTGCCCCTGGCACTAGGGATTTCCTTCCCTCCCAATCAGGATTACTAAGAGCAGAGTGGCCCTGAATAGTTGTGACAGAAAATGTTCCCAAGCAAGGGAAGGAGAAAAGTGAGGGTGTCAGGACCAGGTTTTTGTTGGAATGTATTTTTATTCCTATAACACAATTCCTTGAGACCGGGGCTTGTGGTGTTCAATGTTTCTCATCCCCTTCCTCCACTGTGTTTATGCAGGGCTGACTCAGCTCTGTGGACATAAGAACTGAAATCTCCCCTCACAAGGCTTTGTGGTGAGTCACCCACCTACTTAGTGCTTAGATGTGCATCCCAAGCTGCCTGAAAGTCTCTCATGTAATACAGAGACAAATTTATTTTCTGTTTCTGGCCTTGGGCCGTGAAGGATATCTTAGGCTACAACAGTGTCAGGGGGATGTGCTTGTCCCAGCGCACTTCTAACTCGTGAGACGTCAGTCTTTGCGACAGAAGCTGAGGGCTTAAGCAATCACTTTTCCCTTGCTAGTGACCAGAGTTCTTGTTCTTAATGCTGCTTACAGATATTGTCTTATCTTTAATCCATAAAGGAGACTGCTTGAGCTGCATCTGGGAGTTGTGGAGATGAATAGATGTTTATCTGAGTCTTCCTATTTCAGGATGCCCTAGCTTGGAGATAGGGGAAGGATGCTAAACCTTTTGTTTGTTTTCTAATGTGAAAAAAAAACCCAGGCTCTGGAAGGGGTTGAGAGACTTTAAACAAGAAGTAAGGAGGCTTGAGTGAATGTGAGGAGTTCTTACCTTTTCTTGAAAATAAGAAATCAAGAACTGGAAGAAGTGGAGCAGGGTGAAAAGGAAAAGAGTAAGCAAGTATGATGGGCAATGGAGAGAAGTAATGAACAAGGCCAAAGCTAGGAATAAAGAAAAGGAAAAAGGAATAGTTTTCCAGAGTGGTAACAGTTCCACATTCTTCAAGCCATTATCTCTTTCTGAAGGGAAATATTTAAACAGCAAACAAAAACCAAAGATACTGTGATATCTCCCTTAGGATGTCTTCCAGTACATGACTGTATGGGGCTCCATCAGTAGTGGGCTGTTATCCTATATGGACAGGGATTTGGCTGTGCAGGGCACCCAGAGCATCCCTAGGAAGGGAGGATGACTTCCTATCTTCTCACCCTGGGGTTTTGGCCATTGTACTGGCTGGAGTCTCAGAGCTGCATGGGGAAGAAATTGGGATGACAAAAATGGTAAGGACATTTTTGGTTGTCTGTCTAACTGGTTATCCAGGCATTGCTCTATCCTTCCTCTTGCTCTTCCTGGAAATCAAGAACAAAGTAGAGGCTGCCAAACTCTCCTTCCTGCCTCAGTGATTGCAAAGCTTCTCTCAGTAGAATCTGAGAGGAAGAAGCCAGTGCAAGTGTTCGGGATCCCAGGGCATCATCCTGACCCTTCCTTTCCTTTCCCATGGAAATTATTCCAGCTGCTGTTTTTGTGGTTTAGCTTCACTGTCTTTGTGTTTGGGCCTTACCACGATAAAAATTAGGTCTTCTAGATCAAGTACAAAGAACAGAAGGGGAAGATAGTAATACTACTAATAATAGCAATAATAATATCAATAATAATAGTAATAATAATAAATAATAATAATAATTTGGAATACGTTATATTGCAGAATGATTCCAAGATAAGACAGCTGATAATGAAAAAAAGGGCAGGAAAATATTCTGGTGTGTTTTTAAATACCAAGACCTAAGATAATCAGAGTTTTTCCCAGGGAAATTCTTTCTACTTCAGTTGCATTGTGTTTTCTTCTCAATGCAAATAAAAAACCCAGAGCTCCTGCTAACATCAAGAGATTCTTCAAAACAAATGCTAATATGATCTTCCTCACCTCCCAGAGACAGGGTTTAATTTTGAACAGTTTATGAGTGTTGCCAATTTTACCCCCTCAAACTCCAGAAGAAACCAATGCAAGCTGCAGCCTGGAAACAGAAACATCCACTTTAAATTAAGTCTTTAAAATACTCTCTATGAGGACTTAAAAAGAATCATAGGAAATGTGTTACCATCATTACTATGACTTGAAACATAACTGGAGAATCTAATCTAATATACCACCCTGCCTTGCAATACTGAAGTCCATCAAACCAAATTAATTAACCAAGGGGAATTAATTTGTTCCTTTTGATACTACCAAGTTTGAGACTAAGGGTTTGGAGCTGTTTTTAAACTTTCAAATGGTCAGTTGAGAGAAATTATTTCTTTTAAACAAACACGTAAATGAAATACATGCATGCTAGAATAATGTTTTTTCTGTATTGATCTAAGACTTCTTAAGTTTCTTCTTCATGCTGTAATTTTTCCTATTATTATGTTTTTCCCTCTCTACCAATCTAGATATTGGGGTAGAATATAAACATCATTTCAGTCCCAAAGTAAGCTAAGACAATAAAATGTTTAGAACACAACCTAGGTATGGAAGCATGTATGGCAGAAGTGAACTATGGAGCCCTTTTCCTCTCCATTAACACTGACTGATATAAGGCTCTCATATGACGGAGTGCTGCCATTGTCAAGTGACTACCTTTACAGCAGTTTGCTTCTGTTTCTTCTTATCTTGGCTCTACAATCATGAAAAACAGCTTCTTTCTATGTATTTGTATATTTGTGATCATTTCTGCACAGAGGCATCTTTTCTTTAGGCCAAGAGCCTCAACCACCATTTTTTAAAACCAGCATTTTATTACAGGTCATATTTATTAGAGTAATGATCATTCTCTCAGTCTTCCCTGAACTCTTCAATTGCTTCACATCTTTTCTACAGCGTAGTGTAGAAAGCTCTGCATCGCAGTTCATGTAAAGCCTTGTCAGTGCTCAGATAACTTTCTGTATTTTACAGATGATACTTCTGCTTATGGGTTTGCTTTTCCCATGACATCATGAATATAACATGACTTGTTCAATTGTTGTAACTCTTCATCTGTCTGAAGAAGCATTGCCTATTCCTCACTTTCTCTTTGAGCTCTTGATTTTTCCTTTCTCATTCTGGCATCTTATTCTTTTTTTCTTTATGTTATGTCATTAGGGTTTTTTCCCAACCATGTCACAAACGTACCAGAATTAGTTTAATTCGCATCATCTTCTCTGGTACCTTTGCAAGTGCCTTTGCAGTTTTAATAAACATGAGTTCTATTGCATTAGGAAGGCTATTCATGAAAATGTTAGAAGATTTGGGTGATAGGCATGCCGGATTGCAAGCAAAATATTATTCTGTTTGAAGATGAAATCACTGGACCACTATTTTTTCCTCTCAGTTGATATCTGCTGGATATCAGTTTCATCATATAAGCCTCCCTCTCTCCCTTCATTTTCTTTTACTGTCTCACAAAGTTCCTGAGCATCCTTTTCCAACTCTCATGTCTTGTTCACAACTGAGGACAGAGGACAGGAATAGGAGAATGTCCTGTGAGGTTTAACTGTTCAGGGTTTCTCACTGCCTGCCTGCAAGTCTGCTGGACCCTAATTCTCCTGCTTCTTTGCTTTGCTGCTAAGCTGATGCAAAGTGCACAAAGAAGCACATAATTTTTCCTGGGGCCTGGTAAAATACATTTTATTAAAGAACATAAATAGTTTCCTAGTATTGTCCCACCAATGATGAACCCAGTCATTTCCTTCTTCCTGGATGTACAAAAATACTTGTCCAGCCATGCTAGACTCCCCTTGTTTCGTTATTCAGACATTCTACTTGAGGGGGGAAACAAAACAAAAATCTAATCCAGCTATATTAGAAAAACTGAGCAGAATAAAGAACTGAAGTCTAGACTATTCAAAGGCACCTAATGCAGTAAAATCCCCTTTTTATTGTTGTGTGACTAATATTTGTATATAGAGATATTTGCGAATACTAGCTAACACTTCCAGACCACATTTAGACCACCTACTGCAGCCCCTAATGCAGATTCAGTCTACATTATTATATCTATTCACAAAAAGAAACAAGCAATATAAGCACAGAAGGTAAGAGTCTCATCACAGATGATGCACATCATCTAACTTGTAAAGTCTTCAGGGTTGGCATCCATACAAAAAGTTTTCTAGACTCCCTTTATAAACAGTGGACAAAAATAGGAATTTCTCAGTGGCATTTTGTCATAGCCTAAATTACATATTTCAAAAGGACTAGATGAATCATGGCTTGGAAACACCTCTTGCTTTCCCTTAGTCATAAAATGAATCAAAGTAATTGGTATATCCATCAATATGTTGGATGCTATTCCTGGGATCCAATCAAAACCTCACCTGGTGTGACTTGGGGCCATTTCCTCTTTTTCTATTGCATATTACTTGGGAGAAGAGGCTGATGCCCACCTGGCTACAATCTCCTTTCAGGTAGTTGTAGAAAGATAAGGTCTCCCCTGAGCGTCCTTTTCTCCAGGCTAAACACCCCCAGCTCCTGCAGCCGCTCCTCTCAGGACTTGTGCTCCAGACCCTTCCTCAGCTTCATTGCCCTTCTCTGGACCTGCTCCAACACCTGAGTGTCCTCCTTGTACTGAAGGGCCTAAAACAGAACACAGTGTCTGTGTCACATCTTGTCCTACTTTTCTTTGCTGACCTGATGGGAATAAACACAGCCCCTGGAAGTGTCACCATTCCCTGGAGGCTGTATTATGTGCTCAAGCCCCTTCCCTTCGTGCTAAATGTCAGTAGAGGGGTGAGACCCAGCTGGATAATGCCAGATAACTCTGGCTTTCAAAACTGGGTCACAGAGGACAAAACATTAATTATAAGTTCATATGACTAACTTTACTGTAAGAGGCAGCCTTCTGAGTGCTAACTTAAGTTGGAGCAATGTTTTACCAGGAAAGGGAAGGCATTTATCAAGCAAGGAACTTTCAGAGTAAATCACTTGAAAATAACATAAAGCTTGTCTTTGAAGGCATAATACAGCATCCTTGGAAATTCAGGGGAGTGGACGTGACCTCTACGGATTACAGCAGTATTTAATACACCACTGTGCATAGGCAGGTAGGGAGTGAGATCAGTGAAGGCAGAGAAAAGGACCAGGGACTTACTATGTATATGTCCAAAGATGTAACATTTAAGCATTGCAAGTACACAGAATTCATTGCTGGTAAACACAGCATGAGAATCTTAAAAAAAAAGGAAGGGGACTGTTGTTATTTATCTATGCTTTTCTTGGGCTTGATTCTGGATTGGTACAATAAATGGTAGCTCTGGAAAAAAATGAAATTTGGTCAGGATATACAGAGTCAGACCCTTGGTTTGAAACAGTCAAACCTTAAATGTACTAGTTGAAACAATTAAAATATCAGAAAATTGTAAATGGTATTCACTAACTGGGGAACAACAAACTGATGAAGAGACAGATTTCCAAGATTTCAGAAAGTTAAAAAACAAGCTCTCAATTAAATAAAAACCCTCACTTTCTTTTAAAGGTGGTACTCTGAACGAGCAATGCAATTACTACATCAATGTCCATTACTCAATATTTTTGTGTTACATATATACAGAACCATTAACAGCATCCAACACAGAGCCAGGCCTCAATAACTAACAGCCCCTGATATATGAATGGATAGAGGATGAACAACCTTAAGATCTGAAATGAGGAGAGGCCATAAAAAGCTTAGGAGAATAAATATGTTGAATTTAGGAAGAAAACTGCTAAGTGTTTCCACTGCTATTCCAGATACCTAAAGGAAAAGTGCAGCTCTTTAGAGTGACCCAGCTGGTTTGCCTCTGAGAGTCGTCTTGAACATTGGTCCTGCCTTTCATGGATCAACTCCAAACATAGAACAGGAAGGAAAGATCTGGTTTTTAAACAGGAAAAAAACAGTGAGATGATCTCTTATTTCCAAGGACAACCTGAAAGCAGGCAGCAAGCACTCAGCTTACTTCACCAAGTGGGCAAGACATTAGAGAGTCCAGAAGAGGCATGAAAGAAACTCCCTTCATTTGGGACATTTTGTTTGGCAACATTTCCTTTCTGACAGGACATTTAACATTGTTCCACATCAAGTGGCTGCATATTCTGCAGTGTTAAGGGGCACAGAGTCTTCAGCTTCTGTAGACTTGAATGGCTATTAGCGTGGTCTGAGCCAATGGAGTGTGTTGCACCTACACATGCAGAAAAGTGGGAGAAATAGTTGGGTGGCTGATGTGCAAATGCTGCTATTTTTTGGATGCTTTAAGTGTGTAATTACACTCACTTTATTTGCACGTTATAGCCTAATTGACTAGTGTATCAGCAAACCTCATGGATAAGATGCTGAATTTTTGCCATAATCTTCCCCTCAAAGTTTTCAGTTATTTGGGATCTTGTTATTTATTTCTTTTGCCTTGAGATATTTCTGCACAGACAGGAATTACAGGAATTTCCACATGTTTGGTATGGAATTATCTAGACACATGAGTTTTAAAATGATGAAAAATATTCATCATAGGGAAAAGAGTAATAAAAGACATCTCAAAAGGCAAATTATGATTCAAGCTTTTTTCCAAGACAGTTTTTACTGGTACACTTAGATAAGCAATGGCATATCTATATATGAAAAACTATAGCAGGTTCCTCTGCATAAAGGAATAATAAAATACCTGCCCAGACATCAGCAAAAAAGCCTTTTTCTAGCAAAAACACCCACCAGCACTAGTCTGGAGAACGAATACCAAGATTTATCATGGATATTGCTGTTTTGGAAGCCTCCTTGCTGTCAAAAGGCTTTCAGTGACACTTCATCAGCATTGGTCTCCATCTTTTTCTCCATTGTCTCCCAAGGATATATTCCACTTCTGATGAAATGCACACAGACCTTTGAAGTCTACTGGCAAATCATCAACTGCACTATAATACCAGGAGTTTTCCAAGGGGGGCAGCATTATTTTCCAGAGTCTGCAGCCCCATCCTGGGGCATATGGACCCACTTTGATACAAGCTTCTTCCAGAACTTCAGTGGAATTGCACATCATATAATTCAAACTGAGGAAATTTAGGGAGAGGTGCCCTCAGCTTTGAAAACAGATGCCTCATAAATAGCATTCAGACATTAGAAAACCCAAAGACTCCAGAGGTCTTCATAAAGCATAAGAGGAAGAAATATTAATACATTGTTTGGAGAAATCTAGTACCAAAAAAAAAAAGAGTAGACATTAAAAGCAAATATGAAAAAGAAATAACAGTTGTTTTGAAGACTTGCTACAGTGTTAAGCATTGGGGAGCTGTAAAACCTCCTCAGTCACTCTTGTTGTTTCATTTTCCTACATTATTACCAATATCCAAGCTACTGTAGTGATTTAATTTTGCTTTATTGCACTGCTTTTCCAGCCCTTCTAATGAGATAAACATTTCTGACAGTGTTGAAAATTGAGGTGACAACAATTTTCAAGACAGATCAGACACAGAGTATGAACTGCACAAGTTATTAAAAAAAAAAAGGAGGAGGGGAAAAAAGAAGTCTATTTTGCATTCGTTGCAGTCAGACCAGGGAAGCAGGACTCCAGTCGTCACTGCTGAGAAGTATTTGAGATAGTGGGGAGTTGTCTCAGTGCATGACTATCCATAAATTTGGCTCCAAGACAAAACTGGCTTTCTGATTACATTAAACAAGAGGATGGTTGCCTTTGTGGTTCACATACTTGAGCTGTGCTCACTTTGAACCTCCTGACCTTTTACAGGGCACATAGAAAAGGCCTGCTTTGTGTGGGGAGGGTGTGTCATGAAAAGCTGTTTCTTCAGCAGAGGTATGTCCAGCAGCAATACAACTGTAGAAGCAGAGAGCTCTGCCAGAGCTGCTTTCCTTTCCAGAAGAGCTCCACATGGTGTTGGCACACCTACCCTGCTGCCTGACACCCTGAAGGACAGGACTGACAGATCATCTCATTCAGAGGTACCTTGGCTTACTTTATTACACTCTTACACTGAACAGAGTAGCCATGATCTCTCTCTATTTTTCCTTTGCCTGTTTCTAAATGGAGAATTTCTTTCCCACTCTTTTTTTCTTCCCCTTTGCATCTTCTTCTGCAAGACTACGTAATTTCCTGTTGTTTACAACAGTATCACATGCTAAAATACTTCAACTACTATTATTTTTTGTCTTGCTACCTTCTACCAAATCATATGATTATCTTCTACTTCTTACTGAAGGCACCAAACCATCCCTGACCTCCTTGTTTGCCACATGTTTGGTCAGCATAACATTTGCTGGTAACACCACATCCTTCCAAGAGCATTTTGGGAAAGGAACAACAAGTAGGTTATTTTTGGTAGGGCACATTTTGTCACACCAGGGAAGAGGAGGTTACACTGAAAGGACAAATATTTTGTGATTTCCAGGGGACACCAAACTGTTTAGAAGCCGTAACTGCAGGTGCAAGAGAGCTCATGGCATCATCCACAGCAGGGTAGGAGAGAAAGCCTGTAGTGAATGACTCTACAGTGAGAAACTTTGATGACTTGGCCTCAAGCTGAGAAAAGTAGTTGTACTGAAATAATGGAATAAAGTAGAAAACAATATATCCTCCTACTCAATTGTTCTCTCTGGGTAGCTTCTAAGTATTCTGAACATCAGGTCAGAATCTCTTTTATTTGCAACTCAGTCCCTATTGCTTTACCTTAGCAGAGAATTTGGCCCTCTCTTTCACACACGAATGGGTGATATTAAATCTGACACCTAATATCACTCTTGGCTGAACAGTGATAAATCTGAAGTTACTCTACACTTTTGAGCTTAGGGTACTTAGTGCAAATCCAACAAGTTTGTCCCACTTTAAGAGGGATATAAAAGAAAATAAGGTGTGCTTTGGTGCACTAAGACCAGAAATAACATACAGCAAAACAACTAACTTTGGACATAAGTTATTTGGATTATACAAATATAAGAAATTAGAATCTTCAGAAGCAAGGAGAGACGAGTTAAGACACTCTGCCTGGAATTGCAATCTATTTTCTTTTCCCAGTAGAAGCTGTTCTGGACCTGATATGCCAGCTGCCGTCTGATATATGTCTCCTGCCTCCCCATATGCTTCATGTATATGCTTACATATCACTTTGCAGTCAGCCAGCAGCTTGAAAATGTCACAATGATAGCTTGCTTGGTGACACCCTGCACCCTCTGTGCTCATGACTGAACGTGTAGGTTTCAAATCTACTTATATGCACAAAAAAGCAGAACAGAGTGGGTGGTTTACAGCGAAATTCTTGAGCAGTGCTACAACAGTGAGCTCTGGAGTGAGCCAATCCAGATGGTTTCGCCTGCCCGTGGCCTGTAGGGGTAGAAGAGACATCACGATCGTGTTGTGGGATACTCTGCCCTTTACAGGCCATAGATTTTCACTGGCTGATTCACAGATTAATATTTTCAAGGCCACTCAGGCCACAGAATGATATTGAACTAATAACTTCAGTTTGACTCATCAATCTTTCAGGAAGGTGTCTGTAAGATTTCAAGAAATAGAAAAATTCATCCTTTTTCTCAATACTTTCTCCCAAATCTTGATTGCCAAAATATTGTCTCTTTTTTATCACTTGCATTGTTACAGAGTAATTGCACAATTGTTAACACTCATTAAAATTAAAACCCCACTAGATTGAAAACCTCTTTTAGTACCTGATTTTTGCTTCCCATTGAGATCCTTTTGAGCAATAATCATATTGCTTCTTGGTCTTCTTTTTGATAAGCTAAGCAGAGGCTTTTCTGCAGCAAGGCCTTGGCCTTGTATGAATCATGAACCCAATATACTTTAAGATACCTATTTTCCATGCTTTAAAGATGAAAAAGAGAAAGCTCTTCCATGCTGCTGCTTCTTGTTCTTCAAATGTAGGCAGGACCACAGAAGTTAGCTCAAGCCACCAGTTTCCAGAATAGGTAAGTCAGCCATGGGTTGTTCATCACTGACTTTTAACAAAGAACTACAGCTGATGAGATGTTTTTGTAAGTGAAAAGACACATTTAGTTTCAAGGAGTGAAAGGGCCTACCCAGGAATTTCAGCCAGTATATGAGAGGGAGCTAAAGACCCTGTACAGTCAACAGAGGTCAATTAAATGACACCAAAAGGCAAGTTAGCATGTCTAAGAGATGTATTCCTGTTCTCTCCTTCAACACGTAACACAGGGACCAACATGGACCTCCCAGTCTGGAAACTGGGGCTCAGGGAAAGTCCAAATGTGAATCCAAGGAAATCCTATCTAGCAAACATTCTGCCTTCACAATGCATTATTCAAAACAGATGCCTGATAGTGGAAAAATCAAAGAATGAGCTCTAACCGCAGCACTATGCCATGACCCCAGTGGAAGGTTAACTTCTCAGCAGAAAGTTATCAATATCCATCTGTGGCAAAGACATCAGTTAAGAGTAAAGTGGACATGAACTTAATTCTCATTGTGCTTGTGTATATTTCACAAGGAGACAGACCATGTTGATATAATTTTTATTCTGACATAAAATGTTTTATTTTATTTATGTCAAACTAATGTGACTTCTAAATGGAGAAAAGCCCTTTATGCCTCAATATTGTAGATCTATTTCTCTTTATAGATAATATTTGCAGTGCAAGATGTTTTTAAATCTTTTTTTCCCCAGTAATCAAAAAACTCAGCATTTCCAACCTTTTTTGGCAGTACATTTTAGATGATGTTCTGTTCATCTAAGGAAGCCAAATAATAGGTGTCTGCCAGAAAATGGCAATTTTGCAATATCAGCTCACTGGCAGAGTACAGAGAATTGTTAGAAACACATAATCACAGAATCACAGAATAGCTGGGGTTGGACTAACCTCCCTGCCAAGGCAGGGTCACCTAGAGCAGATCACACAGGAATGCACCCAGATGGGGTTTGAATGTCTCCAGAGAGGGAGGCTTCACAAGCTCCCTGAGCAGCCTGCCCCAGTGCTCTGCCACCTTCAATGTAAGGAAGTTCTTCCTCATGTTAAGTTGGAACTTCTTGTGTTTTAGTTTATGGCCATTGCTCCTCACCCTGTCACTGGTCACCAATGAAAAGTGTCAGGCACCATCCCTCCCTGCCCTTATCCCAACCCACAAAACTTTTGTTATATTTTCTCTCCCCTGTCCAGCTGAGGAGGGGAGGGCTGGATCAGGTTTGCTGGGCAACTGGAGTCCATCCAGGGCTAACCCACCACAGCAGCACATTTCAGAGGACATCTGAGAATTAGTTTTTCAAGCTAAGAAATGAAAACAGCAGAAGATTGTGGCAGGTGAAAATTCAAATGATGTTATGGAATTTTGATAGAGATTGTTAATTAACACCGAGAGTTTATTCATGCTACATAGTGCACGTAATCAGTTACACTTACTAAATGAGGATTTGATTGCCCACTATTCCGAAGCATACCAGCACTCTCACATGGTAAAGACAGGGACTCTGTCCATTTGTATTTGCTAAATACAAGTGGAATGGCCTCTGGGAGGAGCATGAAACAGCACCAGAATAGAAATAGCAAATTTAAATATTCATACAAATGCTGCAACATCCTTTATGTCTGGATCTCAGCAAAGAAGGGTGTTGCTTTTCTTAGTGGAGAGATAAAATTATTGAATGTGATGTAGTCCATTGCACCTAATTTTAGCTGCAGAATGAATCACTTTCTGGAAAACTCTATCTCTTCCTTTGACTCTGGTGGGTATGCAGAAGACTAGGACAGATTATGTGACTAATATCTCAAACACCAAATTTACATAAAATGACACAAACCCCTTATCTTTAAAAATTTTCTTCAATAGATGCATCATCGTAGAGTCTAATTAAGAAATTTAATTTGGGTAACGTTGTAGAGGAAGAGTCCATATATGAATATTTATAGGAAGCCTTCAGTAATCAGAAAAATCTTTCAGCATGCTTTCAACTTGTAACAAGACCTAATCATGTGCTTAAAATTAAGAGGAAGCTTTGTGTTTTCTTAAATCTTGGTAGCCATAAGGGCATTCTTCAGTGCTTCCCCAATACAAGTCTGAGCTCCCAGAGATGAACCAGCAGTGTAGCACTGTGCTACATAGCATTGCTCAGCTCTTATTTAAATGTTTGAAAAGACCTGACAATATCCAGGGATCCTAAAGATTTCTGAACTAAGTTCTTTCTCAAAACTTCCTGATATAAACCAATTCCATTCCTGAGCTCTCCCTGTAACATTCTTTCAGCCTGACTTCACAAGGCAAAATTCATATTTATCTACCTCATGGAGAAAAATATGTTTATATTATTCAGATATTTTCCCTGTAGTTATGTTTATTGTTCTGACTTATAACTTCCTGGGCAGCTCTTTGATTTAATAAGGACAAAAACTATTTCCAAATAAAGCATTGCATATTTCATAGTGAAGTATATGTATTTATCTCAGCAGAGTCTGCTTGTAACTCACTTCAAGAAGGGAATAATCTCTATACACTCAGCATCTCACCTTTCCCTTGCAGTTTAATGCCTACCATGTCTAACAAGAACACAGAGATAATAAAAAGTAGATCTGTATGAGTGTTGCAGAACTGACAGCTGAACTCTTCAGCCACATTCATACATGTCATTTAAATAAGGTTCGAGGAAGTCCATGCCGTTGTACCCAGAGCGAAACATTTGGACTCTGCATTAAACCAAAACAAAACTCATTGTGCACTTTGGTCAGCAAAAGCATTCATTGTGTGTCCCAGCGCCCAAGTGGCTGTGAGCATGAGCTGTTGCAGTTGGGCTTGTTGCCATCCCAGCATGTGCAGTTTCATATTTTTTTGCTTTGTTTTGTTTCTTGCAGCTGTATATTCTCCTGCTGAACATCAAAAATCTTGAAGTAGTGCCAATCAGATACAGCTGAATTGCCTTTACTGCAGTAAGAAAAATTATCAGCATGCAATTTATTATTAGAATAGAGCATTCTAAATTTTTACTCCCATCATAGCAGACAGCTATATCCATTTTTGTATGAAAACTCACTCAGCACAAATAAAAGGAACAGCAGATTAGCTGGCTTTAAAACCATATCCTATTTTCAGCTGGATTCACTGGAGAGTGGACCTCAAGGATAGCCATGTCCAGTGCATTTAGTTGCACTTGGGGAACCCTACCAACATAAAAGTATTCATGCTCTGCATGCAGGATATGGTAACCACTTGCCACTTTGGGAATTATCGCCAGGAGCCTAAGGATTTGCAGGTGTTACAGTCAGGAATCAGAGGAGAACACACCCTGAGGGACCTTGGGAGGAGCAAGGTCTGTTCTAATCTCTTGTAAGCCCTTTCTTCCCCCCACAGTGCCAAGTTATTTGTGGGATTCTAATGAACTCCATTAGGATTGCTGACTGCATCTTCTAGTTATTTAACTAATTACTTAACAAATGAATCAACCTAAGTCAGTAAACAAAAACATCTTCATGAAAGCTCAAACAGGTTGCAGGACGAAAGAAAAAAATACGGGATTTTAAGATTGTTTTAAAATAAAACAAACTCAAGTCACATATGAGAAAAATGAAGTTCAAGCCTCCCTTGGGCGAATAATTTTGAGGAGTTATTTTTAAAGCAGTGATAGGAGCAGTGCTAAGCAACAAAGCCTTGGGGTCATCACACACATCCTTATGGAGCGCTAGTTTCATTCAATGTTACTGTGACTTTACCACATGCCAGCTTTCTGCTCAGATTGTGTGTTGAAACTCTAAACTCTACACTGAAGTATCTCAGAAGACAAGGGAAGCACAAGGTTTTTGTTCTTGCATTTATAGAAGAAGTAATCTTGAACTGGTGTTGTTTTCTCTGGAGAGAATAGTACACGCAAGCTAAAAGAGCAAATACCTCAGTGTTGTTATATTTCAGGAAATATCATCAGCCAGTCTGGCTGTGTATGTTTGGCCAAGTGTTCCTGTGAGGTGGGAAGCAGACTAAGGAATGGATTTTGAGCACATACACTGATCCAACACCTTTGTTGGATGCAAGCCAGTTACTGCTTTGGCCAAAGATCTGTGATTAGAAAGATCTCTGCTTTGGATGTATCCCCTCTATGTCTGGTGCATCCAGGCTAGAAAAGGATAGAAAAGAGGCTGAAACCCTTGCTAAAATATAGGAGATCCAGTCGGCCAGACAGCTCATGCTGAGACAAGTCCATCATTATGTTACACAAGGACAGGCCAGATGCTGTATTGGACAACATTTGAGAGGATTTTTACCTGCACTTAAATAGCCACAAAAGCATAATTTAACACTTGGGTAACAGAACACAGCAGGCTCCACAATCATCAGAACACTTGCCCTTCAGTCTTCTGGCCTCTTTGCAGTTATCACAGAATCACAGAGTATGCTGAGTTGGAAGGATCGTCGAGTCCAACTCCTGACCCTGCACAGCACCACCCCCAAGAGTCCCACCGTGTGCCTGAGAGCATTGTCCAAATTCTTCCTGAACTCTGTCAGGCTGGTGCTGTGGCCACTTCCCTGGGGAGCCTCTTCCAGGGCCCAACCACCCATCTTTCTCTAATACCCAATCTAAACCTTCTCTGTCGTAATTTGAGGCCATTCCTTCAAGTCCTGTTACTGGTGACAGAGCGATCTGTGTCTGCCCCTCCTCTTCCCCTCACAAGGAAGCTGTAACTGCAATGAGGTCTCCTCTCAGTCTTCTCTTCTCCAGGCTGAACAGACCAAGTGACCTCGACCACTCCTCATGCAGCTTCCCCTCAAAGCCCTTCACCATCTTTGTTGCCCTCCTTTCCACACGCTCTAATATGCCGCAACTAAAAAAACTCAATGAAATTATGCTGCATAACACAGTCCCATCTATGTAAAGAATAAAGGTTTTCAGTCAAACTGAAGGTCTAACTACACCAGATCCTCTAGGAATTGAGACTTTCAGTGTTTAATTCTGCTTTGCGTGAGCAAGTCTTCCCTTTTGTTTTAAATTTCAGAATGATTCACCTTATTTTATTTACCATTCAGTTCTTTTGTTATGAGAAATCCATGTGCCAAAACCTGCTCTGATTTCTTGAACTCAGCAAGAGCTGATAATATGATTCACCCTTTCCACATCTACCCAGATGACATTACCACTGTTCCAAATACATGCTATCAAACTGCATGTCAACATCCTGTTGACTGGTCTGGAGTGTGAGCAGATGTGATTTCCAGTGGCGTTGTATATTTGATTGGAAAGGAGGCAGTGGCTCTGAGACATTCTGTCTGATCTTTGGACATGATGACACTTGAATCATCACAGAGACTCTGCACCACTGTCCACTGAACTCTTGACCCTACACATCTTCCCTCCATGGTGTCATTAAATGAACCACAGTTCATGGAAAGCCAAGTACCAGGCTACAGGGAAGATGTAGAATCTCCTTATATTTCCATTTCACAGACATATGGCACGTTTTGAGAAGTATTTGCATTGTAGTGACACTGGAGGTTCCCCTGAGTACAGACACAAATGGAAAAGAGTTTGGCCCAAATAAACTAACAGACTGAGTGGGGACCTTAAACACAAAAAGGCACACTGCATCCTTTAACTGCAAATAATTGTGCAATAAGGCAAAGCAGGGGATATGTGTGTTCCAGGCATAGGAATATATTCCAAAGGTTCAAGCAGAAGGCAGAGTGGTAAAAATAAAGACAAATGCCTGGGATACAAAGTAGGAAGGAGAGTTGATCTCTTATCTCCAGGGTAACTCCTGTTTTGGCCTTGTGTGAGGGTCAAGAACTTGTTCAGTGTTATGAATGCAGACAGAAGACTCCTGCTCTGTGCTCCAAGGATTTCACGATCCTGTTGCTCTTAAAGTCACAGGCTGCATGGGCACCACATAAAATGTGTTATACTAGCATCATAGTCCATCCTGGATAACAAGTCTGTATTGATCCCTTTTGCCTGGTCACAAAGGTTTCATTACATCACACCTGGTCTGATGTCCACACAGACCAGAGATGTCCAGATGATGTCCAGAGATGGTCCACACAGTCTATGGCCAGTATTCCTCACCCTTTCAGCACAAAAATAAATGGGAAACAGAAAGGAAACAAGTCGGGGGGAGAACATACCACACAAGGTAACAAATAAATAATTATGCCTTCCAGAGATGGAGAGGAAGATAATCAGTAGAAAATAGTATTTCATGAGATGTCCAGAGCCAAATGCTTTTCTGTGAAGAATCCCTCCTTCAGGATTCAGCCTAGCAGTTAAATCTCTGCTTGTGCTTGACCTGCACAAAGTCTTCAAAATTTGGGATCCCACCCAACCACACGCAGCTCAGCAGCCTGGCACGTTTAAGACAGCCTGAAGTGTGTAGCCAGCACAGGAGAGGAGAAAGCCAACACCAGCTCTCCTGCCAGCTGGCCAGGTGGCCATGGCACACAGCCCAGTGGGACGCAGCTGGCTCATCCCAATGTGCCCATCAGTGCTGTCATGAGGCCCATCCTGCACCCAGAGCCAGGCATAACTACTGCCAGATCCTCTCCTCAAATGTCCAGGTGATGGACCCAAACACCTTCTCTCAGGCTTGGAGGCTGTGCAGGGTGGGCAGGGAAGGACATTACTGATAGCTTTCCACTCGGCCTCTTTCAATCTTGCCACTGCTTTTACAGGCCAAGATTACAGATTTTGCATTATGTTTTGCCATCAAAATCCACCAGAGAGAGGGACTTCTAGTATGATGTCCTGCTGTTGTAAGGTATAACTTCCTGAAGAGAGCCTCTTTCTTTTGTTTTATTTATTTATTTTCCTTCGAGTGCAGCCTAAACCCTCCCTTCCTGTTGGGAACAACAGCTACAGCATGCGGCATCAGCTTGCCAAGCCTGAATGACTGTGAAATATCATTTATCTTGGAGCAAAATAGCATCAAAGAGAACAACCATGTGGGCCTGACCATGCATTCATTACATAGCTGTGCTTGGGAGGAGTAGGATAAATTCCAGTATCAGAGGCAGAAGAGATCCCACTTCTGAGCTAACATTCTTGGACCTGAAAGCACTGTTACATCTGAAAGCATTACTGAGAAAAAAAGGGAATTTTCATTTCCTTACTCAGGAAAACACTGTTTCAAAGGCTGGAGATGCATAAGTATTCACCAGGGCAGGAAAGCAATACTTCTTCTGTAGGTTAATGGGAATACTATGGCCCCAAGAACCAGTAATTGGCTGATGAAAACCACAGAGCTGACACACACACTTCCTAGCATACCTGTGTTATCCCACAGATTTGGTGAATCCTGTATGAATGCCACAGTCCTTAGATAAAAATTGCTTTCAGATACCCTTCTGTTATCTTCTCTCTTTAACCCTTTTGGGGAGCTTTCGTTCTTTGACAGAAGCAACTGCTATTTAAGGATTAGGAGAGAGTTCAGGCAAATTGAAACAACAATTAATCACATATTTTCCCCACCAGTATTCCACTCCCATCTTTTACTCAGGGTTCCTTTGGTGCCTCCTGTCCCCCAGGACCAGTTAGCTCAGAGCACTGGGATTCTTCTTGCTCAGTGCCCAGTCTCAGGCTCTCCCAGAAGAGTGCTGGGCTGCATGGGGCTTCCCTTTTCAACATCACATATTTCCCATTAATGATGAGTAGAAAAGGTCACTGATGGCCTGTATGAGGGCAAACAACATCCTTGGGAAATGGCTCTCTGATTTCTCAGAATCCCAGTTTATTCAATAAGCAAAGAAAGAAGTCCCAAGAAAAGTGAAGATAAGAATGTGTTAAAGGTGATTTTCCCATGTGGGTTTTGTTCCACCAGAACCCTCCTATATAAACTCGGGTATAACTCTTCCAGTGAATTGGGTGGTGGGAGACTAGCTTTAATAAGAACACAGACAGATGGAGGAAGTGTTGCACAGATGCACAGGGGTTAAGCACCAGGAGATAACCATGCATGCCATTTTGAGTAGTTTGACACAAAATTTCTAAGGTCCAGACTACTGGCTCTAGCATAATAAAACCATCAATATTATCATCCTTCAGTTCATCTGCAGCAGCTAAGGAATCTTTTCTCAACAGCAGCTCTGAAATTCCTTAGGAATCAGAGGATCATAGAATCATACAATGGTTTGGGTTAGATGACTTTAAAAATCATGTAGTTACAATCCTCCTGCCATCTTATACTAGACCAGGTTGCTCAAAGACCACCCAGCTTTTCCTTGATAAGGGTGATGAAAGATTTAAATGTAAAAGCTTTGCAGGACAACAATGCTCATGCCCCAGAATAGAAAACCCCAATTTTACCTGTGCACATTGTGTTTCTTGCACAGAAGAAGCAGTAATCAAAAACCGGCCCATCATTATTTTCATAGAGAACCTATCAGGTGTAAATGAATGTCACGCTATAGAGTTGAAGCCAGTGGAGCAACGTCAGGAGTTTTTCCTATTATTTCCCTGTCTTTGTTTTGTGCACTGCTTTGCTCTATCACTAAATGTTCCAGAGCTCTCTACCGCAAGCCCAGAGTGTGGAAATGCTGACTGAAGTACTTTACTGCATCCATGCTCACAAACAAGCTGTTATTTGCCATTGGCATGTAAATAAGTCACTGTTCTTTCTATCCTATAGCTGTTAAATAAATACTGTGAGCCAAGTTCACGGCACTGATTTCTTGTAGGAGGTCACTGAGATGACTTCACAGAAATATCCTGTGACAATTTTGCAAAACAGGATGGTCCCAGCCTGAATTTCATTACTCTGGTTTTTTCCACTTCCATCCCGATGGTTTCTGTGTTTTCGCTGTCACAGGCAGGCTGTTAATTCATCCTGACTCTATAACAAACACCAGGAAAATGGAAACTTTGTCCACTCTTAGTGTTTAAGGCATGTGCATTAAAAATTACTCATATTCTGGTATGACCTGGAAGTCCCAGTCCATGTCAACTACAGACTGACTGCATATGCACACTTATAATAACTTCATGCCACTGCCTGCACAACAGCATGCAGAGAGCCAAACAGATAGCTCTAAATGGCAGCAATATAAACAAGGCAGCTGGCAGCCTAGTCCAGGCTGAAAAACTGGGAGTGAAGTATGAGTAAATTAACCTCTGCAGACCAATAAATACATTTTATTTATAATTAACACCTGCCTGTACATTACAATGAAAATACCAAGAGTAGGGAGAAACCAGTTGTCTCATCTTTATTCTGCCAATGGCAAACTGGGGCAGAGATTAAATGTTTTGCCAAAGGTGCCACAAGAAGCCTGTGTCAGAGCCATAACTGGAGTTACCTGTGCCTCAGTCTGTTCTGCAGCCACAGGTTCCTCCTTCTTTCGCGCTCAGTGTAGATTCATGGTACATGCTGACATAACTACTGTGACCCAGTAAATGTCATTCTCAATTTTCACCTGTTAAAAGGACAGAATCAGTCAGACTGAGAGTGTTAAGGCAGATGCTGGGCAATGAAAATTGAAAACCCTGCTTTCAATCTCACCCACTAATGGCAGACATTTTAGGAAAGGGAGTCAGCAGCAAGTTTTGCACTTAAAAGAAATAACATCAACAGCAGTGGATAGAGGTTTGGGAAGTGGATTTAATAGGTGCGTCTAGATTTGGCTAAGAATGAAAAGAGCATTTTCTTTCCACTGGTTGCTGGCTAATAAAAGCAAAGGGGTGGAATATATCCAACTTGCAAAACTTGAATACAGTTACTGCTATCTGCAAATGGGTGCCCCTCCCCGCTCATGTGAGCTACACAGGCAAAAGAGAATGACACATGTGCTGTTTCCTTTTCCAGTTGTAAAGGGGTCAGGAGCCAGGCAAGAAGAGTCCGAACAAGAGGAGCATTTTCCTGGGTTCTTCCAGCTGTTCTGTTCAGTCCCGCCGTCAGTTCTGAGCAGGGAAGAGAGACTGTCAACACAAATAAGGCATTTTTCAAAGGCATAAATTATGAGTTCCCAAAACAATGCGACATCTCAACCACGTGAGTACCCTTACCCTCCCCTCCCCCTTACCATAAGAGTGGATTTATCAGTCTGTTGCTTAAGGAAAAGATTGTCTAATGTGTTTCATATGGGGAAAAAAAAAAGGAATGCCTGAGACTAACCCTGAAGGAAAAAACTTGCGAAGAAACTGTTTTCTTTCTTAATTATTTGTGTTTGTGTGTGCGCGTGTGTGAAACAGTCTCTGCAAATTCTGGCTCCTGAATAGGAGCAAGCAAAGTCAGTAACATTTCCGCCTAAATCCCAGCTTAGAAAAGTTTCATTTGCGTGTTTTTCCCTCCCCCTGCCTTCAGGAATGAAGTTATAGAGCATTTTGAAAGCGTACTGACACTTTTCTAAGATAGTAATGGTGCTGCCCAACTTGTGTTTAAAGTCTCAAGCTGTCTGTGTGTAACATGAGACACAAGCCGCAAACTGACAGTCTATATTTAAAGCCACAATGTGCTTCTGCTCCTGGAAATTTAGAAACATGGGCTTAAGGACAAGCAAATTGGTTTTTCAGCAAGAGAGGGTACAGGAGGGCAAGTCCTCTGTTTGCACAACTTCGCATATTTCAGTAAATTTTAAAAGAGAGAATTTGGCCTGAACAGTCAAGTAAGCACAGAGGCTCAGCTGCAGTATGGTTGTGCTCATTTTGGGACAGTATTTAAAAAAAAGGTGAGGGAAAGGTGGTGGATTATGATTCGATAAGCTGAGAAAACTTGAGTTTTTGGTGCTGCAATATATCTTCTTTAATTTTTTTTTTATGGCTTTAGTGTGATCTTTCCCATTTTAATTCAAGAAAGTATGTTTGTTTTATTTTTAATAAATAAACTGCCAATAGCAGAATTATTTATCATACCATGGTATCAGTAATGAAGGCAAAAAGTACAGACAGCACTGCTGGGAGCAGTCTGCAATTCAGGGTTTGATCCTGATATTGCTGCAAGGATATTTGTTCTGTATTGCTGTAGACACTGACAATGCTTCCCAACCTTTGAATGAGGCAGGCTGATCCAGCAGAAAAGACACAGTAAGCAGAATCTCTGGAATCCCAACCAGCAATTTCTAGTTACCCTTTAGTCCTTTTTTGCAAGTTCTAACCAACAGGAAAGATTAGATGCTACCTTTATATTTTATTCTGCTTCATTCGGCAGTTTAGAATATCATAGCCTGTTTCCTATTGCAGCTTGTTTTCTGTTAGAGCTAGGAAAGATACAGGCAGGCTAATTCAGGATTCTGAGAGCTTGCGTTTGGAAAAGCTTGAGTAAATTACTGCCATTGGTGCTCTCCAAGCGTGTCCAGGAGGGCGGTCATGACTCACTGAGGTTCTTCTTGTGTATTGTGAAATATCAACAAGGGTCCAGACCCAATCTTGTATATTTAGTGACAGGCTTGGCCAACTGACACATCTAGGACCAGCTCTACAGTCCTGAATACATTACAAACCCCTTCTCTGACAGAACCAGGTTGCCAGACCCCACAGAAGGCCCTAGGGGGGAACCGGATGAGGAGTTAACGCTCCATGGGGCTTTTTGTCCGTTCATAATGAAAAAAGGCGGATGCATCAGGTTCTCTTGGGTTTTTTTCCAAAATATGGACAGGAATTCTCAACTTGAACTATTTTAAGATCATATGACTCTCTCCATGAAAATAAATGGCTTGCAATCCAGAAGTATTCTGGCTGAAAAAACAGTCACAATAAATAATATATTCTTGTCTTGACTGGGTTTTTTGTTTTGGTTTGGTTTTTTAATTAGATGGATCAAATTTATAATTTAAGACCAAAAGTTAGAGGGAAGTCTGATAATACTATATTTCTGTATAATACAAGTTTGTTGCATTGATAATGGCTGAGATTTTGAGAGGAGGTCTTTGAGAAAAGGGTCATATTTTCTAGTAAAATTCCTGCCATTTTTGCACAAAACTAGACTTTGAAAGTTTAGTGCATTGACAGGCACTGCACAGCATGGACAGCAGATGTTTGCCAGAGAGGCAGAAAAATTGGGAAAACAAATTTGCTTCACAGCCACAGTGAAAATCTTTAAGATGGGTGTGAAAATGCATAAAAAAAAATCATCAAAAACTTTTGACTATACTGAACATATTAATTCTTTGCTGAATACATGCAGGTGAGACCACAGAGCAGCTGCCAACTGATGTAAACTGAACAGTGTTAAGTTACCTAATTGCTCATGTTGTTTGCTTATCTCCTTGTATTCACTCATGGCTGATAAATTTTTATTCATTCTATAAATGCAGTATGATCCTTTAAATCCAGGGGAGAGCCGACTGAGGTTTCTGATTTTAAATATTCAACTCTGTGAACGCTTTAAATGTATTCTGCCTCTGTAAGGGGGTGCCCCACCATCTCACCTTGGGCACTTCCCACGCCCAGCTCAGATATCCACCAGATATCTGAGTGGGCTCTCTGGACACATAACAGAGGCAAGGGAGGCAGTAACTCAGTGATGCATTTGCTTCCTGCTCAGATGTACAAGCAGTAGCTGCCTGACTTGCTATGAAACCTGAGGAACTCCACAGGTTTGGCAATCTCAATTCAGCTGGCAGCTTTTGCCCTCTTCCTTTTAGACTGCAGTGACCCTATTTTGAGGCAGTGGGACAGCTCAAATGAGGTGAAGGATTAGGACAATAAACGTCACCGGGTCAAAGGTTCAGCCTGGGCAGGCGGTGATCCATGCAAAGCCATCTTTGTGGGTCAAAAGTGTTCATCCTCTTGGAAAAGGTGTTCTGCAATTTACAGGATTTCATCAGTGCCCAGCAGGCTGGGAATATTTATCTGGGGCCTCCTATACTCCAAACGCCAGCTGTCAAAGGAGTCAGTGGTTAAGGAGAGCAGTTTGTGGAGGCTTCTCTTCCTCATCACCTATCAATAGATAAGGTTCTCCTCCTGGGTGGATGGGGAAGGAGCGTAATGTGCCCAATGCGGAAGAATTGGCCCCAAAGGAAACCAAGAAGCAAGGGTGGTCCTCAGGCAATGCCCCAGCTGCAGAGGGAGGAGCAGGGTGAGAAGCAGAGTGAAACAAAGACAGCCTTCTGAGCTGTATGCCCTCCCTCTGCATCACCAGCTGTCACCCAGGCACTGCCCTGCTCAGGGGAGCAGAGGCTGGTGTTGCTTCTGTTTTAGAAGCAGGAGGTCTTGCCTCCATCAGGCCAAGCTTTTCCACCTGCCCCAAGGACAGTTACAGATTCTGGCAAAATGAGTCACATATGTGTGGGATGTCCCCTCCAGAGAGGCTGAGATTTTGGCAAAGGTGGCCTCAGATGAAGGCAGAGCTATAGCTGGGAATGGGGAGTGTGGTTCTGAGAGCAGCCTTGCCATATCTTTAACTCTTAATGAGATCTATTTTGGGGCTGCAGACTGGTCCTTTAGATGTTCCTGGAGCAATAGCACTTTCACAGGGTCTCTGAAAAAGCTTTGAATGAACCATGTAGGCTTTTAATCATGTTATTCACACCTTGGCAATATCTGTGATTTCATTGCCCTTAATCAACAGAAGTGCTTGCCTGCAACAGTAACTAATAAACAAAAACAGAGGCTATTGATTATGAAAAACTGGTCTTCACTGGTAAACCTGTAAGCATTTATATGCAAGGAAACCTACAGATTATAACAACCTCTCATTTTTAGCACAGAAATCTGAAAACATATACCACAAGCATTTATGTAAATTGAATGTCTCTGCTTGTATGTTTTTTCCCACCACTGTGCATATGAATTGGAAAATTTGGCTTTATACCCCAGGGCTCTCCTGACACCCTCATTGTCTGACAGATTTATGTGAAAGTCTGGGGATTGAAAAGCTCAGAATGCACCTGAAATTTCAGTAATTAACAGCAGAAATATTGGCAAACCGCTGAGCTGGAGAGAATAGGGAGGATGTTGACCCAAATAGAAGTCTGCTGTTTTAAAATACACCATTTTCAACATTGCTGGGCATCATTAAAAATAAAAAAATTTACACAGTAGATGTTAAAGATTCTGGTTATGGCTAGTTGTGTGCTTAAGCCTGTTAATATTACAGAATTATCTGTAATATTAACAGTCTGTATCTCATTGCTGATACTGCTGCACCTTTCTTTCTAGGCTCTTGTGTAATGTACCCTGTATCCATCACTGTTCAAATGACTGAGTCCAATCAGCAAAGTCTTTTGTAAAACAGGCTTTCAGGACTGCATTCTCTAATGAAAGTCTGTTTGTGTGTGCGCTCTGTGCAGTGCCTGTCTCTATTGTTGGGTAAGGATTAGTATTCCTATAGCATAGAGAAATTCAAGCCAACAGAGGGATCTGATTGTGCTAGGTGCTGTACAGTCACCTCTCCTTCAAAAGGCTGGTAAAGAGGAGAGATTACAGGTGGGAGAGAAATGACTGCTCTCCACAGACACTGCTGGTGAGGCAGCTTTTAGCTGGGAAAAGCTGGGGAGGTAGGAATTGGTTTAATTCCTGTAGATTCACTGGGGCAACAGCTCATTGCTTCCCACTCCGTAACTTTGTAATCCATGCTCAGGAAAAAAACCATAGCTTAGAAGTCATTTAGCAACTGGCCTGTTTGTTTCCTACAGAAAGATCAGAAAACTTTTGAAAACAGCATTTGATATATGTAGGAACTTCGTTTACAATTTTTTGCTTCACATACAAGTTGTGATAGAAAATGCATGAAAAACTCAAATGCCACAGTGACAAGAATACACGGACGCTTTAAGAGGGCAAGTATTCAGGCAGCAGATAATTGTGTTTTATTTACTTAATTTCCTAAGTCAGATGAATTTGACAGCATTACCCCTGTAATGAGTTGATGAAAAATTCACCAACTGCTAAGCATTTTGAAAAACTACTTGGACAATGGAGAAAAGTGTCACTTGAAGAAATCAGGTTTGGTTTGCCAACAATTTATGAACATGAATAGAGAAAAGGCCTCTCTTCTCTGGATAAATTATTTGTAACTGATAACTCAACTGCATCAAGTAACGATACTGCAATGCTATAACAACAGGCATGCAGCTCATAATTTGTAGCTGAAATAAGGTCTGGACTCTGTTTCTCCAAGAGTCAGCATGATCTAATTCACACCAGATTTCTATCTCTGCTATGTTAGCATGGAAATCAAATGCACTGCCCGTGCTATGCTGCTCCCTTATTGCAGATGTACCTTGCACGTGTATTTTCACCAATGAGACAGCTGGCTAAGTGATTTTCCTCTTAATTAATCATCTCATATGCAAAGGAGGCCAGTTTCTCATATCTTCGTCTCTTCTGACATATGTTTCACCACAGGGTTCTTCCTGATGAAGCAGAAAACTTCACTTAAAATCTCAATGGGTTAAAATTGTTCTGCTGCATTGAAGTTTTAAAGTGATTTTTTTTCCTTTCCTCTGCCTCTCTTTTTCATCTTAAGAGGGAAAAGAAATTCAGTTATTTCATGAGGGTCTCTACCTCTTTCTTCTTCAGATAAGCCCTGAAACAGAGTTAAGCTTTTTATCAGTAAGTTGCAGGGGGGCTTTTGAACACACCCTGAGACAGTTCTTTGTTATCATGAGTGATAAATGCCTATTTTACTGGGGACTGCATGTTTAAAATATCTAGTTTTATGAGGCAGTGCACAGCATAAAGAACATATGTGACAAGGTCACAGCCATGCAGAATCAGACATCAAATCCTTACATACGTGTAGGTATTTAGAGTTGCAAGTAGAGACTCTTTTAGTAACACCAAACCTTGAAAATGGGTTTGAATTCTGTCTGTACACGCACATATATATATATATCATATATACATACACTCAGAGTGTATGTATATATAATATACCCTGTATCTGCATGCATACACATACAAAGACATACAGATTTATACACACTAACCTTTCCACTACTTATATGGCTTTATTTGATCGGGTTTATGTTTCTCTTCTAGCTCATCTGTGCTAGGAGATATTGGTAGCTGCATCTTTAGGATAGTTTTCTAGAAACCCTGATCCTATTAGTACATTCATACTGAAATTAAAGTTATTCTTTAAAAAACTACCCTCCTTTGGAAACAGAATACTTATTCAAGAATCAATTCAATCATATTATGTAATTCTGTGTCACCCTCAAACAGTTATGAGAAGATTAATTTATACTGGAATAGATTTTGCAGAATTGTTACTCCAGTTTAACTTTTATAGGTAGGCAAGCTTCTCTCTTGTTCAGCTCATTTTCTTTGAAAAAGCATTTTTACTAAGACAAAAGCAAGATTCTTCTTGTCTGCTAGTTGGACGTTTCAAAAATTTCAGTCACTTCAGAAGGGATGAAAAAGTAGCTCTTGATGGCTGACTTTAGATATAAACCAAATAATCCTTAGGTAAAACAAATAGACTACAAATCACATAAATACAAGTGATTAAAGAGTTACCTGTATGAACGAGTAGAGGAAAAAAACATTTCTACTGGATTGTGAAGAGTTATCATAAAAATGTAGTCATCCAAGAGTTCAGGAAACTTGTGTACATTTTCAAACATTCTGATGTTTAAAATGACATGCTGGATTTTTATAATGAATTCTGCTTTCAAGATTTTCTTAGCATGTATTAGGGCTAGAAATTTATCAATTTATTATGAAACAATCTAGTCTGTTATTTCCAGAAACTTTTACAACCAGCACTTATGAGCTAGCTGAGGTTGTTCTTTTATTAATGGTTCATTCAAGTGTAATGAGCACAGTCCCAGTCCCATCCAACAAAGCAAGCAGGAAATTAAATCCTTGATGTATCTGTGGCCTCTCTCACACCTTCTCTCTCACGTTGTGGAGTTCAGATATCCTCTGCCCCTCCTAATCCTTCCTGTCTGTCCCTTTCTTAGCCCACAAGTAAATGGTCATATCTGAACATACAAGTGACACACAGGTCCCAGTTGTTAAATGTCATTTCCCCCCATCTTTCAAGGACCTTCCACAGTGCTGCCAGTGGGAAGGAAGAAAAGAACAACACAGGAAGACATAGATCTTTCCCTGTCACCATCTGGGCTGAGGCTTTGTTTCCTTTGGGAGTTGCCCTCTTCCACTCCCTCTCCCTCTTCTCTATTGATTTCTCTTTGCTCTCTCATCTTCACAGCTTGCTCTGAAACACCTTCCCTCCTCAGATCTTTCCTATCATCCCATAGGAATTTTTACTTACAAGTGGGACATGCTTTTTACACTTTGGATCACACGAATGGGAAAGATTATTGTCTGTCTCTCTTGAATTTCTGTAATAATCTCAGTGGCCTTTGATTTTTGGACTCTATTGCATAAAAATCCAGTTTTCCCCTCACTGAACTCATAGAGATATTTTTTAGTTTAAAGAAGCTATGCTACCAGTTACTAATGGCAATTAAGCCCTTGGTGGAAAAGGGGGCTATACGCAGGATTAGGCTCTATCTCTGTCTACAGAAAATCCTGCATAAAGTGCTGAGTACACCAGGAAACAAATCTGCAGCTGGAAACCAAGTTCAAACTTCCCCTTTGCTTTGGGGAAAAAAAAAACTTTTTTCAGTCTTTTTCAAAACCGCTCAGAGTGCTCTGAAAAATCTGTCACTTGTCCTATTCCTCATCCTATCTCTGAAGAAGAGTGCAGTGAATAGCTTCTACTAACATCGACAAAGCCAAGAGGAACACCACCAGGTCAGGAAGAAGAAGGCCAGGTTGGCTGGGGCTTTGAGCAAGGTGCTCTAGTGGAAGATGTCACTGACCATGGGGGTGTGGCTGGAAACAGATGATCTTTAAGGTCCCTTCCAACCCAACCCATTCTATGATTTTATGATTCAAAGGGTGCTTGGTAGGTTCTTCTCGTGAAGGCTGTGTCCATCTAATGTGAAGGAACCAATTCTTTTGAAACTTTGTTGATTGCCTTTGGCCCTTTACCATCTCCTACTAAGAGCTGTCTACTCTTCATACATACAGCTTAAGCAATGGTTACTGACTGGACCCTTGAATATCCTTAAAAAATGAAAAATACCCTTCTATCTCACCTTTTGTATAACTGAAAGGACCTGGTGCCTTGAAACACCTCTTGCCAAGTTAACCATCCCACACCCTGACCCAAGAACCCAGATCTGATTTCTACTTGCTGTACAGGGGACAATTTGAAATTCAAATCCAAGCCATTACCACAAGGACAGTGATGACAAGGCATGGTGAGAGATGGAAAAGATGGTGTTGTACAGTCCCAAAAGAAGCTGGTTTTTTTCGTAGCCTTGGTTATCTGAGTCTTTCCTCTGTTTCCAGCTCACTAATTAATGTCTCCTTCCTACTCATGGTTAACAACAAGCTTTCCTCTCACATCCTTCCCCATTTCTTCTTGACAAAATACAGTCTTCCACATTGCAAAAATGCATCCTTTTTGCTTTGTCTAGTCTTTAAATTTCTCAGGACTGAATGATCTCTTCTTCCATCTCCTTTCTAAACAAGAATCACCAAATAATTTTTTGACACTTTGGTGCTCAAGTGGCACTGACCACATCTATCTGCACAAGTTACTTCATCAATTTGCTGATTCTGGACAGAGATTTCTGCTTCCTGAAGGGTAAAGATAAAATGCAAAAACACAACCTTAGTTATGACATCAACTGGCAACGCATATCAAGCTGGAAGGACTTTAGGGGTTTCTCCTTGAAAATATTTTTCCCCTAAACACATTTATTTGTATTCTCTGAGATAGTCTCTAGACTGTGGAGATCAAAGCAAGCTGGAAATCCAGCAGAGTTTTAAAGTGCATTAAAGGTACCGTGTTTCAAAGCCACATGCCTGAACATTTAAGCACCATGGAAGAAATGAAGTAGCAGGTGGTATAACATGCAAACATGATTGTTCTAATCTTAATACTTTTCAAATTGTCAAAGCCTAACTGTGCGATAAAGAGCCAAAATAAAGGATGCCGTGTTCACATACAGACACACAGGAGAGCATAAAACCCAAGGACACCAGGCAGCTTTGGGTTTTCCCTTTCAGCCACGTTTCTGATCTTGTAAGTCATTTACAGTAATAAGGATGTGGATTTACCAGACTTATGTGGGACCTGGCAAATCTAAGCATGGAGTGAGTGCTTTTTGAGAGATTTGATTACAGAAATGTAATTCTCTGCTGCACTTCTTTTTTTTTT
>VZRN01000474.1:1105241-1124616 GCA_013397935.1 Dasyornis broadbenti | reverse complement strand
TTTTTTTTTTTTTTTTTGCCTAGGTAAAGAATTTAAAATGCCATCCACCATAGAACAGGGGCATATTGTAAATGTCTGCATGTTGTGAATATATACGGAGAGAGACAGTCTATAATGTTCCTCACTTAGCAACTGAGACACTATAGAAATGTTTTCAGGTGCTTTCACAGAGTCAAAGTGAGACAAAATGAGACTATTTATTACTCCTAAAGAAATGAGAAAACATTAACAAGTGGTGTCGACCAGATCTAACCCCTTTCCTACCATAAGTTTTGGTGCATGTTTTCTGATCAGCTCTAGCTGTAAGCAGGAATCTTCATCACCTGAGATCACCTGAGGTCCTGGCATGTAAAAAAATAGTTGACTATTCCTGTGTCCTTCCTGTTTCTAGAGAATTTATTGGGAAATGACTTACTTATTGCAAGCTGCCATTGCAGCGCTGAAATCAGTGTTGTTGAGATACCGGTACCCTGGAACTTGAGATTTCTTATATTGATTTTATTGGACTTTGTATCAGAATTTGCTGGTTTCAGATCTTAAGTTTTTTTATATTAGTCTGCTTCAAATGCCTTGGTTTAACTCACAGCAGCCTCATCTACTATCACCACAGATTTTAATGAAGGCAAAGTGATTTATCAGTGATAACTAGAACTCTTGTAGGAAACACTATTGAAGACAGGGTAGTTTGGAGCAAATAAAGATAAACTGATCCTGTATGTTTCCAAAGAAAACTTCCTGCCAATTCAAGGTTCTTGCACATTAAGAAAAGATGTCTGTGGCTCCTGAGCTCATTCTCCCTGTGGATTAATGATCCATAAGGGACTCTTTGTACCAAGGAGGAGTAAATCACCCCTCCTGCTTATGGCAGGCAGGAATGTAACTGGGGAGATAAATGCTTTTACATTTCTCTGAACTTTGCTGTTGCTCCTGGGTAAAAGATTTTCCCTTCTGGAATCCATTAAAATCCGTGAATCTCGGACAAAGAGTCTTCTTCCTCCTCCCACGTTCTGTGTGAGGTGCTTAATCTCTGCATTCTCAGGACATAACCATTTTTGAGCTGGAAACAGAGCATGAGCTGAGCCCTTCTGCACTTGAGGTACCTCCTCTGGCTTCCATTGCTTGCAATGAATGAAACTTTTCATTTCGACAACCTCTGACTTGGGTCAGAAGGTTCATGACTGACTAGAGCAACAATGGGCTGGAAGGGAGGGATGAAACTGTTTAAAATGTGGCATTGCTAAATAAGTAAAGATCCGCTTTAAACACAGAAGAGAAAGCGAGAGAAAGTACAGCTTGCATGAAACTGTTTTTAAGAAAAACTGCAGCCTGGGCTTTTCCTCCCTATTCCTCTCCACGACTTGTATTTCCTTAAAGGATAAGGTCATGCCTTCTTTCCCAGGCTGCTACAAGCCTTCCCCAGACAGGAAGCATATCCTGTGTCCTGTTTTCTCCAGAGTCCAGTAGCAGAGCAGATGGGAGCAACTTCCACATTTCTGCCCTCCCTGTGTTGTTTTAAAGTGACTTGAATACCAAATCGAATCTTCCCCCCTCTCAATCATGGTGCAGCCCCAGGGCCTTGCAGAGCTGGCAGCTGCTGGAGATGGCCAGAAGGAGAGCTACAAGCTCCTCTCTTTGGAGGTCTGGATGGCTATTTTTGTCAGGCATGAAACTGAAGCAGTCTTTGGGGGAAGATGGGGGAGGTGGAGAAAGCACGTGTTCTGTAATTAAAGATTGTGTCTGTGAGTTATTCCAGAGGGGAGGGGTATATTTTCCTCATTGAATGAGAAAAAGAGACTTGGAAACTGCAACATGTAGCAAATGCCATTTTCCACCCAAGTGATTTCCTTCACAGCTCACACCTGAGAAGAAGCTGTCAAACCCTAGGAGATCAACCCTCCCCAGTCATGCCTTGTTGCCTGCAGCGCAGAGCAAGGTCCAGAACTTCTGGGTGGCTGAGGAAAGTCTGCCAGGGAAATACTGATAAATGTGGGGTTTTAGCTCTGCAATTGATTTTGTTTTCCAAAATTTGGCATTTTAAGGCACCAGCTTGCTGTCTGTGGACATGAGCATCCATATCCCTAAGAGGATCATTTCCTCCCACTCCCCCCTCCACTGTACCTATTCTGAGTGAGACCAGATGTAGCAAGAAATGCAAACTCTGTCCCTTGACAGACACAAAGCCATGGCACATCAGCTGTGGCCGAGGGTCATATGTCTCTCCAGACTCCCAGGGCCACACACATCTGTCTTTTCCATTCCCCAACCTTGCTGGAATATTTCCAATCCCTCTTCTAGCTAATGGGATTTGGTATCGATTTTCCCCATCCTTCGTTTCACTGACATTGCACAATGAAGTGACATTGTGGCATTACCAGAGCTGCCTGTGAGTCTCCTTTGGCCCTCCCCAGCTGTTAGGTTACACCAGTATTAAGGAAAAGAGACTTTCTTTCCCAGGGACATTGCCTCCTCTTCCCATCTGCTACAGAATCCACGACAAGTGATGGCCAATGTGGGTTTGATCCTGATGATGTGGGGTTTTCTCAACTAACCAAGACTTAAAAGCTTTTTCAGCTCTGCCTGTGAAAGCGCTGCATTGAGCACAGAGCTGATGGTCCATCGTACCAGCTAGAGCCAGTAGCAGATGCTTAATGGAGAGTTAAAGCACAGGGCAACCATCAAGGGATCTGAGGAATGGGAAAGTTTTGAGCCAGAATTAGTAATTCCATGTCTAAATGGTTGCCTTGGGGTATAAAAGCTTTTGCATTTACCAGAGTTTCTCATATGAAATACTTTAACCTCCTGCTCACATGCAGACTCGGCGCTTGGCAGGACTGAGCCTTGCCTCCTGCTCTTCTTGAACGAGCTCTTTCAACTTGTGGATGAAAGAATTCAGCCTTTGAAGCTCAACATTACTGAATGCACAGCTGGTGGCAGGGAGCAGGGAACTCTGCTGTCCAGTTCTCCCAGTGCCTCCAAGAGTGTGTGACCGTGACTTATCATTTTGTCCCCTTCATCAGCCAGCTGTGCAGCAGCTGCCTACCCCAGCAATGATAAAGGCTTTTGTCTGAAGCTAGCTGTGCAACTCAGCACAGCACAAAGGTGCTGGCAAGCCTAGCCCCTGTCTTGGAATGCAGCCAGGATAGGGAACATCTCTGCCACTCCTTGCCTCCTCATTTAAGCGGGGCTCCTACTTGTCAGGCAAAAATGTCCAGTGTAAGGTTTTAAAGTGTTAAAGCCAGACTGCTGTGTATGTGCCTTCTTTATAAAGCATGTGCATCTCCTCAGGAGCACTTCTTGCTGACTGTCTCCTAAGGGGACTCTCAAAAGCAAAGATGTGAGAAAGGCAAGCCTTAGAACTCCTGCCTGTGTGTTTAACACTGGTGGGTGTGGCAAGGGCATAGGGAAATACGACCACGTCTCATGAAAGTAGCCTAGTGGATTAGAAAGACAGACATTGAGGTCTTGTGGAAGAAGGAATTAAATTTGACAGGGGCCCTGTAAAACTATGGGCTGTTTTATCCACTTCTTTAAGTTTTCTGTTTCATCTCTACAGATAGAACCTAAAAAATGCAAAAAGGAAGTGGACTTTACTCGTCTCTGTCTTGCAATGATAGATACTTGTGTCCAAGCCTTGCCATGGCATGAAGTACAGCACAGCTCCCCCTGAAATAAACTGCAGCTCACACATAGCTCAGGGTGGAACTTGGCTCTTAAACAAAATTTAATGGGAGTCTGCTCTGGCTGAACTCTACTTATGACTTCATATTTTCCAGGGCTGTGCTACGGCTGTTGGCTTGTTAATTTTTCTTTTTTTTTTTTTTTTCCATTCTCTTTATACTAATAGGTGTTTCAGTGGGATAACTTGGCCTTATGAGACCGTTCCAAAGCACACTTCTCTGGAGGCAGTGGTAAATAGTTTTGATATATTATGAAAGTGCTTTGAGAAATTTGCATGCTCTCTCATGACTGCCTGAGAAGGCAGATTCTTGCAACCTGTTAGGCAGCACCAACTGGTGAATTAAATTGGGAAGCTGGAAAGCAGAGAAGGTGGACAGAGGCTATATATTAGGTTCCTGGCTTGATTCTATCATGTTTCTCATACTCATAAAATGGAGTTTTCAAAACTTTCACCATTGGCCCAACTGAGCAGTTGCAATGTGTGACAGAACCGATTTCAAAGGAAGCAGAAGCAGTTCAACAATGACAGCTTTTGCCAATCCCACCTTGCGTGTGAACCACTTGGTGTTTTCACTTCGTGTTGGGACAGGGCCAGCAGTGACTGCTGCTGCTGCTTGGCTGCAGACCCCCATGGCTGCTGATGCAGCTGTAGAAGAGCAGCATCCTCAAAGGAAGGATGGCACAGGGTAACAGTTCTGCCCTGGGGCCCCGATTTTGACAGCTGAGAGAGGGACCCGACCTCTTAGTGCATTCCAATATAATCTTACACAGGGAATAGCAAACTTTTTCATGGCCTTCTGGAGCCATTGTAGTTCAAAGCAATTACTGAAGTGTGAATATCTGGTATTCTCTGCTCTTCTCAGAACACTCTAGGAAGGAAATCTCCAGTTTTAACTACCTGCTTTTCTCTTTATGCTTTTCTTCTGGGGGACCTTTTTTTCCTGCATATAGATTTATGATTTATTTCAGCCACCCAAAGAGCATTCCTGCTTTTTTCCCTCTCTGTCTGTACCTAGCAAACCTGTCCCTGTTAATGGATCAACTGACAGTCAGACTACAGGTTGACTTGGATCAATTTGCCAATAAGTAAATAGCCCTCTGAAGTAAACAGTAAATATGAGTAAATAAGTAAATATTAAATGGGGGAAGGGGTTTTCCTTTTGGTGAGCTGGTTTTCTGCTGGATCAGCTTGGAAGGAAAATGTTTAGGAACAAGAATGCCCTTTGCTGCAGGAATGTAGCAGCCAGCTCAAATCACAAGTCACTGTCAGCTTTCCTGCATGGATATTTCATACACTTAGGAGCAGCCAAAAGGCTTTACAGTAAGTGAGAAATATGTTGGTCAGAGAAGTGCCATAGCAAGCATTTGTTGCTATTGAAAACTACTAGACCATATTTCTTTGCTAAATGACACACATTAATCCTCCATTAAAATTTCCAGGGCTGTCCAAGCTGAATCTGGCTTTAATGGTTTAAAATACAGTCCAAACAATAAAAATGTAGCATTCTGACCAAAAAAAGGAGCTGGAAAAAGTCTCAGCAATGTTGCTTTGTTTTTTGTTTTTCTTTTTCTTTTGCTGTTTAAACCACTAAGGACGTCACCTACAAGCTTTGAAATGGTTTCAGAAACACGGCATTTTTTAAATTGGTGACCAAAGTATGAATATTATCCAAGTACCCACTGCTACTTCTGTTTTCAGTCCAGTTTCCTAATGAAATGAGTCTTATGTGTTCCTGCGGTCTATTTGTCTGCTTAATCATCTGTTCATACGTCTGCCACTTCTCATCAAGAACTTTTGGATCCACTGACCAGTTTCAACCAGATTTGAAAGAGAAACAAAAGCCTCGGAAATTATAATAATTTTCCAGGTTGCATGAAAGTCAACACTGTCTACAGAGAGTCATTCAAGTGAACAGCAACACAAAATGATTCCTTATTAGGAGATTAAACTAAGTGAAGTTCTTTTCTACTTAGAAATGTAGTAGCATCAAGTTTTGGCACAATCAGTTTGCTTCCGTAAATGTGACTCCAGCTTAAGCAAAACACAGCGAGTAAGCCACCGTTTTAGTCACCTTCACGAGACATCAAGCCCTTCTGACCAGGGCACGTTGAAAGTTCTGCAAAAAAAAAATAAATAAAAGGCTGTCACTACCTCATAGCAAGGTTAAGCCCTCAGCAGAAGTTTTGGAAAGGTATGGTTAAGCAGCGGTAGCAATAATGTTTGGGATTTATTTTCCTTTATTATAGACTCTAGAAATCTAGGCTTCTTTAATCTATTCTGTTTGCTTATTGGTTGATGGGAAGCAAATTCCCACAGCATTCTCCAGGATTCATATTGTGTGGAGGCTGAACAGACCTTCTTGCAAGAAGGCATGTCAGAACAGAACAGAATGGAACAGAACAGAATGGCTCCAGCTGGATGAGACACACAACTTTTATCTCAGCCAACTGCCTGTTAGAATCCTCCTGCAGCACCTGTGCAGACAGCTGAGCTCATACAGACTCCTTTCCAGCATGCAAACATCTTGTCAGGCTGGTTATTAGCCTTCCACCTACATGGTACTTGACATCCGTGTTGCATTAGGAGAGAGGAACATCAGCAATAAACTGTTAATGAATTTCACAACAATATAAGTCTGTGCTGAAAAACAGTCAGTATATGGCTTCAGAGCAGGTCTTTTCATACTTAGCTCTGTTAATGTGTTCAGTATGCTATTTTTCAAATAATGCCAGACAATTGTCCAAAAATAATACACAAACGATCCTTTTTTCTCTTTTTTTCCCCCAACAATTATGGCACAATCTGTCTAGAATTGCTGTGAGGAATGATAGATGCTAACAAATTTTGCTAGAATTCTTCAACTCTGTTCAGACAGCTTGGACTGATACATAAATGCTATTCAGATAATAAAATGGCCTTTGTCTTTTGGGCAAATATGCAAAAGAAATCTGCATATTCATTGAAGAAACCTTGGGAAATAAGAAATGTTGCTGCCCTGAGCTACTATTTGCTTTGCAAGTTTCTAAGGTGTTTCGATGTGTTTTAGTTTCTTGGTTTAATATGTTCAATATTCAAAGCATTTGGAAGATTGTTTCCACTACAGATATCTCCATTAATAATATTAATCTCCTCTGTGCTTCAGGAAAGATTTCTGTGTCCCTGAAGAGCATATGCTAAGCATCCTGACATTTCCACTTGCAACGCACAGTAGACACTGCCTTAGGCAAGCAGGGCTGTATGAGCTGGACGGAGCTGAATACAATTCATATCAAATAAGCCAGGGGACAGAGCACAGAGAACTCCCATTTCCAAGAATTATCACCTGTTGGACTGCTTTGCTACAAAATATTGATGGTGGGAATGAGTATAAAAGAAGAAATCTGCCCATGTTGGGAAAATGATTGTACTTTTCTAAGACAGGTGCCTGTTGCTACGTTCTTTGAACTCTTACAATAATATCAGGCTTTCATCAGTTTCCAGGTGATTTCTAGGTAACATCACGTGTAGTTTGATCATATTATCTCTAGCTTGAGCACAAGGTCAATCTTTTTCATCTCAATGAGAAATAGACATTTATCAGCCTCAATAGAATAATGTTCGTGTTTCTAGCTCAGCATGTTAGTGTTCATTAAAACGAGTTTTCTACCAGCAACAGAGCCTGTGAAACACTCTTGCTTTTGGATCTGTGTCTCTGCCCCATAAATCCCACCGCCAGCATCCAGTGGCTCCCTCCCTCGGCAGCTCCCCATGGGAAGGGGGAGCTGCAGCTCCTCTGGATCTCTGTGCATGGTGGCTGGAAACCTCATAGTTACTGGACAACTGACTGCTGCTAAACAGAGCTTTAAAATGCTGAGTCCTCCCTGCCTTTCCTTCAGTGCTGGGCTACTCTAGTCTCCCTTTTCTCTCCCGTCTGCAGTTTTCATGAAAATTGAAGCAGTGCTTATCTTTCCCTGCTTTTCCTTTAGAAACAGTTGGAGTTGAATAATGGAGTCAAAACTTGTGAAGGATAAAAAGATAGTCAGGCAGATAGCAGGAACAGAGAAAATCAGTACAAAAATGCTGTTGAATGTATTTGATGAAAATGTTTCGAATTATAATAGTTATGACTGTCTTAGTTAAGGGGACTAATTTTAACTAAAGTTTGTCTTAGTGGCAAATCCATAAATGCTTAGTTCCATGCCCATAAAAGAGGGTATGTTTCAAATGTAAACCAAATCCTAATCTTTAGAAGTTATTACGGTCATAAAATGAAGCACAACATTAAGAAACAGAGATCACCTTATCCTCTTATGACACGGTCAAAAGGATTGAGAGTCAGATCTGAGGCTGGTAGACCTGTTAGGTACAAATTAAAAGTTTTTCTTGGTAAATAATTACAAGCAGTTCAGCAGTTAAGTTGTCTTACTGCTTCATATAACCACTTATGCAAGATATTGGGAAGGACTTATCATGTACTCCAAGATCCCTTGGCCTCTGACTTTTTACTAAAAGGATCTGACTCAGATTTTTATGCTTAAGTTTTTAACACAGAAAGTTTACGTCAGTGGGTTGTTCTTCTTTCATGAACTGTTTCTTAAGAATTATAAGATAAATATCAGTTACAAGTTGTCAGATTGGCTTTCACTATGTCCGTAGTCAGCTGCTTTGAGTACCTGTGGTCACCAGCAGCATTTGCAATGATTAATCAATTAAGCCAGCAACTCCTGTCTGTTCAGCTTTGACCTCAGTGAAGAAGTACATGGCTGGTTTGTTCCCATTTTGATTCAACAAAACATTACTAGAACTTAAAATTTTTGACTTCAAAGGAAAGACAGGCAGAAATTGGCAAGAATCGGCAGATTCACTGGAAATTTAGGGTTTCTTTCAAAACCTCCCTGATTATAAAGCCCTCAAAAGGAGTACTCTGTTCTGATGAAGAGCGAAGAGGTGGGAAGAGGAGAGACAAAGGCAGGAAAATGCCTTGACTGTGGACTGTATGTTAGAAATTGATTCATATCCCACTTGTCACTCCTTTAATGAAACAATTCCAGGTCAATTTATCTTCCCCAGGAAGATGATGTACATGAGCTGGCTTTGATGGCTATAGAAGAAAAATGTAAATGATGGCCTGGGTTCATTACCGTATTCCCTTGGAAAAGTAAGGAACTTTTTGCAGTGATATAACTATACACATGAAGCAGACAATACAGGACACAAATTCCAAATTGCCACATGCAACATTTTTTAAATAGATTAGACTTTCTTTGTTGTGAGTACACAGGACACATTAAATGTCTATTACCAGAGGGGACATGGGCCTACAAAAACCTCCCTCTAAGTACTGTGCTGAATGAGAGCTTTAAGGTTGTAACATTAATAGTACTTCTAATGGGGAATTGCCATTTTAATGCTCTTACTGGATGCACTTAATTGCCATCAGAATTGGTGGTAGGTATTCAGCGACCCTGAGCAAAGGAGCTGAAGTCTCCAGTAACTTCAAACTAAAAAAAAAAAGAGTATGTGGTTCAAATTGTTCAAACTGAAAGGAGAATTTGAGGGGGCTGTTGATTCATTTGGGGGATAAATGGAAAAGTTATCTTAAAAAAAAATCGGTGTGTTTTTTAGATTATATAACCTTTGAAACAAAATTATTCTCTTTTTAAATTTGATATGTATTTTTTATTTCAAAATACAGAATATCTGTTAACTTTTGAAAGATCCTTATTATTTTTGAACCTGAAATACTTCTCCAAATTTCATTAACATTTTCTCCTTTTCCCTGTTATCATTAAGGGATATCATATGACTACTTTTTGACAAGATGACTTTTAGTGCATCTCTCCATTTCTGATTTTCCCCAAGACCCAAGGGTAATTCAGCTTCACAAAAGGAGAAACTGTGTGAGCGAAGCTATTGCTTCCACAAACATTGTAAAGCACATTTCCTCTTATTTACTTCATAACATTCTAGAATGGTGAAAAAATATTTTGCAAACACTGTATACTAGAATAAAACAAGAACTACTAAAATGATGTGACAATCCTAACCTAATTAAACTAATTTGATAATTGCTTTTTACCCTTACTATATTACAAAGTGTCAAAAATATTGAACAGACCTTTATTTGAATGAAACTGTACTTTGTCTGCTTAGAATTAATGACAAAGTACTTGTTAGCTGGGATAGCAAGAGAATTGAGCCCAGAGTGTTTTAATTTTGTAGGTATTTTTAATCTGCATGATGTAGCTTATATTTGCAACACAGTTCATTTACTTGCCCAAAAGATCATGTGATTGTTGTTGTTGTATGACACCATTATTGTCCTTATAATAATTTAGTATACAAGTGGCAGCCAAATTATTCTGTCTCTTTTCCAGATTGACAGACGAGAAACTGTTCCTTAATTTTGAAAGAACAGCCTTGATGTGTTTCATAGTCTAATGGGAGATGGTGATGACTTTTTCAGACAAATATGTCAAATTGATGGGTTCAGGCTGATGACCCTTCAGGATAAAAGATGCCAGCTCTGGCAAGGCACTGCACACTTACTGGCAAATATTAAAATAGGTAATGACTTTTTTTCAATTCAGAAAGGCCTCAGTGTGATGCATCTGATATTGTAACAGGCCAGAGAGCAGCTTGAGCAATTAACATATTTTTAACATGAAGTTTTCAGAAGTTGGTTTGACTCGTTTTTACAGATGCATCTGCAGTGAACCAGTTCTAACTATAGCTTGTAAATTAAATCAGTGTTCTAAGGTTAATAGATTAATGATTTTCTCATGAATGCAGTGTGTTGGCAAGGCACAAATATAAACCAAAGGGCAAGGAGGACATACCACAGTTGCATAAACAATGGAGGTATTAAGACTTCATTAGTTCTTCTATACTAAATGTGTGGTAAGAAAAGTCTTGCATTAGTGAAGACAACAGGGACACATTAGGACCTGTTTTTCCAGTCAAGAGGAACAATGATTGCAGAAGAGCATACAGGGAACAAAAAAAATCCCTGGGAAAGAACAGTTATGAAAATACATTTTTATATACAGAATATTAAAAAAAAAATAAAATTCCAGTAATTATAGTAAAGGGTTTTAACAAGTACAAAAGCTCCCTGGCAGACTCCATATACCCCTCAGTGCTTTCAGATGTTTATAATTTTGTACTGAACCCAACCAAATACCTTAGTGCCGTCTTCAGTGAAGGCAATTAGAACCTCACCTAAACTCTCTGCATAAAGAGGCAGTCTTCTTTTTAAATTACAACTTTTTAAAAATAAGGCAAGATTACGATGACATATTGTGTTAGGTCAATTGATAGAAGCCAAAAAATTAGACAAAAATTTACTAGAGTCTGTATTACTGAGTAAATTGTGTTCCATTCGTCTCATTATACCTTAAGTTCTCTTGCAAATGTATGGAAGAATGAAAGATCAATACTGAGCAAAAACCCTCCTCTGAATTCCATCTCTGTTTGGCCTGAATCATGAACTGGATATCATTCAGTTTGAGTATCTCCCTTGTTTACTGGACATGCATGTATAGATAGTACAAATGTTTAAAAAAAAAACATTTATCACTGAAAAGCTGAATTCTAAAGGCACATTTCAGCCTCCAGATACCAGACTGCTTACACACCACTTCCTGCAACAACCCCATCAGCATTTGGGCTGGTTCTGCAAAGGACATCCGTGGATACACTGAGATAAAGCTGGATTGTTCCTCACCTGGAAAGTCCCATTAGCAGCGGTTTTTCATGCAGTGTTTAGGTGAGCTGATTAAAGATGAAATCTCCCTGTGTGTTTCCTAGTCTGCATGCCTAGGAAAGCCCTGAGAAGGAAATGACTGCCTTAAGGGGTTCAACCCATCATTCACATGGATTGAATGAATTTCAAGCACTTCTTATGCAATGAACAGGCACATCAAGAGAGAAAATGAGTTGCCCAAGAAAGCACTTAAAGACCTACTTGAGTGTAATTTAGCAGCCAAGGCTTTGTAACCTAGCAGTCAGCAATGGAGCATCCTGATAAGAGATGGCTGGGATTGCTAAATATCAAAAGCACAAGCTTGTGGGTAGGAAAATCCTGAAAGACAGGAGCAGGAATGGCTTTGAAACCTGCATTGTCAAATCTGCCTATCACACACAGATATCTGTATATTCAGCCTGACAAACACCAAAATGCAGGATCACCCACAGCTGCATGGTAATCATGACATTGTGAGTTGTAATCTGGAGCTTTCCTATGCTCAACACTGCCAGCTTTAGTCTGGAACTTTATCTTAGGAAATTAGAGAGGCCTTCAGTAGTTTGGGATAAGGTCTATGTTATACTGTCAAGTTGCCCTTGCGGATTGCACCGTAGAGATCTGGCAGTTTGCACCTGTAGATTACATCTCTCCTGTAGGATGACTCCCATGCATTCCTGTCAAATAAGGATCCCTCTGCAGATATAGTTTTCTTTTCATGCCTTTTCTGGGTGTAAATCCATAGCAATCAAGCATGTGCTTAAATTATTAACTAAAGTGCTGACTGCAGAACAACCTAGATTGCAAATACTGGATTTTATTTCTGGAAACTACTAAGTCTGGCAAAATTGATGCCTGAAAATTAGAAAGTTTAAAGCTTTCTACGAGTTTCTCCCACGTGTCACTGATAGTAGCCACAGAATCACTATAAAGTATTGTTTTCTGCAAGTAGCAAGATCTAAACTCTGAGCTTCTTATGCTGAATGGGAGAAGGCATTTGGGGAATGGATATGCCCCTTCCCACCACCGTGGAAGTTGAACAGCTCGTCAGTTGGAATGTCTTAGCATGGTTAGGCTTCTAAAGTGTCTCACTGATAAGTCTTGCATCTTTGTCATGGCTCTCATAGTACTTTGTGTTTTCCTTAAACACCTGTTTTCTGATGTCGCAAAATCATGCCAAAAGCTCAGTTTCCATCTACAAAGCACATTTGGTCCTCAGTATTGTAAAGAACAGCAGGAAAGTACTACTTAAATGAGGCTTAGTATAAAAGAAAGTGCAAATAATAAAAAATAAGATATTAAATTCTTTTAAAGCCAGTGTCAGAATTTTGGAGCAGGAAATGATTTATGACTTTTAGTAGTTCGGATTTGCAATTTATAGAAAAAAGAAACCATTACAACTGTGAGAGAAGTGCGTAGTAAAAGTAGGAGAGTGCTGAATCTCAACCAAAGATTTTCACTGCTGGGTCTGCCTGTTTCAAACAAGTGCTGCTCAGCCGAAATGGAAGACGATAGGTTAAAACTAGGGGGACAAAACTACTAAAATTCATAAAAATCAAGTTTTATTGGAAAACAGAACTTGGAGGAGGTAGTTTAATTTACCAACAAATTTAACAGGAAAATGTCACCATTGGCCACGTTAACACACCAGCCAGTTGTACTGGTTTGCCATCTGAGAAGCACAAAGCCAGAGATCTGCTTGCAGTATTTAAGTCAGGAATATTTCTGGGAGTTTCAGAGGCTGCTCCCTTCTCAGCAGGATGTGATTGATGAGAATGAGACAGGTAGCAATTGTCATTCTACTGCAAAAATTCCTTATCTGTAAGTTTATGAGCAAAACTGGAATTTGATGAATTTCAGGTCATGACACAAAGGCATTTCTTTCCCATCATTCTGGCTTTTAGAAACATAGTTTTCAGCAACAGACAATTTGATTTGTGTGTTCGATTCTTGATTTAGTCAACTCATTCTGATGGCCAGAAATTTTATGAAAAACAAGTTTCCCCACAATCTTTTGATTTCTGTGTGTCATGGTAACCAATGGCAGTAGATAACAGCAATGCTTAAACACTTTCAAGACCAGAATGAATCTGGACAAGGGCCAGAATAGTAGGGAGAGGAAGTTTTGCAAGGACAATTTAGCAACAGATAACACAAAAGATGTCCTTGAAGCAAAGGGAAAAAATCAAAACAGGTGCAACAGCAGCTATTGAAACACGGACCTCTGAGCACTTGGCATGTGAAGAAGAGCAGAATAAAGAAGGTACAAGAAGGCCAAAGCCATTGCTGAGCTAAAAATTCCTTCAGTAAGCTGAATGTTTTTTCTGCCTCAGAAAGTGAAGATTCAGTCCTACAGTAATGCACTGTATTTCTCTCATAGGCTGAGTTTAGAGAGACCATGCTGAGGTTCCTGGCCAAGCTTGGATTCCCTTCTGGACAGCAACTGCTGTCTCACTCCTGGTCAGGGAAGATGGTCTCATTCCATCACCCATGCCTTGAGTGTTCCTCTGTCATGTTTTAGGAAGGGTGACACAACTTGAACCTCGAACAACACTGATACTTTCACAGCTGCCTAGTATTACTGTGATATTGCCTTGAATCACATTGCTATTTTTGAACAACGTGAAATTTCACAGACTGTGAGACAGGGATTGAGGGTGTCTCTGTCCTCTCCATCAACATTCTCCAAAACCGCGCTGGGAATCAGACCTTGAAAATTTCTGGTCACTGGTGGTAGCTGCAATGTTCTGGCACTCTCAATGATGCTGCAGAAGGCTGTCTGGGAGGACAGCAAGCCTGTTCTGCAGTCAAAAGGAGACACACAAAGGAGTAGTCAGGCCCTGGTGCTGGCAGTAAAATGGGAACTGTGGTGAGTGAAGCCACATCATGGTGTTCGCTGGTTGCTGAACAGCACAGCATTGCCAGCTTAGCAGATCAGTGCCAGCTACACCATAGCTCAAGATAAGCCCAGCATTCTCTTGCAATCTTAGAAAGTTTCTGCAAAGTGATGGTACTGTAATCCATTATCAAAAAGCACTGTGATGGCAAATACTAGAGATAAGGCACCTGCTTGTTATCTGACTGTGAGAGGCAGCTGGGAATGCAGGTAAGAGCAGACAGTTACTCATAAACCTTTTTGTAATTAAAGGGATAATAATTTCATCTGGAATTTGGCAGCAAGCTGTGTGGCTAGGGAAGCACTTCAGAATTCACACCTTCAAGTATTTGATTGCTGTAGAGGAGTCTGCTTTTTTGACATGCAGCATGTATTTGGTGTGTAAAGAAATACAGAGCATTTTGACCTTGAGGCAATTAATCTCTTCTATGCACGTGGGTTTTGAATGGACATAGACATAATTAGAGTTTTGAAATTACACAAGGTGTGCTTAATCTTTCCATCAGTATACAGATGGAAGAAAATGTGAGAAGGATCTCTGGGGTAGAGAAAAGCACTCCTACTTTCTATAAAAAGCACCTCCCATGTTTGAGAAGAGGTGGATCCTTTGAATCTCAGCTCCCCTCAGTTTGTTGCAAAGTGATGTTAGAGACTGGACATGAGCAAGGAGAAAACTGCTGAGAGTGTTTTATCCTTGAATCATATATACAGATATAGTAAAAGGAGTCTCAATTGTCAGCCATAGTGCCACTGTTGAGTTTATGGAAGCATTTGGAATTAGATTTTTACCTTTTCCAGAGAACTTTTCTATCTAGTGCATTTACCAAAAGGAAATTGGAAAAAAAAAAAAAAAAACAACAAAAAACCAAACAAAAAAAAAACCTCACATAAAGCTTTTTATCTTGTTCAAAAAACAGTATAGTTTAAAATTATATAAATAGTACAAAACTAAACAAATAAGTGAGTGTCCTGTCACTAACCCAGAATAGAAAAACTCAAAGAGTTCGTCACCCTCTCAGACATCCACATAACTCAGGATTAGGTGGGCTGATGCTAGTGGCGTGAAATAAGGAGCAGAAAACAATTCAGAATTTTATCTTGATCAACTAAGTGAAAGTTGGTGAAGATCTGTATATTTTTACTTTTACTTGAGGTCCATATCAAACAATTAAGAGAAAAATATCCTCAGTGGTTTTGGGGATGTCTTTTCATCTTCCCTTTAAAAACTTTTGGCTATTCATTAGTTGTTTTAGATATTCTTATTAAGTACTATAATTAAAATCAAAGTGTAATTCAAATTCTAGCTGCTCTCTCATCAGAGTACAACATTTCAGACCAATTTCTTAATTCTTAATAAACATAGTCAGGTACTTCTCTTTTGCATTTAAACTGTAAATTTTTTTGTTTGTTTTTATAAATTATAATCCAAAATGGAATGCAATTTGATTTATGACCCCTGAATTCAGACTTACTCTTAGTGAAGACTGTGTTTTATACCACACACGTGAGAGGCTTGCCTTGATTTAAAATGTAAGCTCTAAAGAAAACAAATGCTAAGATTAAAAACAGGACATTGCAGATAAATAAATACTAATTGAAATCAATACACACAGATTAATTTGCATCAAATCAAGGTCCAGACCATACTCTGAAGAGCCGTAAATGGGAAAATAAATAGACATCAACCTTTTTTTTCCCAGAACTACCTTTCTGAGAATAATCACACTACCTAAATGCTCTTAATGTAATCATTCACTGGAGGATGTTACAGGTAAGTGCTCATAATAAACAGTAGGTGTTTCCCTGAGGGCCATGATAATTTGCATAATGTGCTAGCTATTTATTTTCTAGTGTTATGGTGGAAGAAAACTGTTACAGTGTGGCTAACTCTACTGTGAAATTTCATAAATGTCTTTTGCAAGCGAGAGATATTAAGTTCTGAGTTTGACAGGTTAAAATGATACAGCGCTGCCAGGACAGTCACTACTGCTCCATGTGATCCAATTCCTTTTTTTTTTTTTTCTAATTAACTCTTGTATGTTCTGTTTTATTTATAGGTGGAGAAGTCGAGAGCCCCACAGCTGGAGCAGATGTGGCTGTTATTGGAGGTGAGTAGGAGACTGTACTAAGCAGCACCATAAGAATTAAAACAGCGGGTTGGTTGATTTCTTGCGTTTTGCAAAACCCCTATTTTGCTGACAAGACAACAGGAGCAGCACAATTAGAGTTAATTAGGCCAGTGGGAAATCTGCTCCCAGAGGGGCTATTGGCAAGATAACGAGGTGAGATAATGAGCATAAACCGTGCACTGCGCAGTACCACCCACATCCATTCCCCATTTTAGGACCAAATACCAAACAGTCCAGCAGAAAAGTCAGTGTCTGATTTCCCTCATTATTCACTGGGTCAGGCTTGTCCTTTAGTACAGAACTGGTGTAGGACCTTTGATGTGAGCGATGTTAGCTTGTACCAGCTGACCCTTTATTGCTGTTACTGAATCCACCACACTATATTTTCTGGTGTTCCATTAAAGCTCTCTCATGCATTTAAACTAAATACAGTTGTCAGAATAAATGAGCAAAGCTATGTTCATGGAGTGAACCTGTCTTTTTATTTTTATTGTGTTTGTTCATTTCCATGCTAACACACTAATTTCAGTCATTCACAAGGGGCTCTACCAATCATTAGTGCAAATTGGTGAGGTTCTGCTATATTTCCCTCAGGTCCCATCTCCTGTAACTTTAATTTCAGCTTTCTATGAACAAGTAGCAGGTAAATTGATTTGTACTTAGTCCCTTAGGCTTATTAATATTGTGCTACACCTAAAGCCTATTAGAGCCTCTTGTGTCAAGGGATACCAGTGAAGTCCTAAAAATTGATGAAGCCCACACTGAAACCATGATATTATTTTAAACCTGAAGTTCTTTGTATAAGCAATTTCATTTCTGCTAGCAGTAACTTCACTTTCCAGAGCCAGGCACCATGAAATCTCGGGATAACATCAAGACATATCTTTTAAGGCAGAGTTATAATCTTTATTTACCCAGCTAATATTCTGCCTAATCCTATGTTTTCATACCACTAGGGTATCCCCACTCAGTTTACTGATGCTGATAAATCTAAAGCTTTGGAGATACCCACTCCTGCCACTTATCTTGAATATAAGATGCAGAAAAGACATACTCTCTACGTACCCCTCACTGTCTCTGCAGAGTAGGAGGCATTTCCAGGGAGCAATTCTTCTGCCAAAATGTAGGAGTTTACTTCTAGAAGACAAATGACCACACACACACGCTTCACTGACAGCAGAGGAAGCCCTAGGAATGTTCTGATTTTGTTCTTTTTATTGTGTGTTTCTTTAACATTTGGTTTATTCCTGGATTCATGTTAACATAGAATCAGCTCAGTATCCTGTATTTGGACAGAATCACAGCAAAAGTGTTTATAAGTACATCCTGGATCCATGCAAATAGTGTTTTGAAAATGATGATTTCACACAAGTTGCATAAACTTCAAAATACTTAATATATTTTCAGGGGTTTTAAGTCAAGAATTTGACCTGGGAGGAAAGAGATAGAGTTTGTATGTTTTTAGACAACGGACTTGTCATGGATTTGTCATTCTTTGGACTTGTCATGACTTGTCTCTTTTATGGGCTTCTACCTTCCACAACAGAAAAGGAGATTGAATTTACTTTCTTTCACTAGCAGTGCTTCTATTCACCACTCAGTCCTGTGCACATTGGGGTTATCTTTAGAAGTTTTTGTCCAGTCAACACATAGCTGGAAATTAGCCTTAGTCCAGGAGACAAGAAAGATCTACCCAGAATCCTTTCCTTCTGCCAGGTGTCTGTTCCACATTCATTACAATCAGACATTCTTAATTAGAGCATAGCCTGAAATGGCAGCTTGTAAATACAGAGCAGCTCCAGAGTCACACAGCTTCTGCTATTTGTTGACTGTCTCCTATGAAATACTCAGTGCCCTGAACATCTCCTGAAACTGAGAACATTTGAGAAGGTAGGGTTGTGTTACCTGCAATGCTGCCCCCTCAGGTATATGTTACTGGAAGGCTAAAAGAAACCTATTGGTTTTCCTTTATGTTCTCCTATTTCTCCTCATTTTGTAATGAACTTTCAGCTCCAATGTGTTCAATCAAATCAAGCCATTGATTTGAAAGAAAGCTAGTGAGAATTTGTCCTGTATTTCTACAGTATCTACATCCCATCTTGTTTTTTGCAGTGCCAGACTCTGTTGTGACTCTGCCACTGCAATATGCAAATACCTTATGACACACGGGCTTTTCCCTGCCGAGCAATTCAGGTTGTGATGTCTGGCTGTGAGAGACTTCCCATGTTTTATTACTGGTGATACATTTCAGTGGTCTCTTTCCTCTAGGAGTGATTGCTGCCGTGGTGTTTGTGCTCATTTGCCTGCTGGTGGTGATGGTCCGGTACATGTACAGGCACAAGGGCACCTACCACACCAACGAGGCCAAAGGAACTGAGTTCGCCGAAAGCGCAGATGCCGCTTTGAAAAATGACCCCGCTCTCCAGGAAGCAGTGGATGACAGCAAAAAGGAATATTTCATCTGAGAGGCAAGGATTTTCATGGAGACTTCCTCAAGGGAATCAATCAGAAATATAACATCAACAGAAGTACTAAGAGATGGATAATATGAGGATACAGGCGAGCATCCTAATTGAAAAGTATCTCTTTACTTTTTTTTGTCACTGGGTTGTTTCTTTTCCTCTAGCAGTGAAGACTTAAATGCCAGATACTTGCCTGTTGATTTTATTAGCAACACAGCTGGTCACAGTTGAAATCAATATCAGATAAGAAGAAACAAAATCTCAGTGTGAGTGATACACCAAAACCAGATAAAGATAGCAAATGTCAAGCCTTGACATTTGGTGAAAATAGCAGATGCCAAAGGAAAACATCCTCTTAGAGTTAATGATGCATCCTATTCTGATATGATACAGAACTACCTGAAATTGAATTTCAAATGATAACAGAACAAACATTAAACTAGATAAAGCTGATCTAGCTTGAACAAAAATAAACCTGTAGCTCAG
>VZRN01000474.1:1078368-1105234 GCA_013397935.1 Dasyornis broadbenti | reverse complement strand
AAAACCCGTTCCCTAGATATTTCCCCCCCCCCCCCAAATGTGCATTTTTATTGGCACAGGGGAATTTATTTTTTTTGGGGGTTTACACTGGGATTTTTTTTTTTTAATTTTTGAATTTTATATATATATAAAAATCAAAGACACTTCAAAGAAATAAAACTCTTGGAAAACATGGAAAAGGTAAGAATGAAGGATTTATTACTAACTTTGTCTGCATGGCAGCTTGAGAAACGCAAAATGTTGGAATTTACAATGTAGTATATAATAGTCAGTAGACTTACAAATATGATTCAAATTAGTCAGTAGGTTCTCTGCACACATGCATAAATAGGTAGATATTAAAAGGTAAAGCATCCTGGTTTGAGCAGGCCTTTTGAAACAAGCTATGGAGCTCAGCTACATTTTTTTCATGTAAGATATTTTTACCTGAGTATTTATTTATTTATTTTGCGTTATAAAAATCTCTGAGTGCCCACCAGCAGGATTGTGGATTTTTGCAGAGAGAAGAATTCAGTTCTGGTGCAAATACCAATACATCTTTCACATATGCAACCATACGACTGTCACTATAAAGGAGCTTGTTCATCTGCATTCCACTGGCTTGATTTCTCACTCTGCATGTTCTTCCGTATATGCTTTGCATTGTGCTAGACCAGAGAATTACTCTGAGCATCAATGCTTTCTTATAAATAAATAAATAAATAGGTAGATTATTCACGGTGGGTGACATGAAAAGCGCTTATTCCTCACCTATGAACCAATGAGGTGATGAGTTTCTTTACCCCAGTAAGTTGGCTTCCTAATTAAAGCTCATAATTAGCTCCGGAAATAGGATAATTGTTCTCTGCACCTGCTTATCTGCAGCTTTCATAGTGCCCTGGACTACTTAAAATAGAGGCAGAGAAATACAACATAACAAACAAGATACTGATGAGCTCTGCTCAACTTGATATGTTTTTTCCTGTGCTTTGATCTACATGCGTGTACATATATAAAAGTCATCTACAACTGTGCTTTCAAGACTTTGTTGCTGATCACTCATGCTCACTTCTTGGCACCAAAGCCTGCAAAACTCCTGGACTCTGGTGTTCATTACTGACATTGGTCACAGAAACGCTGTAAGAGATCTGGGCAAGACAAGACTCTGAGGACCCAGCTGAAGAAACAAGGTATTTTTGACTTTCAATCACAATCTCAGTCTTTTCTCAGTACTTGAAGAAGAAGGACTCTGAATAATCTTTAGAATCCAAATACCTTTACTTTTGAATCTTTAATCCACATGTGTTAGCATTTTAACCAAAGAATATGAAACTTGTGCCAAATTTATTAAATGATTGAGACTTTTTGTAATGTACCATTGCACAACCACATTGTATTCTGTGGCTAGTGCAGTATAAAATGCACAAAACACAGCTCTAGCAGAGCTCAAATATTTTGATATTATGCACTTGACATTAATATTTTAATCTCTTTAGTACTTTAAAAATAGGAAGTATTTTATTTCTCTAGGACAAGTGTTAGAAAAAAGCCACTGATCTTAACTGTAAGACTGAGTTTATAAAACTGAAGACCCCTGACCCTCCAGTTCAATAAAAATGGAAATATTTCCTCTGAGAAAAAGATAACTGGAGTGACTTGAGCTCTGCTGCATCTCCCACACAAGGTGTGGGAACACCAAAGAACTTTCCTCCAGCACTAGCAGAACCTATAGAGGACTACCAGCCTTCTGTCCCCTTTCATACATTCAGAACATGTAACATTATTATAACTGTTAAAGAAAATTGACTTTAGAGGAAATTGTGATGGACATAGGGAATAAATTCCTGCCGCTCTCCCAGTCATGAAATTATGGCTTTTGCAACATGAGCCTACAGATTTTAATTAGACACCTGTGTCATACTTACACACGGGAACCTGACTTAGTGTCTCTTTTGGTGTGGGTGCGAGTTTTTTAATTATGAGGTAGACTTAGAAAAACTACCACACTGGGATTATAGAGGTCAGATGTTCTAGTGGTACAGCATGAGTTCAGAGGAGCTCAGCCAATTCTTACCAGTTCAGTCAGCTTCAGACTTTGTGTCATTGCTTCCCCTAAATCTGAACTGAATGCAACTTCTAGTCTCTGACTATACCACTTCTTAGTAGCTTAATTAAAAATCTTTATCCCATTTTCCCTATTTACCTAGGGTGACAAACAGACCAAGCATTCAGGAACAGCTTCCCTATTGGTAACAAGCCACTTTGAAAAGTTGGGCAGCAGCAACTGTGGCATGAGCTGTGGTTTCAGTGAGTTTATTTCTTTACTGTGTCCTTCTGGGTTTCAGAGTTTTGTGTATTTAGAAATTACTTAAGCACACTCAACAGAGAGAAGAAATGGTTTGTGGAGATTTTCTGTTTCTTTGTTTTCTTCAGGAGAAACCTTGCTTTGTAATGAAGAAAGCTCACGGTATCTGGTGACTGGCAGAGTCTAATGGCCTCATCCTGCTGTTTTTTACTCATACAATAACTCTACTGTCTTGAGTCATTCAATTTAGTTGTAAAAAGAGTGCATTACAAACTTCCTATAACTTTTACAACTAATTAGCAAAACATCCTTCTGCAAGCAGCATGCTGTGCTAAAACAAACATTGTGTGCAATACTGAGACATCTCTGTTGGCAGCCATACCTTTTCATCACTGATGTTTAAATTATTTTTATAATTTGCTTCCTGAATAGAATAATTAATGAAACAGATTCTTCTTCCCCCCGGTACTCTTATGTGGGGTCCCTCTAATGCTGTGGCCTGTTGTCCTGCAGCTCTTTAGTGCCTCATCTCCTCAGCTGTGGCAGCTGTTCTTGCTTGCAGTCCCCCAGCTCCCATCCAGATCTCTTCTGCCCACTCTATGGCAAAGAATTAACCATTTACTTATGTATTTATTTACCTATTTTTATCAATGAAGGTGCTCTGCCCCTCTCTGCTAGCCAAGAAAAAATTTTCAAAGAGGTTTCAGGTTCAGATTGCCAATCCTATGTCAAATTTGAGCGAACCTGAGCAATCTGACCTGAGACAGATTTACAGAATGATCACCTATACCACATTTTTACAGACAACAGGTCTAAAAATAGCACTGCAAGTTCTGTAGTTGTTAAATTTAGTGTTACGAATCTCCAGTGTCCATTAAACAAGAGAACATTATGATGGTCCCTCAAGCCGCTTGATTTTGTCCTCATGTCTTAATGCCCTGTGAAAGCTTCTTGAATCCCACTTTACATAGGAAGTCATATGTCCACATTTACAAGTATAAGTAAGTGATTGTTCGATGATGTACAGGAAAGCAGTGCTCCAAAATGACCAATATTTGCTGAAGTTGGAAGACAAAAAATAAATATGATCCTGTAGGAACACAGGATATTTTTTTTAAGATATATGGAAATGACAAGAGTTAAACACAGTATTTCTGGTGACATTGGTGAGCTTAAAGAGTGGGTTCATGAAGCTTTCAAATTCTCTCACTGATAAAAATAATCCCTTGCAAAAGGAAAGTAATCTCCTTTTAAACCATTTCTTTTTGTCAGTCTTTAAAAAGAGTTTTCACAGATTCAGTGTTCTGACATTCTGCCTTAACATCTGGAACTAAATTTCTTCTAATTTTATGAGCATAACTGACAGTCCTCCCCTGCACAAAAATGACTGCTTGCCCATCTCAGTCCCTGAAGCATCATTACAGCTCAGCAGAGTAATTCTGTCCAAAAGAAGTCAGTCCCAAATGTGTATCTGGCCAACCAGACCATTGACCTGGAACGCATTTTTGCTGGGGTTTGGCCTCTATTGTTCCAGGTTTTCCCCAGGTCCATTGCCCATTAATACAGACCTGAGGAGAATTTAGTCAGCCACTTGTCAAGGAAAGGAGACATAGATACCAAATCACTTTGGGATACTATTAAAAACAGGGCTATGGGATTTCTCAGAACATCAACAACAAGCTTTCTCTTAAATCAAATCTAGGGATCACTGCGGGTACATCAGTACAGGGAAATAAAAGGGACTATCCTCTTCCAACAAGGAATGCAGACAAGGTGAAACATTTGCAGTTCCAGGATAAGCAGGAAAGGACTGCACTAGCTAAAGCCTGCGAGGATCCCTCACAGAACAGAGGAAACACTGGGACAAGACGATAAAATCAGTAAAAAGGTGCAGAACAAGAGAAGGTAATCAGATGCCAATAGGGATGAAGAGAAATTTGTCATCAAACAAATAAGATATTCCTGTTGGGAGAAATCAAGGTGTATTTCCTCAGTGTAACTGCTGACAACAAATTTCTTTGAATTATATGAGATGTTTTCTTTGAATTAAATGAGATGTTTGGATTCCTTGTGTGTGCAAGTCCAATAAAAAAAATGGTACATACATACCAAAAGAATACTCACATTAAATATATGAAAAACTGTTTACTGCATTTTCTAAAATCTCTCCATTCTTCACATAAGAAAGCTCTGTATGTTTAGAAAGAGCAGAAACCTCACAGCAGCAGTGTGTTCAGGACAGAAAACTAAAGAATCCCTGAAAAAGCAATGGACACACATCTGATGTCTGGAAATTTGGACAGTTAATAAAGGAAGCTAACAATATGAAAATAAAACATAGATGGTGAACAAAAACTCCAACCCTATTACAAAGGAATTAAGTATTCCTTGTAGTAGAGATCCTTCTCGACTTCTAGACAGTAACACTGTCAGTGTCTGGAAATAAGGAATTCATGTTCTGTATGTCTATTCCATGTGTGATTGGGACAAAACCCCACTGAATTCAGTAGGACAAGCATTTCACTGATGGCATTTATCCTTCCTGCAAAAAAATTGTACTTCCACCCATGTCAGAAAGAAACACATTAAATTAAAATACAATCCTTATAAGTGCTGATCTTTCAGCATAACTTCATGCCTTCACACCTTTTCCGTTGTTTTGAACTGTATATATGATGAAAAGTATCTGATATGTTGTACTAAAGTCTATTTGGATTGCAGCATTGCTATGACAAGAATAGAGAAAAAGAGCATCCAAATCTTACTGCTGATTTTATGTTAAAGCTGACTATAATGTTTGTATTTACCAAAGCTATTAATACACTGATGGTGTAAATCCACTATCTTTTGAATTGAAAAAAATATAAAATATGAAGAAATTAATAACTTTATAAATAAAATTGTAATTTTCAGCATTTAAAAGGCTCAGCTCATATTTTTCTTCTTTTTAAAAATATCACGAACCTTTAGAATTATCAATTATGTTGCTTTCATAAGAATGTAGATCAAAAAGGAATATTCAGCTAGAATTTTTCTTAATGGAGCATACAAACCCTAAAAGATATACTGCTGGTGTTTGCATGAAAAAGCAAGAGAAGCTTTTGATAGATCTAAGAAGGAGTCAATCTTCAAATGAGAAATCAAACAATTATTCTCTCTGAAGAAACATTACCCTGCAGATGCTGGTGTGGACCTGTGCACTGCTCTATGATCTAAGGCATGGTATTCTTAAAAATTCTGGGCAGATTATAAACATCTAATGGCTATTTGCATTTGGATGACCTGCCTTCCACCCAGCTGGCACCAAATATGAATACTTCTGCTTTGTCCTTCATGCTTTCCATACAATTTCTCTTTTATCTTAATATATCCCCAGTTAAACAGCATTGAGACGATATGCATGGTAAAACAAGTATTGGAATAAAATCATGGAATCGTTAAGGTTGAAAAAAACCTGTAGGATCATCATGTCCAATCATCAACAATCTTGCCACTGCCACCCCTTTTTTCGAAGATCACTCATGGCAGTGAGAAAAGATCTTCAAGTGATACGTTATTGGGTCAAAATGATGCCTCAAAATGGTGAAAACCTGGAGGGTACCAGAAAGATCATGGATCACCTAAGTGTTAATATCTGTAGAGAAGCTGTTCCAATGGGCCTTTCATGTGCTGCAGGACTTTGATGTTCAGGACTATTTGGAGGCCAACATCAGCCAAATGGTTCATTAGCAACGTTCCAGTGATGAAGCAAAGATTAGCAAAGAGGAGCTACTAAAGACTATAAACTGGATCTTTTATTGGCCAGCACATAGTGAAAGTTGGACCTTGACTTTGTACCCCATCAGAAAACAGGATTCAGTGTTATTGGAGGTGCTTTCAGTTTAGCAGCCCAAACCTGTGATGGTTTTTACTGTTATCAGTGGCACTGCATGGCAACTCCACGGAGACTGCCCACAGGATAATTGCCGAGGAATAATTAAAGTGTGTTCACACCAAATGAATCCTTTATGGATGGCCAGTAGTTGACAAGCTTCTGGCAGGAACAAAGAGGTGAGTAAAGAAAAAATTACCGAATAAAATGCTGTACATGAAAAGAAGAGCTTTCAGAATGAAGTGCCATCACATAGCCTCACCTTACACATACACGATTCGCTTGATATCTATCCTATCAGCCTAGAGCCTCAGTACAAGATATGTTGACTACAGTGAGAAAAAAAAGGATCCAGACACTGCATAATAAACCTGCTTCCCAGAAAATATTTGGATTAACATTTCTATTTCAGCTTAAAATAAAAAACGTTTAACACCTTAACAACCAGCCTTGCTAGGAATATACAGAGAGGTTTCTTAATTTTTGGTGTTTGTTTAATGAACAGGAAGATCTGAATGGTCACTCAGTTTCCAGTATCTTGAAATGAAAGTATTTCATCTCCTTGAGGGATTGCTACCAAATTCACTTGGAAGGACTTCTCAGCGTGACATATGGATATGTTGATAAAACACAACTTAATGTCACATTCTTAGTTACTGGGAACAATCATCTTTATTCATTCTAACACCTGGTGGAGTAATCAATAGCATTTTAATAAAGCCCCCTGTAATTCACATTTAACTAAATAAGATTTTATATTATATTTCAATTAAATAACACTATGTGCCATTCTTTACTGTCAAGTTTTGCTTTCTTCTCCATTCATAAGTTTTTGTTTCACAAATGCATGTGAGACCCTCAGGGCTCTCCATATCTTTCCTCATATTCCTGCAATGTTCCGCATAAACAGAGCCTTGTGCTCAGAATTTCTTCCACAGAGCTGAAATATCTCAATTCTCTTCTGTTCAGTAGCAGCACAACCTACCTACCAGAACAAAAGTTGAAGAATCAGAGATTATTACATCTCTTAGTTTTCTGGTAAAGGGATAAAGACCATTGTTCCATGAAGGGAGCTCAGGACTCTCTCAGTCTGTCTTCATGCATGACATGAGCGATGCTTCTGACACCAGGATGCAAGAAAGCAAAATGAAAAATGGAAGGTAGAGCACAGAATCAGGAACAAGTTGATTCCCCTGAACAGCAAGCTGCTGAACACTTGCCAAAAGCCCCCACAGAATTATTTTTCTTCTTCTCATTCAGCACCTCTCTCACCTTCTTTCCTGCAAAGAAACATCTGGCAGCTGTGTTTAACTTTAACTAGATCTCTCATCTCTGCAACTTCCCTAACTTCAATGAAAAATGGATTACAGGCACAAGGATAAGAGCAAATAGTTCAGGATCAGATTACTTCAAACCTTATCAGACTCACCAAGTCAGCTTACTCCTTGCCTCACTCACAGGTATAAGTTACATGGGCTTTGAAAGCTTGTCCCCATTTTTTCATTTGTTCCAGCCCTCAAGTCCAGTTTTCATCTTCTCCTGCTGTAGGATTGGGAATTTTCTTATTAGACTCTGGCTGACCTTTTCATAGATACAATCTTCAGGGGAGAGAGAGAATTGTTGTTGTTTTGGTTGTAGTGGGGTTTTTTCCCATACAAAAAAACTTAAAACTTGACAAAACACTTTTATTAAACTCCAGTCAGTCAGGCCTTTCAGTAAGGAAGATAATGGAATTGTTGTGAGTGAAGGCCACATTCTCAAAGAAGATCAGCCTCCCTCCCCAAAACATAGGGACTTTGAAGATTTAAAAGAAAACAGTACCAGAATATTGTTCTGATGTGGATCAAACAATACCTTTTCTATAAACCAAAGTCTTGGCCAAAGTTGAATTGTTTTTGAAAGAAAAAAAAGAATCTCAGAACTCCTCATAATTGTCTCCTTTCTGAATTAAACAGTAAATAAATAATCAGTCTGAAGAAAAAGCATTTTTAATCAACCAGATGAATAAGAGGTCATTATTCACTAAAACTATTTTTTTTCCAGCAGTTCTGTTGTATAGAAAAATTTGTTAGGACTGCACAAAGAAAGTAATATTTTATTTCGTCTTCCCTCTGCAGGAACATTTATGAAATGTGTTTGTGTCATTTTAGCTAATAAACATTTTTTTTTGTGCAGTGGCTTCCAGGGTCTTGCCCTCTCTTTCTATGTGCATTGTATTTAAGGCGGAGCTGGGAAAATATATATAATCATTCCTTGTCTAGCTCTTAGTCCAGGCAAAAGTTCACATCTTCCAAGGGCTCTTTTTCATTTTATTGATATTATTATGGCAAATTAAACTGCTGAGAAAATGCTATACAATTTCCTAAAATTTTATATTTAGCATGTATCTCTCTCAAGTTGGAATTTCCAGCCAAAAAGACAACAGTCTACAAAGAGCTGGAAAAGCAGGAATGAGATTCCATTAATCTTATGAGGAACGCCTCCGAGTGTGCCTTGATTTTCCTGGTATTTTAATAAAGAGGGGGAGGTTATGGGGCTTTTTGCTTGTTTCTTTGTTGTTTTTTGAAGTTCTTTTCTAACAGCAGTATAGCCTCGCTGGCAAAATTCCTGATGGAAGTAAAATAGAATAACCCCTCCAAAGATACATAGCCTTCTGTTCCAGCTGCTGGGACAGCATGAAGAACATACACATGTCCATTTCTTTTCCATGTCAGTGTCTGCTGTGGCTGCTAAACTAGTCTAGTCCAAATAGAATTTGTACCTACAGGCAACAACTGAAGGTAAAAAAAGGAAGTAATGAGCTCTCCATACTTTGGGATGTTACCAGTCTCTGACTGTGGGATTCTGCCTATGTTTTCTGGGTTCTTGCTGACAGTGAGTGAAACAGCAGCACATGTCACGTGTATTCTCATCAGCACACCATAGTTGCACAGCACTTTGCTGAAACAACCTTGCAGACCACAGGATTTCACATTCCAGCTAACAGGAAAATATAGCAATACAAATCCTATTTCTTAAGGTCTAATGCTAAGCCCATAAAAAAAATGTTAAGCTTTGTTCCCTGTACCCATTAACACCATTCTGAACAAGAGCATTATTTGTATCTCCAATTGTGTAGATCCTAATTTTGGATCATTTGACAGAGACAGAAGCTCTGTAATGGAGCAGCTGCTTCATCCCACCACTGCCACAAGGAGCTTTGGTGTCTCATATGTCTCAGATGTCAATAACTTCCCCACCAACATCTGCTGCCAACTTGTGAGGATAACCAGCTAATGACAGAATGCTTTCCTGCGGGTCTTATCACCTGAAATTGAAACAGCAAAAATGAACTCTGCATTAACTTTGACAACAGCTAAAAGAGGCCACAAATGGTAGGCAGAGTCCATAACTTGCAGGAGCAATTGGATCAGATGCGGTAAAACCAGAGGAACCTTTGATCTTGAAATGCTGCGTTGGTGGGTGAACACACAAGCACATGGACCCAGGAAGGCAATGAATTCTCCCCTGGTACCTTGGGAATGGTGAAAAGTGAATTCATACTGCCTAGCACCTCGCTGTGTAAACACAGCTATAAACTTGTATTCAAGAGCAGCATGAGGCAGGCTGAATCAACCCAGCACCACATATCTGTGGGTGTTCAAATTCAGCTGTGAGAAGTCGAAGAGAAATCTCTTCTGTCAGCTGAGTCAGAAAACAGCAGGAATTGACGGTAGTCACTTGCTGTGAAGATCAAGCTGTGGTTCTCACAAATATTTTATCACCATATAGCACAGAAAACCTGCCCATGAAATTCTCCGCACCTGCACACAGGCAGGCAAAGTCCAAGCAGGATCTCCTTATAAAAGCTGTTTTCTTGTTATTTGTATCCAAGGGTTTTACTCAGCCCACAAGCAGCTGGTATAACCTAACACAGATCCCTTCACTTCCATGTCATTCACTTCAGCTAGTTCGATTAAAAAAAAAAAAAAAAAAGAAACCAAAATAAAACAAAAACCAAAAAAACCTCAGCAATGTAAATTGTCAAGGAAGGACCAATGAACATGTTGAAAAATGAGATCTGGGTGAAGAGAAGTTATGAAAAGGCTTGAATCCAACACTTAGGACTAAGTACTTTTTGGTATATTTCCAGGAAAAATTAATGTGGCAATAGGTAAACTGGAGAATGAAAATGACCTTAAACACAGCAAAAAAACCAGCATCTTTGAAAGCAGAGGTTTCCGATCCTTTCTAAATTATGTTGGCAGAGTCTTCATTTTTCAGAACTGATGGCTTTTGTTTTATCTCCTCTGCACAGTTAATCTGACAATGGGCTACTGTAATTATAAGCCAAGGCAAACTTGCATACATTCTGGGGGGAGTATTTTTTTAACAGGAAAAAACAAGGAAGAAATATGCTATTGTGCATTAATGACTTCATTAAACAAAATTTTCAGGATTTTGTGATGGAGGACTAAAATAATGGGGAAGAATTATCTTCTTCAAACATCTGGGAGCAGAGCACAGCTGGCTCTCTATTGGAGCTTGGCACTCAGCATGCTATGAGACATACTTCAGTACGTAAGAGAGGCTCTTATAAAGCTGAATCATTTGGGCAATTAACACTCAAAGCAATTTTCACGCAAGCCCTTGATATATGAAATTTGAGTTTTCCATAAGTGACAGGCAGGCTGCTGTATGCAGACAGCGCCAGCTTTGCTGTACCACTTCAAGGTTTATGAGGGTGAAAATGCATTCAAAGATGGAAGGTGCTTTAAACAGGTTTTTCTGCTCATTTGGAACGGAAGACTTACTGACAATGTTTTACTGTTAAAGTTGCTTACCTCGCAGGAATATTCAGATCAAGGGGAAAATTTTGAAAGTTTTACGTCACAAGAGTATAATGTCTTAGAGGACCAAAAAAAAATTTAATTGATTTTTCACCTCTTACACAAAATCTTACATTTGGTATAAGCTGGATAAGTCTCTCTTTAAAAGTAAATTGTTCACATTTTCTGTGGAGAGCAATAGCGTAAGTTAGTGGCAAGAAATTGAAACAGAGGAGAAAAAAATATGGATTTTATAAGTGCAATTACTTTTGATCAAAATTCCTGGAAAGTCATTGATTTAGAAAAAATATATTTTAAAAAGTCAACTAAATTTAAGTTTCTCATTACTGCTAAAAGGCCACATACAGTATAGTTCCTGACTCAGAATTCCTAGAGGTCTGGGAGTTGACTGATGGATCTATCATGCTTCAAATGGTTAATCCTGTTTGTATGGCAGCCAGGAATTACAGCAGGCAGGAAAGAAGGGTAAAACTTGGAGTAAGTAACAGACAAGATTAGAAATGGAAAAGAGAATTTGTTCTACCATCATACATAACCCAAACACTTTGCAAAGTAAAGATATCACCCAGAAATTTAAAGCATGAAATAAGAGGAAAATCAAGATTCTTCTCCCATGCCTTCCAGTCTGTGAACTGCAAGTCCAAGGTCCAGTGTTCACATAATTAGTTTTGTTTATTTTTCAATGATTAGGTTATTTTTTCTTTTTTTTTTTCCCCTTCTTTTTAATTAGGTGCAGGACTGAGTGAAATAGAATCCAGAAGAATAATCTAAATTTTACTCTCCTTTGGCTCTGCAGAGTAGTGATTTCAGATACTCTTTGAACTGGAATATAGTGATTTAGTAGCACTACAAGGAAGGTTATTTAGAAGACAAAGTTACATAGAGCAGTTGCTGCCCACCATTCTGCTCTTAAACTATCAGCTGGTTTTGATAAAGCTGCTCAATTTCCACAGAGATAACTGAGAACAGAATCTGCCTGAAGACCCCTGACTTGATTAGAGTTTTTAAGACAGAGTTGAACTCCATCTTCAGAAGCAGCCTTCCTATCAGTAACTGCTTCGTGGCAAGAAATAGAGATACACAGCTGGATCCTTTAGACCTAACACAAAATTGAACAGAGGTGCATCCGAGAGGTAAACCTCTGCACTTGAGGCAACTCAGAAAGCCTGGATTTACTGACCAGTAGGGTCAATACCAAAGACTTCATTTATGCATTGCTGCTAAGACTGACAATAGCACTTTGCCATCAAGTGCCTCAAATTCATTTCGCTTAAACTCATATTCCACCAAAGCTATTTTAGGCTTCAATGACCAGAAGCATTTTATCAATGACTCAGAACTCCCAGCACACCTTGCGTCTTAACACTGACTCAATTGCTGCACACCTGGACTTCATTCCCCAAATACTGCTATTATCCAAGAGTCACAAATCCTACCAGTCACCTAGGGTTTGCAATCTAACACAGCCAGCTAGGTGTAGTTTACTTTCTATGCTGACTTCCACTAGGGAGCAAATCCTCTCTTATTTAGCAAATAGTCACAGCTGGGAAAATTATTTTATAAGGAAGTTTTTCAGTCATCCTCTGATTTGACTAGAGGGGAGCAAAACATCGTGGTTCTCATTTGGGTCTCAGAATGTATTTGTAGCCAAAGATGAAGTATGGAGAAAAGTTTGAAGGAAGAAAAGCTGCAGTGTGAAAATACAGTGATGTTTAGTGAAAAGCACCTAAAAATAGCTCTTCTTGGAGAACAGGATACTCTGAATTAAAAGAGCAGGTCCATATTTCTGCATAATTCTCTATGGCTTTTCTATGTAAGGCTGATTTTCTGGCACCCCAGGATACTCAGAGAGGCAGCAATTTCTCCAGCCCTCCGTTTCTCTCCCTGCTCACCTCAGCCAGTGTGGAGTGGACATTTCAGTCAGGCCTCAGCATTGCACCATTCCCCTTGAGGAAGGAGCTTTACCAGGCGCAGCCCGCACACTCTGGTCTGCTGGGCAAAGCCTCCCTACCCTGCTCTCCTGTTACCCTGCTACCAACCTCGTGATTTTGTCCAGCCCTTGTTTCTTTGTTACCACAGTGGTTGCTTCCCACCAGTGAATACTAAGTCTGCTTCTCTGTGTGCTGAGCTTTTCTTTCAGCTTATTTTGTTTCTAGTTGATTCAGGTTTAGAAATCTCCCTTCCTTGCAATGACATCCCAGTAAACTTTAGAAGCAGTTAGAGGCTGACTCTGGTGATGTAGGGAATGTGTGTAGCTCCGTAACAGAGCTGTAGTGGGACAAAAAAAAAGGTCCATGTAACCTGATACCTCATCTCCAAATCCTTATCGATAGCAGGTATATAAAGGGAGGCTACAAGAACAGAGGAACCTTAAAGAGCAATTTCTCTAAAATATACTCTGAATATTTATGATTTAGAGATTTCACGTATCAGAGGAAGATTGTGTTCTCAGATTGTAAGGTTTTTCCTTCACTAATTTATAGGTTATAATTTGAATTAACATAATTCTTTTTTGTGTTTCAGACGTGCTGAAGCAAGAAGCTACACAACTTTTTTTAATAAAGCAGTACTTTCTTTTCTTTGTTCTGAATCTGTCCCTGAGAGTTTCTCAGCAGACTCCTGATAGTCTTTGCATCAGAACAGATTACAAAGAGTTATTTCCATTAACTTCCTTGGTGGTCCTTACGTCACTTGGAAGCCCTGTCCACCTCCTGTGCCACTATTTAAGACAGCAGCAGGAACATGACCTGTCTTGTATGAGGAATACTACAGCAGCACTTTCAAAAAATGTTGAATTAGCTGGAAAGTTACATTCTTTAGGGTTTTTTGTATTGCTCTCAACTTCTGTTAAATGAGTCTTTTAAAGCTTGACATCTATTCTCAGCATAATACAGTCAGCAAGACACTACCTTTGTGGCAGCAGCTTTATTCAAGAAGATAACACTCTGCAATCCATGGCTTCTATGCAACAGCATTTTAATCTTCATGTTATTATAGACCACTAGAGGGTTTTCAGGCTGTCTTCATGTGTGGTTTTGATAGTTAAAAAAAAAAAAAAACCAGGATATTTGGCTTCCACACTTTGTAGTAAAGCTCTTCTCTTTTCCAGATAACGAACTGTTCCATCAGAACTCACTGGACTGAACTAGGCTAATTTGCAAGACTGTACTGATGGATACATAAGAGACTTGAGCCCTAAGTTTGTCTTATTTGGGATGGACTTGGTTATGGTATCCAGATAAAATAGCGGTAGGAATCTCTGGTAACACCAAACAGCTGCAGGCTGCAGATGGGGTAAATTCTAGTCGTGGAGGTAGCATATTTCTCACTAGCTGGCAGCATGGGAACATTATCAGACTGTTTCACCCATCAGAGTTTCACACATCACTCTCCAGCTTCTTTTCACAGTCATAAAGCTATTCTTTACCAAGGTTAAATAGGACTTGTCTTGTCTTTTCATGAAATGTGAATCAGCCCTGCAGTAGAACTAGAGAATTACAAGCCTGTAGAAGTCCTAGTCTACCTTCCTATGGGGTGTCACACCAGTGAGCTGGAAGTAAATATAGAATTTCTCCTCAGCAGTGATTTGATTAATAGATTCAATAATGGTAGTTACAGATTTTACTTTGAAAGTTTGTTCCGTCTAACAAAGTACATTTTTATAAAGTGAAATGTAATATTACTGACCTAAAGAAGAGAGGAACTGGTAACCAGTGTGACATATTTATAGTTCATAACAAAGAAACAACTCAACATACTTTGCAATGGCGATATAATGGCTGAGCAAACACTTTCCTTGGATGCACCAGCAGACAAGCACTGGAATGATTTTTTCCCTATTTGGCACTGTTCACCTGATGCTGACACATTTCCTGCATACTGGAATGACATGTCCAGTTCTGGTGTTGACATTTGAAGGAGGATGTTGAAAAACTACAGGGTGTGTAGGGAGGAGTCACAAACATAGCTCAAGGGATGGAGAAAAATATTTATGGGGAGAGAATTTGATCTTATCTCGAAGACTTAAGACAAGCATGATTAGTGCATTAGTAACCTTCCTCAAGAGAAAACAGAATATACAAAATTGTCTTTTAATCTTGCAGAGAAAGGCGTAACAGAAAATTTATGGAAATTGAAATTGAGGAAATTCATATTAAACATTTTTTAATGAGCATGATTAACCATTGAAATACACAGAATCAGAGCATAGAGACTTCTTGTTCTCTGTGCATGTGTCTGTGCTAATACTTAAAAAAACACCCAGGTTCTCATCAGCAAAGTTATAATCTTTCTGCCTAGATGTGGGCTTAAATGGATCACAGTCACATTTTTATAGATTCAGGTCAAGACTGGCTGTCTTAAACATTTCTGAAGCAATATGTGAGCCAAAACACAGTACAGGCTGTTGGACTCCCTCCAGGACTAAAAGTGTGTGATCGGCTGGCCAAGCACTTGGTCTTTTCCATCCAAGGGTCATGTTTTGGTCAGCAGATTTACAAATCTACACAGCCTTCCCTGTTTGCAAAATGTCTTGAATACCCATGCTTGCCCAAAGCAAGCCTGCTTACAAAAATTGCTTACCTTCAGAGAGGGCAAGTACTGCAAGAAGGAATACAAGCATCATTACAGCTGTGCCTCATGAGTGAGTGAAGCCAGTAGCTATCGCCTCCTGGAAATAGCAGTACAGGAGGCCTATCAGCTACTCAGGTGCTGTTTAACCTGCAGGTATTATTGTTTGTGTTGCTTAACACAAAAACGTGTTACGGTGTTATCGCTCACTCCAGCAGATAGAGCAGTGCTAATTATCCCATCATGTACTACTTTGCAATGATATAAATAGCCCAGTTAGTGTCATTTTACATTATCCAGCAAAGAACCTCCGAGGCCTGGGTAGGGTATAGAATTGCTTGAAAAGAAAAGCAGGTCGCTTTAAAGACAGATGCTGTAATTTCTATGCACATGCTTCAGACGCTATGGTTTGAAGCTTGAATCAATTCAGTAGAGAAGGAAAATGGGAATGACAAATAGGGTGATGAAAGAGAGGAATTAATAAATACTCTTACTGCTGAGAATTCACCAACAGCAAAGATGTAGGAGCTGATGCAAATACTATTTGCCTCAGATTCTCCTAGATACAATACTTCACAGTTCCCCCTCCAAATTAGATCCATAACTTGCATCCCTTTTTCCTGCCTGCAAAAGGTCATATTTCATTGCTGTCAACAGAATTGCTTCTTCGAGAGCCCTGCCTTGGGGACCACTTGAGCTCTACCCCACAAGTGAGAAATTCTGCTGTATCTGATCTGGGCTGCTTACTCAGCTTTGGTGCAATGGCAGACTCTATATGGGAGATTATGTCTGATGAGTGGGACTCCCAGATTTCAAGCTGAGCTTTCCAGGCTACAAATAGATAAAATGAAGATGAAACTGTAAAACACAGGATGGTTTGGATCATTTGTGTTCATGTATATGTATGGAACAGCTAGAAATTCTGGACAAATGTCCTACATCCTCAAATTCTGCCTAGGTAAGATTTCCAAGCAGTAAATGTATCTGAATGGGAAAATATGTTTAAAAGAGCATCATTATTAATCTAAGCATCTGTAGCAAAATATTAGAAAAACTGGTAAGTGTAGACCTATCTGTTGGAGAGGGAATTGACAGAGAAAGTTATTAAAGCCAAGCTGAGCAAAGGAAAATTTAGACAGTCTTAATGAAAATTTGCTGATAGTGAGATATTGTGCTATATAGTTGAATCACTGAAAGAAGGCAGTGTGGGCCTCATTTCATAGCTGAAGTGAAATGAAATAATCCCACGTAGATATTGGGAAAAGGAGGTGACAAGGGGGTCTGAAATTTGTTTCATCTTTTTTCAAGTTCCATACTCATTTTTGGCATCAGAGTCTTATACCTGTAGTATGTCTTGCTTGTGCTGTGTGTCTGGTATGCAAGGAGGAACCGTTTACAGGGAGCCACTGGGATTATTACCATAGCCAGCTTGACAAGGAGGTGGGGAGTCACTAATTAAGTGGATTAAGGGGAATCTGGATGAATACTTCTTCAAATGTGCTCATGGAAAGGATAACACTTCCATAGAAGGAAACACTTCTAGACCAGAATAAAATTTCTATAGTGCTGGACATGAAGATTTTCGCCAACTTTGCACTGAAGTTACATACATTTTGTGTCATAAATTCTTTGAGCTGAGGAAGCTCCAAGACAACCTTAGGACATCGTTTTCTGAGCAAACACTGTAAAAGGGATGTTGCGAACTTCGTCCATTCCTTGGGACAACACCCGGCCACCAGCATGTCTCAAGGCAGAACTAAAACTTTTTAAAAACTTGCATGCAGTTGTCCAGGGAGTTTTCTATGCGTGTCTCAGGCTCTATTTGCTATGCAAATTGAATAGCAGCACGCCCAAAATAACTTACATGAGTCTGCCTATTTGCAAATTGAACAATGTAAGTTAATAGGCAGCAGAAAGCTGGGTCCCCACAGCGAAATAGAGAGATCTACAACCTGTAAATAGAAGAACTTCTCTGTTGCTGCCTCATAACTCAGTTGCCCAATGAAATTACCTCCCATCTTAGATATCTCTAGTAAATTTGGTTTTCGTCTGCCAGTGTCTCTAACACCACCATTTGCAGGTATGTCACCCCTCCACAGGCTGGCTCCAGAGCCCCATGCAGTCAACGGAAAACCTCTCATTTATTTCAGCAGCCTTTAGAGTAGGCAGGAAATAAATAGGCGTATTGCACATGTTGTCCTAGAGAGGCTTTCCATCATACCAAATTACTCAAGGTACATTTGTGAGGAGTTCAGAAGTGTTTTGATGGGAATGAATATGTGTCCTGAAAAATCTAGAGAGCTGGAGCTGAAGTCCAGGAACTCAGAACGTAGCATGTACTGTATGGAGTTTTTTCCAAAGATTAATTTACAGCACTTCTTAGGGGACTCAGCCTAAGTAGTTGTGACAGACCAGACAGAATAACCCTTTTAAGCACATTACCTTGACTTCTAGCAACACTGCTGTGATGTTCTTCTTAAGCTTTTTAGTGTTTTAAAGAAAGATGGAAATTCTATTACCAAACAATTTTTAGCTTTCAAAAAATGCTGCTGTCTTTGGAAGCAAAACTTTCCGCAAGAATTAGTCTATCTAGATGAAACTCCTACATGAAAAGCATTTTCAGTTGAGAAAAAAAAAAAAAAGTTGATATTACCTATTTTTATGTACCTGACTTAAAGTTTTATTTTCCATTCCATCAAAACTCTATTTGCAGATTGGTTTCTAGCAAAATAAATAAAATTGAACTTACTGATAATGCCTTGAAATTACAATGGTGGGTTTTTTTCTCACACCAATTCACAATCATAATTATTTCTATTAAACAGGTTTTGCACTTCTCACCTGATTTGTGCACTGAACACGTGACGAGATTATCCTTCCTTCCCACCTCCTGCCAAGCTTCCTGGAGTTACAAGACCGGGGTTTTCACCACCTGTGTTAGCAGCTCATCACTGACTCCTTATTTTATTCTGTTTGTGTCCATGCAGGCTGCTGCATTTTTAAATCTTTTAGTCAAGCAGGTCTCATACATCTTAGATCAGTGTTGCACAGAGCAATGCTACAGTGGATCCCTGTTCTGTTCTTGGATGAAGTGCTCACTGCAGCACTGGGGACTCCCATCTAAACATGCGCCATGCCTTGGACACAAAGCATTCTAATCATTTTGCAATCCTAAATTTAGCAGTTGCTGGGCTATGAACCCAGCCCAATGGCCAGCACATTTCCTGCTTACAGAAGGAGTGAAGAAGAAGGTGTTTCTATACCTTCTCTGTGTAGTTGTGCAGAGGTTTTTGTTCAGCATGAGCACAAACAGGAGGACAGGGACTCTGGGGTGACTTTTGCAACCATCCCTCCCTACCCAGCATAAATAAGTTTCTGTTTATCTCAGTGTGGCTTTATGAAAATGCAGCCATTAGGATTCAAATGACTGAAAGGTGATAGAAATAGCATAGGCCATGTATATCAACATAATCAGATTTTAGACCTGCAAACCTCCCTCCTGCAAGGAAATTAAATACAATTGTCTGATACCTGATCATTAAGTTTTATTCCAGGATAGCAGGATTGCTTTGATTTATTGCATAAAGCACTGATGATCATAGCATGCTTGGTAAAATACAGATGAACTGCTCTGAAGTATACACCTACAGACAGCTGGATTTTGGGAAGCCCGGGAGGTCTTACCTCTCTCTCTGAAAACTCCTACTTCTTCTTTTCAAGGGGATTTAGAAAAAAGAATAAAAAGAGTGAGCTTTCAGCCACCCCCAGTCTAAATCAGCATCTTTCCTTTTGCTGCTGAGAGCTCATGTTGTGACAGGTCATTGTATGATCTGTAAACGCAAACATGAAAGTAATTGAACCTCTTGAGAGAAAGGCAGAGAGGTTAAAGCTGGAGGTAGCAGCAGGATGCCACAGGGTGGGAGGGGGAGTCTGGAAAGAAACCTTGAGATTTGCTTTTCCCTGCGTGGCAGGGTTTGTGCTGTTCTTGTCTCCCCTAAGAAGGCTTGCTGTTTCTGTAATGAGGTTGTTATCATTTGAAGGCTAATTGTCTTTCACAGAAAAAAAACAGACAAAACTGGAAATGCTGGGAGAGGAAGAAGCTCGTATAAAGTGAAACCTGGCAGACACATATGACAGAGCCCCTCCCCATCCTGCCAAAACCACAAATCTGAAGAGGCTCTCCTGTTCAGTTAGAGAATAGAGATGCCACTATCCTACCTTACCCTACCTTATCACTATCCTACCTTACCCTACCATATCACCTTATCATGTGAATTGCTGTTTTCCAGCTCTTGGTGTTCTCTAATATGTATGTAGCTTGTCTCTTGTATGTAGCTCTCTAAGCTGCTTGTAGGTGAGCCCAGAACGAGAATGCATTGAGCTGATCATAACTCTCTGACTTTCAGACTTTGAGTTTTACTAAAATTCAAAGCAGTGTGGGCTTAGGAAAGGAGAGATTAATTTTGGTTCTTTCATCTGGGATGATTCATGACCAATACAGGGAAGATACTCAATTAAAAAATCTTTCAGGAATAAAAAAAAATGCTTTTGCATAGATATAAATATTAAAAAGAAAAAATTACTTTTGACTGAAACAAAATTTACTATCCCATGCCAATTTTGTCCTTTTCCATAAAAAATTGTTTCTGTAAAACCTGTGGTGTTTGTGGAGGACAATAATTCTTACGTGCCATCTTCTTATGTAGTGCAGGGTGTCACAGCACAGTTTCATCTCCAGTACTGCACGACAGTAGCACCCCATGTCACACATTGCTGCTGGCACGGGAGTTGTTGCCATTGAATTTTGCAGTCTATTTTTAACTTCCATCATTTGTTATGCATTAGAATTTGATTAATTTCTCTGAAAATGAAAACTTTAGCAATTTGGCACTATTTAGCCCCTAATAACTACAATATTTGGACACAAGTCAGTATTGGGAACTCTGAAAATGGTGCCGCTAATTCTTTAGAGTACTGTCTCAGCTGCCATCAACAGGGCCTGTAGGTCTGGCAGTCACACCCTGTCAAACACAGGGAGACTGTACCGTCAGCTCTTTGATATATAATGCTCATTAGGATCCTGCACATTCCCAAGAACCTGTTGCTTTGATTTTCATTTGGTTTTGTTTAAGCATGTTTGAGTTCATGGGATGTTTTGATTGTCTCTTCAATACTTTTACACACAAACTCTCTGCTATAAAGCTGCCATCTGTCTCTGAAATATACACCAAACATGCTGGGGTAGTTCTCTCTAGAGACCTCCTGTTCTCTATCAAAAATGATAAAATTCATATGAGTGTTTCAAAGACAATAATTAAAAAGAAAAAAAAGCTTTTGCAGGACTGAAGGAGTCAGATGTAACTATCTTTACCAGCATGCTATCATCCAAATGTCCTCACTGCAACAGCAAAAATGTGGTTGAAGTTAGACTGCCCTACACAGTTCATCCTCAGACTACACCACAAATATTAAGAAGTTTGTGCCACATGTGATGTTTATACCTTCTAGACCAAAAAGATGTAGAGGAAGATTTGTCTTGTACAACAAAATGTCAGCCAACACTGAATAAAGCTCATGGGCACCACTCATTGAGTCATGATGAACAGTTTGGTGGCTGAAATTGCTGTCCCTTTATTGTCACTAGACCAATCCCAACCTGTGATGCAGCATGGGAGACCAGTGTCACTGTTTTACTGTCATTTGTCTCCTCTGTCCACTGAGGGTCATCGTGATGACGAGGCTCACGGTCAGTTCAGGTAACAAAACTTTTGATCATAGGCTCTGGTAGGGGCAGCAGCTCCCCAGTGGTATATGTGACATCCTGAGCTTTCCAGTGTCCTTAGCAGATAATTTAGAGCTCGACCTGGCAGATGAGTGTATGAAACCATGAGCAGGACTTCGTCTTAACCTGGGTGGGCAGTGCCACATGACCAATGTGGGAAAAGGCTGTTCATGCTGATTCAGACCTCTGATCCACAGCTCAGGACACTCCTATGTGGGATTCCTTCTCTTTCCATGAGTGATTTATATTATAATAATGCTCAGCAGTCCATCCAGGAGCCTGCTACCATACTGATGGATATCACAATAACCCCTCATTATGGGCTGAACAGGCTGCCACCTTCCATCTACTCCATTGTGAAAAGAATTGGCTCTGCAGTGGGTTTCTTTACTTCGCTCAACTGGAAAGACTTTACAGTTAATGCTAACTCTGGTCACATGCAGTAAAGGCAATCCCTGTTCCCAGAACTTCCAAAGGTTTGTATCAGAGAGCAGTAAGTTGCAGTGCTGTGAAGCAACTCATTTCTCTCTTCTGCTGACAGATGAAATGAAAGGTTCAGCTCTTGCTGAAGAGAGTCATTGTAGGTGCACAATGCTACCTTCAACACACTGGAAGGGTTTTCTGATGCACTTCCTGGGACCTGCTGCAAAGAGCTACATCAAGCAGTTCATTCACTACTGAAAGCAGCAATGTGCTGTATCAGACCTGCAGATCTCAGGCATTGTGCTGAGCGTGTGCTTGGTCAAAGCCTCTGACACTTGTGTGTTAGTTGAGAAAACAGCTGCTGTTCTTGTGCAGAGGTGTCTGAGTTCCCTGCAAAATGAGAACAAATGATCCAGCTGTGGAAGATTCACCATCATTACTTAGTTTGCAACAAAAAGCAAGTAGAAAGACAGGAAACTCTGCAGAAAAGTTTTTTCTTCATCATTAGCTTTGGCAGAATAAAATCTAGGTAAGGAATTTGTCATAAGGAGCAGACGGAGGATTTCTCAGAAGAAATCCATGAGGGACATCATTAAAACAGTGTATTTGTTGACTTCATCTGCCCCAAGCCTGACCCAAACCATTATGTGTGAGTCAGAGCAAAAAGAAAAACTGGTGCCCTCTGAGCTGAGAAAAGATTCTGAGGCACAGTTAGGGAAGGAAGCTGGGAGTCCTCACACTGCCCTGTTCTAGCAATAGGTAAAACACCCATGTACCCTAATGGAAACAGAGAAGTCCTTTCACTTTAAATGCTGTTATGCTTCGGTGCAAGTTGTTTATTTTTTATGGCCTGTCGTCTTTGAGGCAATAGAAAAATTATTGTTACCGTCACTGAAATCTGCATCTGTCTCTGGGATCAAGCACTGTGTGCTGTCCTCGTGATACTGTGAGACAAAGCTGAAGGTTCAGAAGTTGCTGAGATCAAGGAGAATTTTTCCACTGACTTCCATGGATACCATATAAGTCCTTTATTCGGCTACTTCATTAAATGTTTTTTTTTTACAGGGTTATGACTGTATAGGTCCGATGTACACAGGACATGGGAAAGCATTTTTACTGCCAACCCTCTGTTTGAACCAATGGGCAGTTCAGAATATTATGGTCCATTATTTTTGACTGAGGCTCTAAACTTCACTGTAAAAATGCTGTCCTTGTAAGTTTGCTATCCTGAGTGCTGCCATAAGCACAGGTTCTTGCCTGCTGGGAAACATGTAAGGTAATTTCTGATCATCTGCTGAACGCCTGGGTACTCCCAGGCAGCAGTAGGATGCCTGAGCAGGGATCACTGCAATTTAAGCAGTGGACTGAACAGGAATGGGACTGTACAGTCCTTTCAGAGATATATCTCCTCCTTGGCTCTTTATGCTCTGTATGCCAGCAACTCACATGTGAAAGGATAAACCAGAGCCCAGCTCACACATTTTACCCGAGGACTAAGCTTTACATAAATCCTGTTAAAGCTTTTAACGTGCATTATAGGCCAGTGAGCAGGAGATCCCCTCCAGGCTGGTGAACATGGAATTTATTGACCCTGTTTTGCCAATGTCATTTTGGGGAAAGCTGTGGGCTTGTGCCAGCAGCAGCACTGGAGGGAGAGATAACAACCTGCACCTCCTGGCAGATTCCCACTAGCTTTTGAAGAGCTCAGCTGCATTTCATCTTACAACTTTATTGATCCAAAACACAGAAATAAGGAAAACTTAGGACATGGAAATGATGATAGGCAACCTTGTTATATACAGTTTTGGCCCAGATTTTGCCCTAGCCAGTGATTTTAAAAGGTGACATGAGTTTGAAATAGAATTTGAATAAATAATGGAAAAATAATAGGAATGTAAATAATAATGTTAATTATGAAGATAACAGCCCTGGAGGCTGGGATCATCTTTCTGTGTGTGTGGTAGCACCCCATCTTGGAATCTCCTATTGGCACCATAGTTGACAGGATCCCACCCCTGGCTCCTCTCTTCCAGTCACTTATGACAGCCAGGTGCAGGTTTTTTGGTGACCAAACTAGAAAAAATACGAAAGCTTCCAGAGACAGAAGCATATCAACATTATAGCTAAGCAGTGAAGCTTTGTATTGCTTCTTTTACCTTTTAAATCAGAGAAGATGTCACAACTGCCCTGTCCACATGCTTTTGCAGAACTTACTTCTGCAGTGGTACAGTTAATAAACAACTGTGCTTTTTTGTCTACCAACTTAGGTGACAGGTGTTTAAATGTTGTAAAATATTTCAATAGGCCTTTTTTAATAAATTTAAAAAGGTGCCAAGAGCCTTATATCTTGCTCTGGCACCCAGAATAGATTTTTGAAACTGTATATTTGTATGTAGATGGACAGTGGTCAGGATGCCCTGTGTGCTTTGTTGTGAGAGAGCTGGGGCAGGCAGTGGGATGATCAGGCAACCCGGAGGGGCCACTGTCACTGACGAGACCTTTCCATCCAGCTCCTTGCTGAGCGCAGGGAGCTATGGGGGAAGCTATGCTGTGGTGAGTGGGAAGGCCACTTCTCTGAAATGTAGGCAAAGCTGAATATTGTCACACAGGAAATCATTTGGGTCAGACCATTCCTGCTGCAGAAAAGGTAAAGAGATGAGGGGAGGAAGAGTGGTGGTGGGAGGTGCAAGGTGTGGCCTTAAGGTGGTGAATTGACCATCCAGGTGCTCCTTCTTCTTCCTCACACACGACAACAGCAGCCTGGCTCTCCAAAGCTTTGACACAGGTTTTGTCCAAGGGCTGCTGCTACAGCCCCTGCAGATACAGCAGCCTGCAGCCAAAAGCTTTAACCCAACACCCCTGAAAAACTGGCACAAGCCATTAAAGTCTCAGGAATAGTGAGTCCTGAGGTGGGGTAAGGGAACAGCGATTTTGTTTTTTCTTGCAGAGTTACCTGTGCCTGCCACTGTGATCAGATGAAAAGAGCAGCTGTATTTAGCAAAATTATTTAAAGCACACCAGGGAATAAAAATAAATCAATTAAGGTTTAAGTATCTCAAAATCAAACTCATATTTGTTCTTAATGATCCCTTCCTTTATCTGTTTTAATTCAAAAAGAGCCTCTTGGGTTGAGAGGGCTAATATCATCAACAAATGCCATTCTTTACAAACAAACAACAACAACAACAACAAAAAACAAACAAAGAAAAGAAAAGAAAAGAAAAGAAAAGAAAAGAAAAGAAAAGAAAAGAAAAGAAAAGAAAAGAAAAGAAAAGAAAAGAAAAGGAAAAAAGAGAAGAGAAGAGAAGAGAAGAGAAGAGAAGAGAAGAGAAGAGAAGAGAAGAGAAGAGAAGAGAAGAGAAGAAAAGAAAAGAAAAGAAAAGAGAAAAGTTCCTGTTAAGTGCTGAATGCTAGCAAGTTTAATTGGCCAAGATCAAACACGCTTTTACAGAAATATAATTACCCAGAAGGAGAGGGGGAGAAATAATAAAAAATTAAGTTTCTGCCTATGAAGTCTGTTTAATGTATTCAAATGCAGCAAGATGTGTCATTCAGTTCCTGTGTCTCTATAGTTTAATCCAGAGCCCTTTGGGCCCTTTTCCTGGGTCTCTTCCTGTTGGTCCCCAGTCACAGACTTGGGATATTGCTTTGGGATAGTTTTAAACTCAAACAAAGGACCTAAATGAAAAGCTAAAAAATATCAGAATGCATTGGTATTTGGCCCAAAGTTCCCCAATACAGACACCTGGATGAAAATGCAGAGTGTTTTCCACATCTTAGTGTCACTACACTGGCCAGTTGCCTTCTTCCTGTGCACAGAAAATGTGACATACAGCCCTCCCGTGCTGGTTCACACCAAGGCACTTGTACCATATTTTCAATGAACTTGAAGGGCACATGTGGCTCCCCACTGCTCTTCTGCTGATGGGGGTGACATTAGTGTTAATTCCTCATTGCTCAGACACATCCCATTGCTCTTAAACAGCAGCCTAAATTTTCACCATAGCAAATTATTTGGATGACTGAAGTAAAACCTTGGACACATGTCAGCTTCTCCCCAGCTGGCCTCTCTGGGGCAGATGTGTCTGGAATATGTATATCCAAGAAATCCAAAATCCTCCTCATTATTCTGATGAAAGCAAAATAAACCAAAAGAAAATCTCTGAGAAAAATCCCTTGACAAATAAGATTTCTTGGTCCCTATTAAAGACTCTTTCCCACAGAGTTCTCATAAGCTTCATTTGCAATGCATCTGGCAGACCTGAGCTGAGTCTCGATGTCTCATATTCATCTGAAAATTGTGTGAGACCATGAATCTTGGTCCAAGTGAAGCCAAATGAGGATAATTCAATGACATTTTAAACCTTCTTTTGAAAGTTTGAAACCATACCTTCATGTTCCTTTTCAAATTTTGCCATTAATTATTTGTTCAAGGGAGTTTAGGGAGGAGAAGTAAATTAATTCAAATCTCCATGGCTCCTGCACAGTGGCCTCATTTTTTTCCCATCCTTCTTGGCGGGGGATGAAGCACACAGCAGAATTAATAGAGACTGGCAGGAGGGCAGTGCAATGTGTCACTCATCAGAATACACTTCTTTGACTTCAGACCTTTTCCAGCTGGATCTACTCATAAAAACCCTCAATGCTCCAGCTGGAAATGGCTGGTGACTCCAACTGTGCCGCTGTGACTCTGGAAAACTCCAGCAGACAAATTAAAACAGGAGGAGACTGATGGTCCCCTGGTTCTGCACACACTGACCCCAGCACCTGCCTGTAGCCTCCCCCCTCGCTGAGCAGCAGCATTAGCTAATGCGCTCTTGATTGCTGCTGCACTTAAGCAAATGAACTAATGCAAAGTTGTTAAATGCAGAGCAAACAATTAATTAAACACTTTACTTTTGTGCTGTTTAGAATGGGAAAAATAAACCAAAATGTGACTTTCCTCCCCAGCCATTGCCACTTCTCACAGATTTTATTTTTATCAGCACAGCACCTCTCTTCTAATGACCTGACTTTTCATAACATGGACTTAATTGCTCAGTAAATGCCACTATGTGAAAAATAGGTTCAGTCAGTATCTCAATCCCCCCCAACTGCTCACAAAAAAA